>ML661338.1:17780777-17902213 GCA_007570785.1 Antilocapra americana
TGATTAGACACATGACAATTAACATGCTTCAATGCCCTTCTCCCATAACATCCCACCCTTACCCTCATCCACAAAGTCCACGAGTCTATTCTATACATCTGCGTTCCTTTTGTTGTCTCGCATGTTGGGTTCTCGTTACCGTCTTTCTAAATTCCATATATATGCGTTAATATACTATATTGTTGTTTTTGCTTCTGGCTTACTTCACTCTGGATAATGGGCTCCAGTTTCGTCCATCTGAGTAGAATTGCTTCAAATGAATTTTTTTTTTTAATGCTGAGTAATATTCCATTGTGTATATGTACCACAGCTTTCTTATCCATTCATCAGTTGATGGGCATCTAGGTTGCTTCCGTGTCTTGGCTATTGTAAACAATGCAGCGATGAACATTAGGGTACATGTGGCTCTTTCAGTTCTGGTTTCCTCGGTGTATATGCCCAGCAGTGGGATTGCTGGGTCATATGGCAGGTCTATTTGCAGCTTTTTAAGGAACCTCCACACTGTTTTCTTCTGCGCTCAGCTTTCTTCATAGTACAACTCTCACCTCCATACATGACTACTGGAAGAACCATAGCCTTGACTAGAAGAGACCTTTGTTGGCAAAGTAATTTCTGTTTTTTAATATGCTGTTTAGGTTGGTCATAACATTCCTTCAAAGGAGTAAGCATCTTATATTTTCCTGGCTGCAGTCACCATCTGCAGTGATTTTGGAGCTCCAAAATGTAAAGTCAGCCACTGTTTCCATTGTTTCCCCATCTGTTTGTCATGAAGTAATGGGACCGGATACCATGATCTTAGTTTTCTGAATGTTGAACCTTAAGCCAACTTTCTCACTCTCCTCTTTCACTTTCATCAAGAGATTCTTTAGTTCCGCTTCACTTTCTGCCATAAGGGTGGTGTCATCTGCATATCTGAGGTTATTCATATTTCTCCCGGCAGTCTTGATTCCAGCTTGTGCTTCATCCAGCCCAGCATTTCTCATGATGTTCTCTGCATATAAATTAAATAAGCAGGGTGACAATATACAGCCTTGACATACTCCTTTTCCCATTTGGAACCAGTCTGTTGTTCCATGTCCAGTTCTAACTATTGCTTCCTAACCTGTATACAGGTTTCTCAAGAGGCAGGTCAGGTGGTCTGGTATTCCCATCTCTTTCAGAATTTTCCAGTTTATTGTGATCCACACAGTCAAAGGCTTTGGCATAGTCAAAATTGCAGAACTAGATGTTTTTCTGGAATTCTCTTGCTTTTTTGATGATACAGCAGATGTTGGCAATTTGATCTCTGGTTCCTCTGCCTTTTTAAATCCAGCTTGAATATCTGGAACTTCACAGTTCACGTACTGCTGAAGCCTGGCTTGGAGAATTTTGAACTTTACTAGCGTGTGAGATGAGTGCAATTTTGTGGTAGTTTGAGCATTCTTTGGCATTGCCTTTCTTTGGGATTGGAATGAAAAGTGACCTTTTCCAATCCTGTGGCCACTGCTGAGTTTCCCAAATTTTCTGGCATATTGAGTGTAGCACTTTCACAGCATCATCTTTTAGGATTTGAAATAGCACAACTGAAATTCCATCAGCTCCACTAGCTTTGTTCATAGTGATGCTTCCTAAGGCCCACTTGACTTTGTATTCCAGGATGTCTGGCTCTAGGTGAGTGATCACATCATTGTGATTATCTGGGTCATGAAGATCTTTTTTGTACAGTTCTTCTGTGTATTCTTGCAACCTCTTCTTAATATTTTCTGCTCCTGTTAGGTCCATACTATTTCTGTCCTTTATCAAGCCCATCTTTGCATGAAATGTTCCCTTGGTATCTTTAAAAATCTTGAAGCGATCCCTAGTCTTTCCCATTCTATTGCTTTACTCTATTTCTTTGCATTGATCGCTGAGGAAGGCTTTATCTCTCCTTGCTAGTCTTTGGAACTCTGCATTCAAATGAGTATATCTTTCCTTTTCTCCTTTGCTTTTCACTTTTCTTTTCACAGCTATTTGTAAGGCCTCCTCAGACAGCCAGTTTGCATTTTTTGCATTTCTTTTTTCTTGGGAATGGTCTTGATCCCTGTCTCCTGTACAGTGTAATGAACCTCCGTCCATAGTTCTTCAGGCACTCTGTCTATCAAATCTAGTCCCTTAAATCTAATTCTCATTTAAACTGTATAATCAGAAGTGATTAGATTTAGGTCATATCTGAATGGTTTAGTGGTTTTCCCCACTTTCTTCAGTTTAAGTCTGAATTTGGCAATAAGGAGTTCATGATCTGAGCCACAGTTAGCTCCGGGTCTTGTTTTTCCTGATTGTATAGAGCTTCTCCATCTTTGGCTGCAAAGAATATAATCAATCTGATTTTGGTGTTGCTTGGCTCTCTTTAATTACAGTCTGAGTTTTTATATTTTAATTTTTTTACCTTATTTATTTTTCCTCTTTTTAAGTTTCATTGAGAAATAATTGATATATGTCATGTAGTATTTTCAAGTACATCCATCTTAGTTTGGTCTGTAAGGTTGGTAGGGCAAGAATTGCTCCCTTTGTTTTATAGATATGGTGCTATCAGCTAAGCTAACAATTCTTGAAGTTTTGTTTGATTACAGTAGCAGTTAAAGATTTTGAGGTGGGAATTCCCCGGTGGTCTAGTGATTAGGACTCTGCACTTCTATTGCAGGGTCATGAGTTCGATTCCTTGTAGAGGACTAAGATCCTGCAAGTTGCAGTGTGGGCAAAAAAACAAAGAGACCAATAGCAAAAATATTTGGGAAGTGATGAGGACTGGTTAACTGCTTCTCAGAAAGAACAAGGCCAAAATGTAATGAAAGTGATGATTGTCTGTGATATGTATGGTCACTTGCTAGACGTTTGTTAGAAAATTAGGCACAAAATGGGTCTTAAAGTCTGATGAAACTGTAGTACTACTATCTGGGACTCTCTTTGAGGGCTCTGTAACCACACTTCATAAGAAAGAAATACTTGAGGCACTTTTAGCAACATTCAGATGCTGGATTTTGTGCCCTCCTAAGCTATTGGTACTGATCCTTGGAACTTAGGGTAAAGGCCCCAGTGGATTCTTACATACTATTAAGGCAAGGGTAGAGAGTATCTCTAAAATATTTTAACCAATCCACATGACTTAAATGCTATTTATTTCACCAGTGAGGTTTTTAAATTCTAATATTGTCTTTGCTAATTTTCACGTCACTAGAAACGCCTTTTGTAAGTTTCAAAATATGCTGCTTCTTTGCCTGGACCACTTTTATGCTATGCTACTTGGTAAGTCCTATTCATTCCTTTAAATGTCAGTTCAAGCACCATCTCTTTTTTGAAGTATTTTCAAGTCCTATAAGACTTTGCTTCTCACAGTCTGTTCTGTGGACCAGCATCATCAACATCACTTGGGAGCTTGTTAGAAATGCAGATTCTGTGTCCTACTCAAGACTTACTGACCCAGAGTCTTTATTTTCACAGGATTTCACTGGTACATTGGAAGTACAATAAAGCTTCAGAAACACTATTCTAGAAGTTTGGTGCTCCTCACTTTTGTCTCCTAATATAGCATAGAACTGAATTGTATAATTAATTTTTGCCTATTATTCCAGTTTAGTCATCAACTGTTACTCATTTCTGCACTCCTAATCACCTGGCACTTCTTGAATGTTTAATTCATGTTGAGTGAGTGAATAAGCAGACTTACCAGTAGCAAAATTAGTTGTTCAGAGCTCCATGCAGAATTTTTTAGATTTCATTTGACATTTATTCTAACACACTCAAAGTCAGAATGAATAGAAGACCAGCTTTCTAGGACTATAATTGGGAAAGAAATGGATGTTGGACAGAGGAGCCAGGTGGGTTTCTATCCCAGTCCACTCAAGAGATGAGAGACATTTCTAGCTGCAAAAATGGCTAATGATAACATATATTTTCATGGGGACTTCTGTCTCAACTATATAATTCTGTTAAAACGCATATCCCACCTTTATTTTTAGACTCACTGAAATAAATGTAAGAATCAGTATCTGGTGTTTTGAGTGGGGCAGGAAGGCATTGAGAGATAGTAGGCAGCAAGCACATATCCTGAATTTAAAATCATTTTTAAGTGGGTGGATAGATTCACAAAATCTAACCTGAAGTTTATATTAGGGAATTAGTGTAAGGCAGGGAAGAGTGGTAATAGAGGCCTTGTGAAAATAAGGACTGGTCTAAATCCAGGGCTCTGGGCACTTAACATCTGGGCAGGACTTGTTTTACATCTTTCTTTCTCAGCCACATCTCTTTTGGGGTTAACTAAAGGCCTAATACTTTGGCCACCTGATGCAAAGAACTGCCTCACTGGAAAAGACCCTGATGCTGGGCAAGATAGAATGCAGGAGGAGAAGAGCATGACAGACAATGAGATGATTGGATGACATTTCCTACCTGATGGACATGAGTTTGAGCAAGCTTTGGGAGTTGGTGGTAGACCGGGAAGCCTGGTGTGCTGCAGTCCATGGAGTCACAAAGAGTCGGACACAACTGAGCGACTGAACTGCACTGAACTGAAAGGCCTCATGGGGCTTCCTAGGTGGTGCTATTGATAAAGAATCTGCCTGCCAGTGCAGGAAACCTGAGATGCAGGTTTGATCCCTGGGTAAGGAAGATTCTCTGTAGAAGGGCATGGTAACCCACTCCAGTATTCTTGCCTGGAGAATCCCATGGACAGAGGAGCCTGGCATGCTACAGTCTATAGGGTCACACAGAGTTGGACATAACTGATGTGACTTAGCATGCAAAGGCCTAATAGTGGCTGATGGTGGAGAGAGGGCTTGGGGTTAGTGTTACCACAGTAGTGCAGAACAGTTTGGTACCTCCCCAGAATCCAGTGGAATGAGGTAGAATAATGTCCGACCTATAATTTAGAAGAAAATATTTTTCTCTATGTACTTTGGTTGGTCCTTAAGAGCAGTTATTACAACTCTGGGTTGGTGGGGAGGGGGGATAATATTTAGAGTAGGGAAGGAGTTTCAAAGCTAGTCATGGCCTTTGGCCTAAGGCAAGAGATTGACAGTAGATTGCCTAGGGAAGCCAGCAGGTGGTATATGAATTGATACTGGGGTAGAGCATAGGATGTCAAGAAGAGCAAATGCCTTGTTTGAAGGGTCAGCCCCTATCGGGAGTGTTATGTGGGAATCTGAACATCTGTCCCCTGAGTGCTTTGAGTCCCTTTTTGTCCCTTTAAAACCCACAGATACTTGGATAGAAACAAAAGCACTGGAAACAATAAGCGGTTTAGGCCTTATCATAGTTGACAAGAAATCAATCATTTTACTCTCACTACCTTCTAACTCACCAAAATCAAAAGCAAGCAAGTATAAGTGAAACCAAATAAAGATGAAGAAGACATACATCTCCAAAGATGGCATTGATTACTACTAAGTTAGTCAGCTAAGAAATCTGGTAGTCTTTTTTGACTTTTTTTTTCTCCCTCAGACTTTACATTTTATGACTATTCAGGGCCAATAGAAACTTTACCCATTAAACACCCACAATTTATATCCTTCTTTCTCCATCTCTGGGGTGGCCATGTTAAGTTCAGTCACTCAGTCATGTCCGACTCTTTGCGACCCCATGGACTGCAAACACCAGGCTTCCCTTTCCATTACCAACTCCCAGAACTTGCTCATACTCATGTCCATTGCATCAGTGATGCCATCCAACCATCTCATCCTCTGTCATCCTCTTCTCCTCCTTTAGGTCCTATTATATTTTGCCTGGATTATTTCAAAAGTTTCCCTTTTGGTCTTTCTAGCTGATTTCATGAGGAAACACAAACAGACTACATACATTTTCTTCTAGGATTAGGTTGGTGGCTAGGGCCTGTGTCTGAATACACAGGTAGGGCAACCCTAACCCTTTTTGCCTGGGAAAAGACTAAGCAAGAGACTAGAGTGTTTTAGGCAGCAGGTTGATCTGCTGGAGTAATTGCCAATACCATAATTAGAACAAAGAAGGACACACATCAGAGCTGGCTGGGAAGTCTCTTCTAATTTCCATAGGTTAACATTGACAGTATATCCATATAATTAGGAAAGTAAGGTCACAAACTAGTCAAGTTTCCAAAAAATGTACAATAATGTGATGAAATGGGTCAGGTGATGATTGTTTTGCACCATGTGTATCAGTGGGCTATTAGAAAGTTAAATGTCCATTTGTTAGGTGGCTTTCAGATCCGTCGATCAAATAACTGATTTTAGGAAAAACATGAGGCTGGAGAGAAAGTGATCTTCTCAAGGTTAGACCTCCTCTGGCTTGGAAAGTTAGCCTGGAAAGTACCTCCTGGAAGTCTACATCTTCCAGCTCTGATTTAGAGTCATCCCAGCAGGACCACAGTCACAGACACTAATTTTCCTAATGCAAATTTGAAGGGAAATGAATGATTATAAAAATATTAACTGGAGTCTATCAAAGATTTAAAAAAAAGGACTCAGTTGGGAAATGTCCTCTAACTTGTCTTTAGCCAGAAGGCACTATAGTTAGACTACTAGCTTACTCTCTATGAGATCTCAGAGAAGCTACTTATTCATCATAGCCCTTAATCCCCTTATCTGTACAATGGGAAAGTAACATCACCTACCCCAAATCTGTGGTAAAAATTAATAAGGACATACATAAATACCTTAGCAAAATAGTTAGCATACTTCATTATACTCATTCCTCAATGAAAGTTTATCTCTACCTCTCTGGTGGCTCAGATGGTACAAAATTCGCCTTCAATGCAGGAGACCTAGGTTCAGTTCCTGGCTCTGAAAGTTACACTGGAGATGGGAATGGTTACCCATTTCAGTATTCTTCCCTGGAGAATTCCATGGACAGAGGAGTAAGTTTCTGAGTATGTGGGGCGTGGCTCAGAGGGTAAAGAACCTGTGTGCAGTGCAGGAGACCTGGGTTCAATCCTTGGGTTAGGAAGACCCCTTGGAGAAGGAAATGGCAGCTCATTCCAGTATTCTTGCCTGGAGAATCCCATGGACAGAGGAGCCCAGTCCATGGGGTCACACAGAGTCAGACATGACTTAGTGACTAACCCTTTCACCTTTCACCAACCTGTATTGATAAAAAATTATTTTTAAACATGCAGTCATTCCTTTATATTCACAGGGGATTGATTTCCAATACCAAGTGCTGAAATTTGCAGATGCTCAAAGTTTTTTTTTTTACATAAAATGGCTAAAACCTTTTGTATCACTCACCTCTTTTAGCTGGAAAGTTTCCCTGCCACAGGTAACCCATGTCACCAGTTTCTTGAATATCTTACTAGAAAAAATTGATGCATCTGCCACCAAAAACAAAATGGTGCTTCCTCCCTAATTGCTTTAGAAAGTGTTTTTAAATATAGATTTTCCATCTATACTGATGCGAAGAATTATTATTATTTTTATAAGGACCTGAGGTCCTTGCCACTTTGATACATATATGTTTATTGTAGTTTTTCTAAGACCTTACCTAAAATTTATCTAACATCTAGGCTGCAGCACTGTGAGACATATTTTATGGCTCTAGTATTTGTGCCAAAAATTACCTTGTTTTATATTGAATTTCTATGGCAGTTCAATATGGTTAAGCCCAGATGACAAAGAACTTTCTGTGCTTAATTAAATTGACTGGTACATGTGCACCCTGATGCAAATATATTTTCCTTACAAAGAATATTCTGCCCTTTGCAAGACATAGGAAGTCTGAAATTAGCTCTGGTTTTTTAATGAGTTTCAAAAACTGGTCCTTGAAATAAGGCAGCAAACTACCATGGTGGAATTGGGTTCTGAAAGAATATTTTTTAGGAACATCCTTCTTCTTTGTTCACTCTTTCTAGACTATGTGTAATTTTTCCAAACTATAAAGAGTTATCTACTATTGAGAAGTTAATGGCAAACTCTAACAAGGACAGCTTCCTTTTAGTCTTAGGAGAGAGGGAAAGCCTAATTGTTCCTTTGAATCATACACCCCTCATGGGGCCACAGTCACCATGCTGGCAGGCTTTGCTGTAGAAATATGAAACTGTAGAGGTGCCCTACCTAGACGCCATTGCCAGCTGGTGCACTTCCTGCGGGTACATTGAGTGCTGCGGTTTGCTGCTGCTTGCTTCTCTGAAGAAGTGCCCTGAGTCAAATAGGAACCATGTCATGGAAGGTTATAGCCCCAGCCCTACTAAGGAGCAGTCCTCAGGGAGTGAGAAACTGACAGAGGGATTCTTTTTTTCTTTTTGATTATTGTAACTGGAGGAGAATTACTTTATAGTCTTGTGGTGTTTTTATTCCCCCATGCATCAACATGAATTGACCATAGGTATATATGTATCCCCCCATCCTGAACTCCCTTCCTCCCTCCCTCCCTACCCTATTTGTCTAGGTTGTCACAGAGTACCAGCTTGGGGTGCCCTGCTTCATGCATCAAATTTGCACTGGTCATCTATTTCAGGTATGGTAATGTATGTGTTTCTGTGCTGTTCCCTCAAATCACTCCACCCTTGCTTTCTCCCACTGAGTCCAAAAGTCTGTTCCTTATGTCTGTGTCTCCTTTTCTGCCCTGCATGTAGGATTGTCAGTACCGTCCTTCTAGAGTCCATATAAATACATTAATAGACAGTATTTGTCTTTCTCTATCTGACTTACTTCACTCTGTATATTAGGCTTTAGTTTCATCCACCTCATTAGAACTGACTCAGATGAGTTGAGTGATATTCCACTATGTGTATATATCACAACTTCCTTATCCATTCATCTGCCGATGGACATCTAGGTTGCTTCCATGTGCTAGCTATTGTAAGTAGTGCTGCAATGAACTTTGGGGTACATGTGACACAGGGATTCTTAAACCCAGTCCCCTTACCCAAAGGTGGAATAACTTTGAACCACTCAGGCTCCAGCACTTGCTGTGGGGTCAGGCTGAAGCTAGACTCCAGCTGAGCCCTCATCACTGTTTAAACGTGGGGTGAAGGTGGGGAGAAGGGAGCAGATATTAGAGATCTCACTTAGAACAGGATGGTTCTGCAACCAACATGGCAAAGGTCTACTGAGAACAAGTGAAAGGAATGCTCCTTGCCCAGTCTGCTTCAGCTCCAATCTTCCTAATTCTTTTGCAGAGAACCAGTTCTCAAGTTGATCCTAGCAAGGCCCACTGCGTTGGTCATAGTGGATACTGTCCACAGAACTGCTGAAGTTGTTCTTTACACCCTAAGACTCTTGATGGTTTTGCTGTACACATATGACTCAAGTTCAGTGATGAAACTAAAATGCTGTTTTTTCTCTTCCTTTGACTTTTGTCTAAAATTCAGTTAGAAGAATTGAAAGAAGGGGTCACCAGCAGCAATAGGAAGACGGGGGCACCTGTTTTCTTCCTGTTCTTTTTGTTAAGGTCCTCACTTCCTGTTCACAAACAGACTAGTCCCTGTGCTTTAGTCCAGTACTATTTATATGCTCTGTTTTTTTTTATTATTTTCTATTTTTTTAAATTTTTTGGTATCTTATATATATTTATTTATTTATTTATTTATTTATTTATTTATTTATTTTGCCATACAATGTCATGATATCACCATGGGTTTACATATGCTCCCCCTCCAGAACGCCCCTCCCTCCTCCCTCCCCCCCGGGAAATCTCGCTGCACCAGCCCCGAGCATCAATCCTGGGCTGGCGATTGATTAGACATATGATAATTAACTTGTTTGAATGCCCTTCTCCCATATCATCCCACCCTTACCCTCATCCCCAAAGTCCATGAGTCTATTCTATACATCTGCGTTCCTTTTGCTGTCTCGCATGTTGGGTTCTGGTTACCGTCTTTCTAAATTCCATATATATGTGTTAATATACTGTATTGTTGTTTTTGCTTCTGGCTTACTTCACTCTGGATAATGGGCTCCAGTTTCGTCCATCTGAGTATCCTTCACATTTTGGGAAATTGCACAGTCTACTACTTCAGTGATTCTCTTAAATTTTTAGCATATATACTTAACCAAAGTTTGAAGTTAAATAAGTGTCTTTATTTTTCTCCAAAATAATACAAAGATTTTAGAATGATCACATTCCAATGCAGAAGATGAAGGTTGGATCCCTGGGTCAGGAAGATCCCATGGAGAAAGAAATGGCAACCTACTCCAGTATCCTTGCCTGGGAAATCCCATGGACAGAGGAGCCTGGAAGGTTACAGTCCATGGGGTCACAGAGAGTCAGGCATGACTGAGTGGCTAAACAAGAGACGACATGCTTTGTGTTCTCTCTGGACTTAAGAATCCACCTGCAGTGCAGAAGACCTGGGTTTGATCAGGAAGATCCCTTGGAGGAGGAAATGGCAGCCCAATCCAATATTCTTGTTGGGATAATCATATGGTCAGAGGAGCCTGGCAGGCTATAGTCCATGGGGTCGCAAAGAGTTGGATACTACTGAGCAACAGAGCACACGGTATCTACTCTCCTATAGTCTATGTTATACTTATATAGTACTTTATTTCCAACTTGCTTTTTTAACCCTCTTATTTCAAATTAATAATTTTTACCATCACTTTTTATTGACTTACTAATTTTATTTTTAAAATTATAATTTTATTTTCTCACTGTTGCTTCTTGTAGATTATTTCTTTATTAGAGGTTCAATTTCCTTTTTGCAGAAGCATTCTTCCACTAATTGTTTTAGCTAGAGCCTGAAAAGAGAACTTCTTTTCTCCCTTGAATCAAAAGTTTACTTTTCGACTTTTGAATGATTGTTTAGTTGGAAATACAGCTTGATATTGACAGTTATTTTTCTCTTGGCACACTTTACTAGTTGTCTCTTTGACTTCTTGTTGATGTGAAATCTCTTGTACATCTAATTTTTGTGTCCTTTTTTGTTGTCTTTAAGATTTCCTTTACTGCAGTTTCTTTTAGTATTTGATATTTTGAACCTATTTATTTATACTTATTTTATTAGTCCTGTTTCTATATAAGAAAATTTATCAGCCATGATCTCTTTGAATATTTTTCCTTCACCATTATCTATATGCTCTTCTTGAAAAACCTGAGCTTGAGTTTTTCTTCTGTTCTGCCTCTTAATCTTTGATGTTTTGCATTTTATTATTTTCTTCTGATATGTATTTGACAGTTTTCTTACGTGTGTTTTCTAGTTTGCTCTTTCTGTGTTCAGCTGGAAGTCTTCTATTTTACCTGTCCTCAGTTAAACTTTTCTGTGTGTGCGCACATGTGTGTATGTGATATGCATTATTCATATAGAAAGGTATGCCAACCACGTATAGCAATAACATAAAATACATGTATTCTCCACCAGATAACAAAATTGAATATTATGAATACCTTAAACTCCTATGTGCCTCTCTCCAATCATCTGCCAACCACCAGGTACCATTGCCCTGAATTTTTGTTAGCTATTTATATTAGTTCCAGAGAAGTAGAACCGATAGAATGTATATGTATAAATATATGTAAGAATTGGCTTATGCTTATGTATTTATAGAGGCTGACATGTTCAAAATGTGTAGCGTAGGTGGGCATACCAGAGACCCAAGGAGTAACCTGTGTTGCAGGTCAAGTTTGATGGCTCTCAGGATGGAGACCCAGGGAAGATTTGCTGTTTAAGTGCAAAGTGAGCCTGCTAGTAGAATTCCTTCTTGCTCATCTGAGGTCAGTATTTTGTTTTATTCAGGCTTTCAATGGGTTACATGAAGCCTATTTACATTATAGAGGGTATTCAAAGTCTACTGATTTACATGTTCATCTTGTCAATAAAAATATCCTCATGGAAACGTAATGTTTGATTAAATATCTGGGCACTGTGGTCCAGCCAAGTTGACACATAAAACTAAGCATCACAGGTCTACCCCTTGTCAAGCTGGCATCCATATGTATCTCCTTAAACTATGCTTAATCTCCAAATAAAGATGGTAATAATTACACCTAACATGATAATGCTGTTCCGTACACAACTGAAAATGTACTAACACTTTCCTTGTAAGAGAATACAGAATTCCTTTGTGATATTTACCCTTTTCCTTTATATTCTGTAAGTTAAAAACAATGATGTAAAGTTAATAACATTAAATGACATCATGTAAAGTCAATATATTTTTGCTATATGATTAAGAAATAAAAGAAGAAAACTAACACACAGACATATTCATAACAAAATAAGGATGATATACTTATTATAATTATAGTCCTAATTTCATAACTGGGCATGTGGTCATAGCTGGCATTTAGTACTACCTTCTTTCACTACCCACTCCATATTCCCATTCCCCTCAGTCAACACCTCAACTGATCATAAATCTTACCTTGGCAGAATGATCTCAACTTCATTCCTGAAGGATCTTTCTGGATTAGGTTGTCCTATTTTTCCACTGATTTTAATCATGGGTTCTCCTGTATTTTGGACGAACTTTTCCTTATCTCCACTCTACAGTATCAATCCAGGTTTCCCTTGGTTATCAAGAGTAATCATTCCAGCCAGTAGAGTAATTATTTTCTTTGCCCATTGATTTGGGAATAAGGAGTCCAAAGTGGCTGCTTGGCAGTCTTAACTTCTAATTTAATGGAATCATTGTGTTTCCTGATGAGAACATTTTCCTCCCTTTGGAAATAAGATCTCTGGGCCAGCAGACCGTAAAGTTGTGGGGAACAGGAGGCAAAAATTTTGTTATTGGGTCATTAGAGGTATTAGTGAATGATACCCCTCCCATTTCCACCCCTTGATTCCTGACCCATGAATTTTTGTTATGGGAGAAGCAGAACCATATATTGGATGCTGATTCAGAGCATATATGACTTCCTGGAGAACCTTGCCCCAGCCCTGAAAAGAACTCCCACTTAGCTGTTACAGTAAGTAAGTTTTCAAAAGGCCATTCCAGTCCTAGCCATAGGAATCAGAGAGGAAAAATAAGTAAAAGGAATCCAAATTGGAAAGGAAGAAATAAAATTGTTACTATTTGCAGATGACATCATACTTTACATAGAAAGTCCTCCAAGATACACTGAGCTCATCAATGAATTTGGTAAAGTTGTAGGATACAAAATTAATATACAGAATTGTTGGATACATCCTCTAATAGCTTCAGAGAGTGAAAGCATGGGAAAAATGATTTGAGGTCCTACGATTTTTATTCTACCCACATATTTAATTGTGCCTTTTCATGTAGAAGCTTAGGATAGAAAACAGAGCTCAGGAAATACATTAGGTATGCCAACAGTCTCTTTTCTTCTCATTCTTCATAAATTTTATTTCAGAAGAGTTTGAGCATTTGAGGTATTAATTTACAAATCTCCATAAATTTCATGCAACTGTGTGGACTTGTTTGGGAAAACAAGTCCTTTAACTTGTGCTTGCATTCTTTTAAAGTCTGTTGGAAATTTTTAATCAAGTTATTCAATGACTGAAGCACAAAAACTTGGTTCGAAATTGTTTAGTTGATTGCAATTAAAATGAAGCTTGAAAATAGGAAGGCAGTAACCTTTATTCTGCAAAAACAAGTCAGGTATTGAACAAAGTAAATGATGAAAGTTCAAATGCTGTTTTAATTTTTTAAATATGTAATTTTGATTTCAATCACCTTGATTTATAGGAAGACTTTTGATGGAGTTCCTAGTTTGACTTCGATAAATTTATTACTATTACTATTATTATTTACCACAATGGGATATATTGAGAAGGATTTAAATTTTCTGGTCTTTAAATTTCAATTAGTCATGGAGAGAATTTAGTTGATGAATTTTAGTTTGCAAAACTATTTTCTAAGTAATGTACTCTGAAAATATTTGGATGGAAATCACAAAATGCAGGAGAGAAAAATTAATATTACTGTTAAGTTATTGGATACTTCAGCACTGCTAGGGAAAGTAGTTTTTCAGTTAAAAATATGGCCTAGAGAGAAAAGCCAACAAAAAGCGTCAACATTTTCAAGTTTAGTAACCCTTAAATATAGAATAATGAGGATCAATTTTATGAAAACAAAACTACATGACCATAACAAAAGGAAATAGTCTTTAAAAGCACAAATGACACATTATTAGAGATAGCTTAGAAAATCCCTACTGTAAATGAATATGTACCAAAAATAATTGTTCTGCTTATTATTTAACTTTTTAATAAATGTTTAAAAATCAATATAAAGGAGTTATTTGGGGGACTTACCTTGTGGTCCAGTGGTTAACAATCTGCCCGCCAATGCACGAGACGCAGGTTCTATCCCTGGTCTGGGAAGATCCCACATGTCATGGGGCAACTAAGCTAATGCACTGAAGTCTGTGCACCTAGAGACTGCTCTGCAACAAGAGAAGCCACTGCAACGAGAAGCCATGCACTGCAGCTAGAGAGTAGCTCTCACTTGCTGCCACTAGAGAAAGCTCATGTGCAGCAATAAAGAGCACAGTCAGTAAACACATAAATAAAATATAAAACATTTTTAAAAAGAAGTTATTTTGTTTGAAATTTATAAACACATGTTACTTTTCTTAGAGGCAATTTTATTTTTGAAGCTAGTTTTTCAATAGAACTGTCAGTGAAGTAAGCCAGCTTGTCAGTAAAGAAATTTATTAAAATTGTCTAATTTTAAAGAATCCTTTTCAGATGATAGGTTGATTATAATGTCACTTTACTTGCATTATATGTGACCTGTTTTCCATATTCAGATGTTTGTCGAATCTTTATCTCTTTCTTTTTCTCCTTTGTTCTGAGTTTGTGTCTATGTTGGTGAGACTCGTGGCCCCCTTTCAGTCTGGAAACTTGAATCCTTCATTTTGGAGTGATATTTCTTGTAATAGCGCATTAAAATTTTCATTTCTTCAATTTGCATGTGTTCTCTCTTTCTGTATTTTCTATTCCTTTTTCTTAGATATATATATATATTTCTTAGATATATATTTTCTTAGATATATTTTTCTTAATATATATATTATATATATTCTTAGATATATAATGATTCTCTAATTTTCTTTTTTGCTTTTTTCATTTTTTTTGGTTCTACTTTCTGAAATATTTCCTTAACTTTATCTTCCCACTGTATCATTGAGTGTTTCATCTTCACTGTAATTAAAAAAACTTCCCAAAGCTCTCTTCTTGGCACATGAAGAGATGCTCAGCATCTATAATCTTAAGAAAAATGTAAATCAAAACCACAATGAGATAATTACTTCACACCTGTCAGAATGGCTATCATCAAAAAGACCACAAATAGCAAATGTTGGCAAAGATGTGGAGAAAAAGGAACCTTGTACAATGCTGGTGGAAATGTAAATTAGTACAGCCACTATGGAAAACAGTATGGGGGAATCCTCAAAAAACTAAAAATGGAACTATAATACCATATTATTCATCAATCCTGTTCCTGGATATATATCTTAAGAAAATGAAAAGATACATGTAGACTAATATTCATAGCAGCATTGTTTACAATAGTCAAAATATGGAAGTAACCTAAGCTAAGTGTCCATCAGTATACAAAGGGATAAAGAAGATTTAGTATGTATATATACAATGAATTCATCCATAATAAAGAATGAAATAATGCCATTTGCAGCTATATGGATGTAACTAGAGATTATCATATTAAGTGGAGTAAGTCAGAAAGAGAAAGCCAAATAACATATGATGTCACTTATGTGGAATCTAAAAAAAAGATACAAATGAGTTTATTTCTGAAACATAAAGAGATTCACAGACCTATAAAACCAGTTAATGGTTATCAAAGTGAAAAGAGTGGTAGGGGAAGGGATAAATTAGGAATTTGAGATTAACATACACACATTACTGTATATAAAATAGATAGCCAACAAGGACCTACTGTGTAGCACAGGGAACTATGTTCAACATTATGTAATGACTTATAAGGGAAGAGGATCTGAAGAATATATATATAAAATAACTGAATCACTGTGCTACATGCCTGAAGCTAACAGGATATTGTAAATCAGCTACACTTCAGTAAAAGCGATGTGGTGTATATATATCAGTTAGTTCAGTCTCAGATGTGTCGACTCTTCACTAGACACTAGAAAGGTAAAGGAGAGGGGATACAGTCTTAATAGAAATCAAACTGCTTCTGAAACAGTTTTTCATAGTTTATCGATTGAAGCACTTCTCCTTCACTCTCCTGATTGAATCTCTTCTCTTTTACTCATAGTCCAGAGTTACTGAGTATGCGAGTTCCAGAATCTTTTGGGATTCTGTGGTGAGATGATGGACTTGATTCTTAGTTTTTCTGACTGCCAAATTTGTTTTCGTATTTCTCGGATCTCCTAAGTCATTTACACTGGTCCTGCTTTCTAGCTTTTAAAATTCTGTCACTGTTGTGTCCCCTGTTGCTCACTTCATCTTTGTGGATTAAATATTTTTTCCCTATATTTGGTAGGAGTGAGTAAAATTATTTGCATATATTCAATCTGCTGAAGCTGAAGCTCCAATACTTTGGTCACCTGATTTGAAGATATGACTCACTAGAAAAGACCCGATTCATTGTAAAAGACCCTGATGCTGGGAAAGATTGAAGGCAAAAGAAGAGGGCGGCAGAGGATGAGATGGTTGGATGGCATCACCAACTCAATGGACATGAATCTGAGCAAATTCCAGGAAAGAGTGAGGAACAGGAAACCCTGGCATGCTGCTGTCCATAGGGTCTCAAAGAGTTGGACGTGACTGAACAGCAATAACAAATTCAGTCTGCCATCATAACCTTTATATAGATGCTTTATTATGTTCTTCGTAAGGCTATTTTTTGTAATGATTTTATCATGGTTTATCATTATATTAAATAATAATATTATTATTTTCTTTAATCATTTCACACATGCTGATTTTCTAACTTTTTCATATTATAGAAATCCTCCAGTTGCTGAAGTGAGACTTTTTATCAAGATGAAACTATTTTCCTCTGTGGTTTGTATTTTTTTTTTTTAGACTGTGAGCCTTTCTCATTCAACACACCTCTTCCCCACCTGCATTCCTGTGGGAATTGTATGTCTCGTTCATGGCAGAAATGTTGGAGAATAGTCTGGCATTTCCATCTGTATTTCACCTGCTCCACATGAAGTTATGTTAATTTCTTAGCTTGAGGCTTCTTGCATTTCATAAATCATGTAAATTCTGGTTCTGCATGCTTGTGTTTTGGAGGCATGGATCTTACTTTCTCCTGGTAGAATTACTTGCATTCAGAGAGCTTCCTTATGGGTTGACCCGCCTGCTGGTGCTTCTTGCCCCGAGCCTGCTGTTCTTCCAGGCTCCTGGCTCTAGGCAGGGTAGCCAGTTCCAGTCGCTACTCTGTAAGGACTCAATCTTGTGTCTCAGATTAACTTTCCCAGAGCGGCGCTGAGGTAAAGATGCATGGTAAAGTAATTTATTAGCAGGTGTTCCCAGAAAAGATAGGGGTTTGGGAAAATAAGACTGGAAAGGGAATTTTGTCAGGCAGTGGCATGGTATCAAATCAAGCAGGGTCCCAGCCAGGCAACGCGCTCTCGGGTTTGAAGGGCAGATTTGAAGTTTACATCTTAAGAGTCCTCATCAGATGGGGTGGAGCTAGAGTATTCATTAAACATGCCAGTTATTATTTAAGTCTTCCCCCAGAGGGATGTAAATTCCTGGGGAGTTTCTGCCTTACTTGAGCTCTCGGAGAGATTCCAGCAGCCCGAGGCCAACTTCCTGCCAACAAAACACGGGTACTGACTATTGGAGTGAGAGTGCACGGGGCAGCTGGGCACAAGGTGGTAAAGAATCCCGAGGAGCACTGCCAGTGCCTGTCACATTCTTTGTCATTCCCTGCCTGGAGATAAACCACAGCCTCAGCTGTATCTACCCTTTGCTCCTCCTGCACACTGCTGCCCTGGCATGGAGGAGAGATTTCTTTCTCTCTTTACTGGGACCTGGACATTTCCTTTCTTTTTAATATATTAAAAAAAATAGAACAGGGTGGTGGTTTCCTCACTTTTATGTGCTTGAAGCAGAAAAGTGTGTCCCCTTCAGTGTATTCCATCATGGTGTAGACCTACATCTAGGATGGGTCACCCAACAGACAAGCAAAAAATGATCAGTTTCACTATGTGTAAAAGTGATGACATGGATGGAGAAAAGAAAGAATTTAAATTCTTCTAGAAATTGCATGGTAGAAAGTCCTAAAAAGAATTGTGGAATATGGTGATTTGGCTTTTAGGCAATGTGTTTATTCCCTGTTGTTTAGCATAGTTCAAGATGGATTGATTTGAAATTAGATGCTAATCTTATAAAATTCCAAACTGGGATTTTTTTTTTTTTTGCAAAAATTATCTCCTTGAACTTTACATTTCATTTTATTAGTAGCATTTTCAGGACAATAAAAAAGATGTTTTGCCAAATATTATTTAATTAAAGAGTATAGTAAAACTTAATAAAAAGACTATATCTCTGATGATAGCCAATTTATATTACCTCCTATGATCTATGATCTGTTATTCCTTTACTTCCTAAGATGTCATAGCATTCTGAAAGACATGGGCAGATAATGTACAAATTAAATCCAGAGTCTTATTACTGTACCATAACTTGTCTCATACAGTGTTTGATCTGATTTGTAAGGATATGCAGGAAGAAATGCTTTTTGTGTGTGTATTTAAACAGATTTGAATGGATCTTGTAGTCACTGACTATTTTGTTTCTGGACAGTTAGGTCTTAAAAGAAAGGGTGATTTTCTGAGAAGTACTTTTAAATGTGTACCTCTCTATAATAGGAGAACAAAATGAAAAAAGTAAAACAAACGGACAAGCTTGTAATGGACATGACCTCTGGAGTCAGACCTGTCAGGGCTTCTTGCTTTGTAGTTCTGGTGTTGCTACCTTTCTCAAGTTCCACAATTCTTGTTAAGCTGCAGGTGCCTCATCTATAAAGTATGTATGATAATCATACCCACTTCTTGGAGTGTGGTGAAGACCAGGTGGCATAATGATGAATTGTGCCTATCACATGCCCAGCCATTGACTAGAGCTCAATAAATGATAGTGATTTATCGCATCATTGATGTCAGACTAAACATTAGGGCCTGTGTAGCATGCATCTTTCTGTTAGCTACTTTAAAATCAAATAATTTTAAATCCACACAGTATAGTAATGACAAATTTGAGTAACATAGCCTTCCTTCCTTCTTCAAAATTATGTGTTAGATTCTGATTCAGAGTATTATTAAAATACTGCCCTTCTCATCTCAATCATATGTATTATGAAATCAGGAAATACAATATTTCTTAAATCCCAATGCAACTGCATAAAAATTCACAGAAGCCTCTCCAGATTACAGATCAGTTTCAGCTTGTTCTTTTTGAGAAAACATGGTACTTGCATGTTAAAACAAAACTACTTCCTCTCTTTCAAGAATAGCAAAAGCAAATCATTTCCTAATTCCAGACACCATGGCGCTCTTCAAATTTCATCTATTAATTCACTATAAACCTCAGCTACGGCACATACTTAGGTTATCATTATAAAATGAATCATAGATTAAGGCAAACAGGCCAACAGACGCACACACAAACATAACCAGAGGATTTGCATTGCAAAATAGGACTGATGATTTTCTGAGATAAACTGGGCTAAAAACATGTTCATGTCTCAAATCATAGACATGTCCTGCAAGGGTTGGGTTAATAATCTTGATGGATTTTATTATGTAAAAGTTAACAATAGACATGCCTGTGCTGGTCTCTCAGCTTAGAGTACGTTTTAAAGTCGTCTTCCTAAAGAACATTTGAAAGTCAGGTGGCTACTACATGTTTTTCCTTGCAAATAGACATATGTTGATAATTTTACTATGAAAAATAGATACCAGAGACTTGCACCAAATAAAAATTTGTTTCCTAAACAAATTATAATATTAATATTTCTGCCTTTCTTAAATCCTCCAAGTGAGACTTTGTTAGAAACAATATGAAACTGATGATAAACAAGATCATACTGCTCTTATCAGATGACACTGATTAAGAACTGATCTTATTTGGCCGGAAAGAAGCCAAACCAGTAATGTCTTCAGGGTTTGAGATTTCTGCACTCTCACTGGGAAAGTATCCAAATCCTCAATTTTCTAGAAATCAGTACATTTGGACTCTTGCTGATTAGGGATCATTCCTGAATCTATCATTCCATAATATAGAGATACTGATCTCATGGACTTTTGTGAGGATCAAATGAAATGATACATTTGGAGTTCCTGCACAACTGAATAGGTACCTGGTGATGAGGTTCCCATGTTCCCTTGACTCTAAGACAGTGTTGGAAATTTCAACAAAATGACAGAGTCGTGAATAAGACAAGGTAGAAACTGGTAATGTGCCTAATATCTGGTACAGACAATAAAGACAGAGGGGACTCTTGGGCTGCCATAAGTCATATGTTTATAATGAGTCATGGCCTAGCACTTTGGTGGGGCTGATGTTAGAAGGAAGGGAATTTATTATAACTTCAATATTCAGTGTATTTTATAGCACTTTACTTCTTTGAAAAATGGTAATAATGAATATGCCAAATCTTATGGTTTCAGAGTACTTGGCATTTCAGTGTACTCTGAGTGCTTTGTGATGTTGAAAATGAAAAAAATGACATAGTTTACTAAACTATGACATAGTTTACTTATATATTTCAATTTAATCATACTCTGCATTTCTTTCTTATAAATTTCTGGCTTAGATTGATCTGTCTTTGGTACATGTAGAATTTAGTGGACTGAGTCAGTTTAGTCGCTCAGTCATGTCTGACTCTTTGCAACCCCATGGACTGCAGCCTGCCAGGCTTCTCTGTCCGTCATCAATCCTTGAAGGTTGCTCAAATTCATGTCCATCAAGTCAGTGATGCCATTCAACCATCTCATCCTCTGTTGGCCCCTTCTCCTCCTGCCTTCAGTCTTTCCCAGCATCAAGGTCTTTTCCAACGAGTCAGTTCTTTGCATCAAGCTTCAGCATCAGTCCTTCCAATGAATATTCAGGACTGGTTTCCTTTAGGATAGACTAAAGTAGTGGACTGAGTATGACATAGTAAATGTGAATTAGCAGTTTTATTAAAGAAAATCTCTAACTTGTATTAATTAATTCTAAAAATAAGTTCTGAATCTTTTACAAATTGATACTGCACTCTTGACAATTAGGATTTTAAGGAAGCACAAATGATCAAGTTATAGTGAAATATTTTACTATAAGTGCTATTGGAAAGTTATGACAGGAAAACCACAGTTCTCAGGGGTAGGTTTTTTTATTTTTTAATTTTTAATGTGAATTACCTATTTCAGCTCTTTTGGCAGCATTTGAAATTTGTTATAACTTGCTGATATAAAACAAAATCTAGGTGGAATCATGAGAGGCACCACTCAAACTTTTAATTAGCCTAAAGAATCACTCGGAGAAGGAAATGGCAACCCAATCCAGTACTCTTGCCTGGAGAATCCAACGGATGGGGGAGCCTGATGGGCTGCCGGCTATGGGGTCACACAGAGTCGGACACGACTGAAGCGACTTAGCAGCAGCAGCAAAGAGTCACTTGTCTGTACATTCCATTGTAAATTTCCTGAATTTAGGAAGTGTTGTGTGTGCATGCATGTTCAGTTATGTCCGACTCTCTGCAACTCCTTGGACTGCAGCCCACCAGGCTCCTCTCTCCTTGGGATTCTCCAGGCAAGAATACTGGAGTGGGTGGCCATTTCCTCCTCCAGGGATCTTCCCAATCCATGGGTCGACCTTGAGTCTCCTGCATCTCCTGCATTGGGAAGTGGATTCTTTAACACTTTGCACCTGGGGATGGGAGCATTATAGCAGAGTGATGAAAGCACTAGCTCAGGAACTGAGGAGAGAGGTATCCAAAATACTGGTCCATCAGTGAGGACTGTTACCCTTGTGCAAGTAACTAAAATCCTTAGGTCTTAGATAGATCATTAGTGAGAAACAGAGATACAATAATAACAGCAAAAAGCCAACTACATTCATTTTATGGAGCAATGATAAATGTATTTATTTATTTAACAGGTGGTCATTGAGTGCCTTCTATGTGTCAGGCACCATGCTGGACACTATCCACATGGCAGGGATGTCCCCTGATTTTTCCTCAGGCTGGATCTGTGCTGTCCTAGAGCTTGAGAGACAGATAGGCAGTCACTCAGATACAAACAGGAATACATGTAGAATCACTTCTCAGGGAGGTTCCACAAAGGATACTATGATTCTGGAGCTAGAGTAACTTGTCATGTTGGATGCTACTTCATTGAGTAAATGGCTTCTGAGCTTCAATTTAAAGGATGAGCAAAGGGTGAGGAATCAAGAGACGTCCCAGTAGAAAGAACAACTACTGAAAGGAGGCCAGTGAAGCTAAAGCAGAAAGAGTAAGGAGCAACTTGCTCCCAATTGACACATGAAACAGACAAAGGGCTTTGTAGGCAATATTAAGGATTTGGCTCTAAAGCTTCAAAAATGAAATGTCACTGAAGGGTTTTAAGCTATGAGGTGACAAAATCGGATTTTGTGGCTACAGAGTGGCAGAACAGCTCATAAAGTGCAAAATAACAGGAAGCTACTGGGTAGTCTAGATGCATGAGTCATTACCTTGACTGGGATATCATGGGGTTGTGGAGAGAAATGAAATAATTTAAGGGATTTTTTAGGGTGAATTGAGAATAGAGGTCAATGAGAGAGCGCTGTCAAGCCTGACTCTTCCATAACTGGGTTGTCTGAATGGCTGGATGGTGATGTCTTTTGAGAGGGAAATCACTGCAAGAGAGAAAGAAAAACTCAGTTTTTAATAATATTGCATTTGAAATGTTTTTTCATTTCAGTGAAATTCAAATGAATTTCAAGTGCAGGTGTCGAGAAGAATTTGAATTTTAGAAAAAAATTCTTGTCATTTTGTTATTCCTTCTTCTACTTGTGTCCTCTACTGTCTTTTCAATCTTTACTTATCAGCCTTTTAAACATTCCCAAGACTTCCCCAGTTTTCTGTGTTTAGAAAACCCTAAAAAAATAAAAGTGAACTCTTTTGCATATATTTCTGTCTTTTAGCCATTGCCTTACTTCAGAGTAAAATTTCTGGAAGTTGTATTCATTGTTTCCATTTTCTTAACTCCTAGTGACACCTAACACTTACTAGTCTTTTGGCCTTGCTTCCAACAAACTGCTTCGCCAAATAACATGGCTCCTTTTATTTGACTTGTCAGCATACGCTGTGCTTTTTGCTTTGAGATTCAAATCAGTACGTATGACCGCTTATTTAACTTGATGCCCTTAAAGCATCTCAAACTCAATTCATCTAAACCCAGTTCTCGATCATCTTCCTCCAAACTTGAAGGGTCCACTGTTCACTCAGCTGCAGAAGTCAGAAACCTGTGGTTTATTCTTGTCATTTTTCATTCCTTTTCTCACACTCATCCTGTGTTCAGTCATTGTAGTCTTTTCATTTCTAACTTTTAAATATGTATCTGTGCATGTGTTAAGTTGCTTCAGTCATGTCTGACTCTCTGCGATCCTGCAGACTGTAGCCTTCCAGGCCCCTCTGTCCATGGGACTCTCCAGGCAAGGATACTGGAGTCAGGTGCCATTTCCTCCTCCAGGGTATCTTCCCAATGCAGGGATTGAGCCCACGTCTCTTATTAACAGGCATGCACTTTATTACTAGCTTATTACTAGTGCTACTTGGGAAGCCAAATATGTATCTATTTCTCTTCATTTCTGTTGCCATCACTCTAGTCGAAGGTTTTCGGCTTTGGCACTGTTGACGTTAGGGAACTGGGTAATTCTTTGTGGTGTGGGGCTTTCCTGTGTACTGGAGGGTGTTGAACAGTATCCCTGGCCCATGCCAACTATATGCCAGTGGTAACACCATCACTGCTTATATGACAACCAAAAAGTCTCCAGAAATTCAGCATGTACTCATGGTGTAAAATTGCCCTCGTTTGAAAACCTCTGCTTTGTCTAAGTCACCATCATTTCTTTCTTGGTCTGTTAGAGGCTAACTGATTTCCTATCCCTATTCTATGTGATTCCTTTGTGTCATTTTTCATCTACTGTTGCAGTAACTAAAGAATCGCAGTAGCTCATAAACCTGTTTATGTCTTTCCTTTGCTCCCAAAACTTCAGTGTTTTTGCACTGCTCTTAGGATAAAAACCAAATCCCGATATGACCTGTAAGGCATGACTCAGTCTTCCTCTGCCCTTTCATAAGCCTTGTTTCATGTTCTGTCCTCCAGCCCCGACCATCTTTCTGTTTACCCTGTCTCAAGTCTTTTGCACAGGCTGCTACTTTGTCCTTTGTTCCCCTTTCTCTATCTTCTCATTATTGGTTTGGCTTTGCTCATGTTTATTTGTCCTTCAAAACTCCCTCTGTTGTATGCTACTAATCCTCCATAGTGTTAGTCTTTTTCATAGAAGTAGACTTCTCCATGGGGGTTTCCCAGGTGGCTCTGTGATAAAGAAATTGCCTGCAGTGCAGGAGACCTGGGTTCGATCCCTGGGTTGGGAAGATCCCTTGGAGAAGGAAATGGCGACCCACTCCAGTATCCTTGCCTGGAAAATCTCATGGACAGGGGAGCCTGGTGGGCTGCAGTCCATGGGGTTGCAAAGAGTCGGGCACAACTGAGCAACTAACACACACACACAGACACACAAAGCATATAGATGAGTTACCAACTTGCTCTGATAGGAATGTATTTTTCTTGTGGTTGAATTTTGAGCATTGGGTGTAGGATGTTAGTTTCTGATCTACTAAAAGTAAATTGCTGTCTACCTCATGCTGTAAAAATATGATTTATTTTAACATGCTTTGAGTTTTTAGGTTTAGGTATGCTGTACAACATTTCTTCCTTTTTATTCCTGTCAGCCTCTAGAGGGGATCTCTAGCCTGGATTTGTAAGGATACGTAAATTTGGCTCAGGAGATAAAAAACTGGTGCAGTCAACTATGAGATATATGCAT
Organism: Antilocapra americana; assembly: GCA_007570785.1. Classification (NCBI taxonomy): domain Eukaryota; kingdom Metazoa; phylum Chordata; class Mammalia; order Artiodactyla; family Antilocapridae; genus Antilocapra; species Antilocapra americana. The sequence goes on from ML661338.1 coordinate 17,805,676, forward strand.
CTTGCCCACAAATGTCTCAAAAGTCTGTGTATTGCTATTGATATACTGCAATAAAAGTACCTGCCCTCTGGGAGCTGGCAGAAAAGAATTTAATATTTAATGAAAGGTTGGCTCAATAAATCATATTTTCCAAATCAGAGAATAAAACATTAAGAGGAAGAAATTTGGACAACTGATCCATGAGCTTGTAGACATGAGGACTTGGCTTGAAACTACCTTTAATTACATAAGCATCTTGGGAATATGGTTAGTGAAAAGGGAAACAGTGTGGAACTTGAACAATTTTCTGTATTGAAATGTTTCTAGTTATTAATATAATAATCAACACTTACCCATCTTCTAAACTATTCAGGCAAAGTCTAAGCATATTTCTTTTTCCTTTTCTGTGAAAGTAGAGAGAAAGCCATAGATAAAGAGAAAGCAGATGTCTAATTTTTGTAATAAACAGCAATAATCTGGAGTTGGTTAGCTTCATGACTATCCATCTTAAGGAAACATATTTTCCAGCAAAGCTGTCAAAGTTCCTGGAACTATTTTGGGAACTCTACGGGGTATTTTGTCATAACCCTATAATGTCCAGTTGTTATAAGTTTCTGTCTTCACCACAGTCTGGGGTCATTAGGCAGATGATACCATCCATACAGATGTACTACTGAGTGTAGTAATTAACTGATGTTTTAATTTTTCTCTGTAGTGTGAGAAGCAGAAAACTTTGATGTAATACCTCAATAAATAAATACAAATATACTGGCATATTCCTTCTCTTTTTTATTGTAAAAAAAGACACAAAACTGAAGACAGATTGCCTCCCAAATAATACCTATGCCTTTCACTATTCTAATGAAACAAATTTCATATTTACATGAAAAAATGTATTCCATATTTATATATATAATTGCACACTATTTCATGATGATTTTATTCCACTTCATCAGATCAATGTGCAATGATTTAATTAGTTATTCTCCACTTATTTAGCTTACATGTTACATTGTATTTGTATTTGTTTATGTCTTTTACCCAGTGTGGGGAAATTTCATTCATTATTTCTTCAAGTATTTTTCTGCCCCCAATTCTCCTTTTCCTTCTGGGACTCTGTTGACACCAGTGTTAGCTTTTCTGGTTTATATCCTTGAGAGTCTGTTCACTAAAAGAAATATCTTTTTAATTTTTGGTTCAGATAATTTCATTGATACATTTTTAAGTTTATTAATTTTATTCCTCTTTTATTGACATATTTTATTAAACCTATTCAATGAGTTTTCATTTTGGTTGGTTTTTTTGTTGTTGTTCTAAAATTCCCATTTGGTTTTAAAAGACATAGCTTGTACTTAAGATTTTTTAAAGTCTATCATGTAATAAGTTACACACCCAAACTTACTAAAGTTATGATCTACTTATATCTGTAAAATTTATGGATTTCAACAAAATGTAAGCTTTAATAAGGCACTATTAGATGAAGAAGTTAATTTTATGTCCAGTACAGAGACTTATTTTTTGATGTGATGCAATAAAAATATAAGTAAGATTCCTAAAAATTGGCATTGAGAAATGATCAGAACAAATACTGGAATTCTATTTTCCAGTAACCCAGGGAAATGTCTCTTTGGGCTGCTTGTCTATGAAAACAAATTGAAGAAAAAAATAGAAGGTGAAAATTTTCCATAATTTTTTGGACAGTGGATAGACTAACTAAAATGTGATGGCTATGATTTATTATGAGACAGTTTTTTTATTTTTACTTTTTTATTGAACTGTTATTGACATTCCGTATTGTATTAGTTTCAGGTGCAAAGCATAGTAATTCAATATTTTTATACATTATGAAATGATCACCATGGTAAGTCTAGTTACAACCTGTCACCATACAGAGTTATTGCAGTATTATTGACTGTATTTCCTATGCTTTACATACATTCTTACATATGTTACTTCCTGTGACTTATTTATTTTATAGTTGAAAGTTTATACTTCTTAATGTACCTTACATATTTCACTCCTTCTCCACCTCCCTCCCCACTGATGACCACTGGTTTGTTCTTGTATCTCTGAGTCTGTCTCTGTTCTGTTTTGCTTGTTCATTTGTTTTGCTTTATAGATTTCACATATAAATAAAATCATTTGGCATTTGTCTTTCTTGTTCTGACTTATTTCACTCAGCTTAATACCCTGTAGATTGCGCTGTCACAAATGGCAAAATTTCATTCTTTTTTATGGCTGAGTAATAGTCTGTTATATATATATGTATATAACACACATTATATATATATATATATATATGCATGTATATATATATACACACACATCTTTATTCATTCATCTGTTGATGATCACTTAAGTTGCTTTCATACTGGGAGGATTTAAAAAATAGTAAACACAATCCAATTATTTTGATTTCAGATCCTTCTTTTCCCCTCTTTTTTTCCAATTCTATTGAGGACCTATTTCAAATAGCGTAAGGCATAGAGAGGTTTAAATACAACATGCCTTTCAAAAGTCTTTGGAAAGCAGACAACTAGACAGAGAAATGGAATTCAGTATAATAATTATTATAGTGAAGATAGGGACATGTGTGTTGTGGGAGGAAAGAGAGAAAAGTGCAGAATTGGCCTGAGGAAGTTGAATCAGGCGTGGTAGAGAATGCATTTCACCAAACAGATCTAAGTTGGGCATGTTCAGGGAATGTGCCTGTAATTCTTCGTAAAATCAGAGCAATTCTATCTGTGTATACATGGATCATGACTGTTGTATTGGTCAAGTTTGAGTTGAGAAACCAGAAACTATCTGAGTTTGTTTAAATAGAAAAAGTTTAACACAGGGAACTGGGTGCTTTCCATTTTATTAGAAGAGCTAGAATTCAGGCTCTGGGCCAAGCTTCCAGGAATGAGTCTCTGACAAACACCATAGAACTGGCTTGTTGAGGGGGTTACATCCTGCACCATGACCAGCATGGGGGAGACTTCTCTGTCAGCTTGGGAATCAGTCTAACTGTTGTCGCCAGCACACAGAGCCTCAGCAGCAGTCCAGGGATCAGAAAATCACCACCACAATTATTGGCTCTAAAAATCACAATCCCGTCATCCATGCCAACAAAGTGGATTCACTCTCTTAACAGCTATGAAATGAGGGACCAGTTAATCAGTACAACTTCTGTTACTGCTATAGTAGAAATCCAGCTACCTCTGCCACAAGGCTTGCCAGCAAAAATACCTGAAGCACCAGATTAGTGGTCTCTGTCTCATTCTGCTGTCCACATCTAAGTCACATCATGGTGTAAATCATATTTGGAAATTTAGCTGCAGGGGAGTCTGAGAAACGTCATTTTAATTTCCTATTTTTGCCTTATTGAAAGGTACATCTTAAATGGTTGACAGGTTTTTGAGTCAGTTATTCTGCAATACTTACCCCTCACAGTATCTATGGTAGGTGGTGGAAAGATGAATGTGTAGATGCACAGAATTCTTCTTTCTGTGACTATTGATGCCTTCATTGTAATCGCTTTCACATATAACGTACTGGGTTTGATGATGTCTCTTTCTCAATACTGGTGTAGACTCTTATCTTGGATATGTATCCAGAACTTGTGTTTTTTCATTGAGTAGTTTCCATTATGATGAATACTCTGAAATATTTTGAAATTACGATGAATCTATTGAAAATGAATTTGAATACTGGATATAATACTAAGTAATGGTGAATAAGATAAATTCATACTGGGTAATACTACTTAGATTGAAAACTTTCACACAAAAAATATACTTTCAGGAACTTCTCTGGTGATCCAGTGGTTGAGAATCTGCCTAGCAATGCAGGGAACACGGGTTCAAGCCCTGGTGAGGGAACTAAGATCCTGCATGACACAACTAAGACTGGATACAGCCAAATAAATATTTAGAAATTTATGTAAAATATACCTTTAGTCAAAACATTGTCATGGTGAGAAAAATACAACCTGCAGTGCCTCCATCATTAACTTAAGATATTTATTAAACATTTAATACATTCAATGACTGTGCCATGTTTTACATTTAGAACTTTCACTTGTGCTTTGCTTTATAGCTCTTTTATAATGTGCTTTCCTGGATGCTGTCTTATTTTGTATGAATAACCAGCTTATTTTTCAAAAACAAACTGAGACCTGGAGATTTCTTGTTAAGAATGCCAACCAAAATGAATAGTTCTATTGGATATTTTTACTTGATGAAATTAATTTTATATGACCAATACCATTCATAATCCAAAACTGAGCTCATTTTGTCTTTGCTTGTGATTTTTGACCTATATTATTTCTGGGTTGTGTTAGAAATTAGAAAATTCTCACTGAAGCTCTTACTACTTTTTTGTGAATTATATGAAAAATATCGTATTCTGTCACTAGTGGTTCAATTCAGTTCAGTTCAGCCGCTCAGTCGTGTCCAACTCTTTGCGACCCCATGGACTGCAGCAGGCCTCCCTGTCTGTCACCAACTCCCAGAGTTTACTCAAACTCATGTCCACTAAGTTGGTGATGCCATCCAACCATCTCATCCTCTGTTGTCCCCTTCTCTTCCTTCCTTTAGTCTTTCCCAGCATCAGGGTGTTTTCAAATGAGTCAGCTCTTTGCATCAGGTGGCCAAAGTATTGGAGTTTCAGCGTCAACATCAGTCCTTCCAGTTAATATTTGGGACTGATTTACTCTAGGATGGATTGGTTGGATCTTCTTACATTCCAAGGGACTCCCAAGAGTCTTCTCCAACACCACAGTTCAAAAGCATCAATTCTTTGGTGCTTTTATCTTTAAATGTGGAACAGCTTCCTTGGAAAGATTTCTATAAAAGATACCTTACATTTTATTTTCTTCAAAATACATTAAACAACATATTTCATTCGACAATAAGTCTACTTTATAAACCACACATAAAGCACTTTATCACTTTAGAGTTACACTCACATTTAATTATAGCAAAGCTGCTGCTGCATATATAATTTTAATTGTTACATGTGATAAAGATTTGATATTTTGTTGAACCCATCTATATTTTTTCACTAATGTTACTTGTTCTTTATTATTATTTACCTGTTCCACTAAAGGGACAAAATAATAATAATTTTATTTTATATTTTGATAAATTCTAACTTTTTCTAAGAAAATATTTTAAAAAATGAATTTATCTACATACCATTTCTGATTTTTCCACTGTTAATATATCCTATTTCTGATTTTTTTACTATTAATATATATATATTTTTAAAGCAGGGGAGGTTGTTATAATTCTAGCTAGACAATTTCTAAGCCTGTCTTTCCTTGCTATAAAGCACCAAAAAATAAAAAAAAAGAGAGAAAAGAAAAATCTCTTTTTATCTTTCAAGCCACTCATCTATTCATCTTATTTATCCATTGATCACATTTTTCTTATTTATTTTTGTGGTGCTTTGTATGATCCTAGGTATTATAAAGAACAGATGACTATAAAATAGACTATAGAAATCTATCATCTAAATGGAAACCAGTAAAAGCAAAACAAAAAAACCAAGATCTATTGTCAGTAATACTGCATTGCATATTTGAAAGTTGTGGAGAGTAGATCTTAAAAGGAAAAGAAAGCCAAGTGTCTTATGCAACTGGTATACATTATATAAGGGAAAATACATACCTGGCCTGTTTACAAACATGAAGGTAAGTAAAATAAGATTAGCGAAGGTGATTAATGAAGATCCATACAATACAGATAATGAACAGGGCCCAACTAGTGTCCTGAATAAGTCCTTTCTTAGCATGCAACCATTAACCAGCTAGAAAGTAGTGATATGATGGGAAAGAGAACTTTTTTCTGTCCTGTTCTCACTTGTGAATTGCAATTTCAACCCTGGTCAATGAGGGTAGCTTTTTGGTAGTTTATGTAGTGACCTTCTTAAAAGCTTGCTCAATTTTCCTGTAATTCTACATGTCTGGGGTCACACCACCTAATCCCAGAGTGTTTAATCAGCTCAGTTCCCAGTGAAGAAGGATTTAAGCATCATAGTGCCTCAGCTCTGCATTGTATTAATAGCAAACACTTGTTTAATATATCCTATGTTCCTGACACTGTGCTAAACACTAATACATATACACCACTGAAGCCTCACAACAAACCTATGATGTTGGTACCATCATCTACATTTTATAGTTGAGGAAACAAGCCAGAGAGGGTAAGTGACTTTGCCACAGTCAAACAGCTGCTAAGTCCCGGAGTCAGGAATTGAATCTAGGCAGGCTGGGTTCACAGTCTAAACTCATTAACGGTTTCACCAAATGCCCCTTGTGTAGTATATGGCTTCTACGTTTTGTCAGCCTCTTTGGTTCTTGCTCTTAACTTTTGCCCTTATTATAGGTGTGTTCTAGTAGTCGTTACTGCATATATTAGTAATAATTTCTGTTTTGTTATTCAAATTTTAGTATATAAGAAATACTAAAAATTTCAGTATATAAGAAATTTTCATATGAAAGAAACTTGGTAACTTAACTGCATAGATCACTCGATCCTCATGAAAATCATATGAAGATCCATTCTACTCAGATGAGAAACTGTGACCCAGGTTGTGCTGTATTCAAGGTTTTGCCAACAAGAATCTATAGATAAGACTTGAACCCAGGTCTTCTGACAACATATACAGGACTCACTGACCTCACTGTGTCTCCTGCCTATAGTGTGGCTTTCAGGTTTTCTTCCTGAAGACCTGCCTTTACCCATGGCAGTCCTCCCCAAAATCATTAACTCAGAATTCACTGCAACACCATGCAAGAGATGTGTCTGCACAACAGCAAGGGGTCATTTTGTTTCACCTCCTACTATTCCTCCTTGCTCACTTGGCCATCCTATCCCCTTCCTGCTTATTCTGGGCTTGTTCTGGCCTTCCCATGGTTTGTAAGAAACTTGATTGATTAGTTACAATTAGTATTATTGTTACTTAGAAAAGGTCCCCAAGCTTTTGTTGCAAAACTTGTTCCTGTTGATCCCAGGAACAAGAAGTCTATAATAGTATTCAGAGCTTGCCAGGTTGTTACTGGGTTTTATGATCCATTATTCTTTTCCTGATAAGGACATTCTTCATCATAAGTTTGTTCCTAATAAATCAGATTCACTTTTTTTTATCCTTAGCGATCCAATTTTTAATGATTAACATTTATTTCAGAGCAAAACATAACAATGTTTAACATTATCAGGTTTAAAAAACTGACAACATCTACAACATGATATTAACTTACAGCTGCTTAAGTTTCATATGTTACAGGAAACCCACTTAACAACTTGTGCTGAATGAATAATGTAAGAGAAGGAAGATGGCCATCAAATATTGCATATACCCAAGAAACTATGCAAAGAATGAGCACAAAGTTATGGTTAGTCATTGTCCACACACAGAAAAAGCCAGTCGAAACTCCAGCAGACTCTGAAGACCTGATTATGAGATCTTAAGTACATAAAAAACCATGACCTTTGGTGGCCAACTTTGTGAATAAACTCTTTTCACACAGATTTAATCCAGTTTAGCACCTCTCTGCAGTATTTTGGTCAGACCACGTATGACAAGTTGTGAAAATTTATCAGCAGCACAGAAAGAACCATGGACACTCAGGGAGGCCTGAGAAAGTAGAAATCTAAACAATGAATAAAAATAATTGCTAGAGTTTGCAGAGATATAAATTGTTAACTAAAAATACACATCTGATATTGTTCCATTGGCACTTCTCTCTTTGTGTTGCTTCAGAGCACGTGTTCTAATAACTAAAATTAAGAGATTATAACCTTTGCTTCCATGGCATACTTTGAGACTGGTAATAAAAAACCATGCCTTTCACTGGTGTATCATTGTATCATATTCAATTAAAGTACACTGTGAAAATATACCTTCAGTAAAATATTCATGACCACTGGGTACAGAAGGCAGGGTAAGACAGAAACATAGCCAGATGTAAACTTCATCCCAGCTATTTAAATTCTTCACATTTGTGCTCATATCTTACATAAAAGAGTCAGCTTTCTATTTTTTTTATATCGTACACTTTTATTCCATTGTGTAACATATGACTTCCTTCTATCAGTTGCAGATCCAGTCTTTTGACTGACTGTCTTTTTGTCCTCAAGTTTGTTTTCTACTTATTGATAAAACTTGTCTTCCATCTTCAGTTTTTATCAAAATCATTTCTATTATCTTCTATTTTCCAATATTTTTTCCTATTTTCTTTAGTCCTTCTCTCTGTCAATTGGTATGTGACTTAAAATTCAACAAATATCCCTAAGTGAGTTTGTGATATTCTAAATACTTCTAATTTTCTAGAAATTAATTCTACAGATACTTTATCTACATCTGATTCTCAGACAAACTCGTTTTTTAAAAAATTTCCCTGAAAAAGTAAAAGAAAGTGTTAGTTGCTCAGTCGAGTCTGACTCTTTGTGACCGCATGGACTGTAGCCCGCCAGGATCCTCTGTCCATGGAATTGTCCAGGCAAGAATACTAGAGCAGGTTGCCATTTCCTTCTCCAGAGGATCTTCCAACTCAGGGGTTGAACCTGGACTTCCTGCTTTGCAGGTGGATTCTTTAAAACAAATTTCTCTTCCCTAAGGAGAAAGAGATTGTCCTTTTTTTGTGGTTGCTGATTTTCTTTGTGGTTAAGATGATCTGTGAGACAATCTACTAACCCTGAATAGGAAGCTAGTGATTTTTATTACTCAGCGTAGTTCATAATTTTTCAATGACTTCAGTGTACTTCATTTGAAATTTGAAAACTAGCTCCAGTTTACCTCATGAAAGCTGATCATTCCATAACTGTTGTGAAATAAGCCTCAGACTGAGTTTACCAATTCCAGTTTTATTATAGAATGAGTCTCTGTATGATTTCATGCCTTCAAACAGTCAGTTGCTAAGATACTCTTTGTCAAACAATTCAGCAGTTCAATAGGGGGAAAATAGTGTGGCTTTTGCCAAGTCATTCCAGTCAAAACAGGTGAACTGTAATAAAAATAACTAAGATTATGGGTCAATGAACTCTTAACCTCTAAAATAATGTGGAAAATTGTGATCTGTGCAAATATGCATTTTCTGGAGAGAGAATTTATTACTATACTTAAGTTTCTATTAGTTTGCACTATACCAGGCATATTGATGAATCTGAATAAATTTTATGTGAATGAATTGCAAGTGAAATAAAAATTCTAAGAATGGTCCCTTCATTAGTAAAAAAAAAAATAAGTTTAAGAATAATCAGAGCCACATTTTTTTTTTTCCTTTGAATGTTCCCTCTTCACAGATCTCTTTAGTTTCTCCTTCTTGGTGTTCCTAGAAGGTGGATTTTAAATGTTCTGAGTTTATCTTTAATATTTCTTGACTCTTCTTTCATACTTTCCAATTTTTGTTCCTTTTTGATATATTACAGATAATTTATCAATTCAGTCTTCTGTCTTATGGGTTCAACTTGTGTCTTTTCTACAGTTAATTTTATTTAAAGGTTTGGATTTTAATTTCAACACCATTTTCCTGTGATATTTATTATTTTTCCTACTAGCTTGACTTTACTTCTTAGACTTGATGGCTTCTTTTTGCTTACCCATCTCTCAGAGATTCCCAATGGTTTCTGGTCCACTGAGGTTTCTTTTCTTGATTTTAAATGTAGTTAAAAATTGAAGAGGAAAAGATGATTTTCTATAATTTTCATAAACCCAAGATGATCAAAGCTGAGGGAGATGAGACAGTGTGTGTCCACCATCTATAAGTAGAAGTTCTTGCATTTTTCTTAAGTCTGTTTGAGGTTGAAGGCCACTCATTTAAAAGCATGGGGTTTCTCCTGATGTTGACAAAATTATATAGAAATTTATTAGGTAAAAAATAAAGAAAAAAATCCAATGAATTAAAAACTAAGTTATCCACAATTCTGCTATTAAAAATTGCTGTAATGAGAAAGAGACACATGTACCCCAAGGTTCACCACAGCACTGTTTATAATAGCTAGGATATGGAAGCAACCCAGATGTCCATCGGCTGATGAATGGATAAGGAAGTAGTGGTACATATACATAATGGGATATTACTCAGCTATTAAAAAGTCAGTTCTAATGAGATAGATGAAACTGGAGCCTATTATACAGAGTGAAGTAAGTCAGAAAGAGAAACACCAATACAGTATATTAATGTATATATATGGAATTTAGAAAGATGGTAATGACAATGCAAGGCAGCAAAAGAGACACGGATGTAAAGAACAGACTTTTTGGACTCTGGGAGAAAAACAGGGAGGGATGATTGGAGAGAATAGCACTGAAACAAGTATATTAGCATATGCAAAACAGATGACCAGTGCAAGTTTGAAGCAGTGCTCTGGGACAACCCAGAGGGATGGGGTGGGGAGCGAGGCAGGAGGAGGGTTCAGGATAGGGGACACATGTGCACCCATGGCTGATTCATGTCCATGTATGGCAAAAGCCACCACAATATTGTAAAATAATTAGCCTCTAATTAAAATTAATTAGTTAAAAATTGCTACTAATACTGTTTCTATGCACATTTTTTCATTTATGAAGAGTTTCCTGTCTCTTGCTTATTCAGCTGTGGGGATGAAGGGGTAGAGGAGTGGCAGATCTACAGAAATAGACGAACACATTTTAGGGTTAAATTAATAGGGGCAGACCTTGTCATTTGATTTGAAAGGAGACAAAATTCTCTTTAGCAATGAAACTTATACTCTTAGAGTTGAGGGTTGGGGAGAGAAGGATACAGAGGACTGGAACATACTCTCAGAAGGAAACTGGCTTTCTCAAGTAGATTTTCAGGTAGAGGTTTAGGATGCTGTTTGTGTCAGTTTTGTAACTAGTCTAGTCTTAATTGTCTTACCTGCATGTCTTAGCTTGGGCTGCTCTTAACCTGCATGTCTTGGTCAGCTTGGGCTGCAGTAACAAAATACCATAGACTGGGTGGCTGAAACCACAAATGTTGATTTCTCACAAATCTGGAAAGTCGAGGATCACGGTGCTAGAAGGGTCAGTTCTTGGTGTGAATCCTCTTCCTGGCTTGCAGATGGCCACTGTCTCTCTGTGTGCTCACATGGCCTCTTTGTCTTAGCGCTTAGGATGAGAGAGCTCTAGGCTCTCTCTTTATATGGGCCTCAGTCCCATCATGAAAGCACCACTGTCATGACTACACCCACCTAGTTACCTCCCAAAGGGATTAGGACTTCAACGTATGATTTTTTTCTGGGGGAACGGTAGTGGAATACAAACGTTAATTCCATAACACTGAGCTATTACTACATTATTGTTTCTCAGTTAGCTTCAGAATCATGGTTCAAGTAAGTTCAATAGGTATCTTGCTTTTTAAGGACTTCTCTGGTGGCTCAGTGGTAAAGAATCTGCCTGCCATGCGGAAGACGTAGGAGACCCGGGTTCGATCCCTGGGTGAGGAAGATCCCTTGGAGAAGGGCATGGCAACCCACTCCAGTGTTCTTGCCTGGAGTATCCCATGGACAGAGGAGCCTGGCAGGCTACAGTCCATGGGTTTCCAAAGAGTTGGACACATCTGAAGTGACTGAGCATGCACATGCTGCTTTTTAGTTTAAAGAGACTAAAGAGTTTCAGCTATCTTTACCAACTGAGTTGGCTTCAGAGCTGTCCAAATTAGAAGCAGAAAAATCCAGCTCCTGGGCCCCAGGGCGTGTTTCTAGAACTTTGGCTGTTATGAGAGTGATTCAGTTGAGTGAATCAGCTCTTTTCTGTGATTTTAATTAATGACAGCCAGCCCTGGGAGGAAGGTGGCAGCGTTGTACAGAGCAATGAGTCTCATTCGGATGCTTCACTGTACAAGGGAGGAAAACAAATGTAAATATTCCTCATCAGTAGCAAAATCATGTCTTTGTCTTTATCAAGTCCTAAATTATTCACATAAAGTTGAAAATAAGTCACACATAACATTCTGTAGGGTTTCTGACTTCTGTTCTTCCTGTTTAGAGAAGGAAGATGAGTTTGAAAATCTAAGGAAATCTGTTGTCAAGTGAAATGAGAGAGGAAATCAAGAGCAAAGACTGTTTCCTATAAACTCAGCTACAAGATGGCATAGGGTATCCAACTTTTGTTTGAGGATGCGGGGAGAGGCCCTGGGTTATGAAGAGTTTCAGAACTGTTTTTAAGAATCTTACCTTCTCAGCAAGAGGCAAGGAATCCTGTCCATTTTCTGAGATTCTTTATTTGGAAACACCAAACAGTAAACGTAAAGCTTTGGATAACAGAAGCTACTTTTGGGAAGAAATATGTACATAGATTTATCTATCCTATCTGAGTATAATGAAATACTCTTTTTTTCTGTTAGAGTCTCTGCAGTGTTTTCATTGTAATTTTGCTTTTCTTTAAAAACTCATTTTAAATTAGGAGACCTGCTTCTAAACTGTTTCATTTCTACTTTGTCTACTCAATGATTCTATGGGATCTAGAGAAACTTTTTGATACGGTTAAAAAAATAATCCTCTCTAGACTATAATCTCCATTCTTTCCAGTGTTTGGAAGTAGGTATAATATTCATTTACTGATTGATTATTTAATTTGAGAAATATATTGAGCACATACTACATGTCAGAAATTGTACCAGTCTAAGGCAGAGAAATGAGCAAAAGAGATAGTCCTTTCTTTTAATAAGTTTTAAGTTCAGTTATAATTATATCCATTCTATTAATTTATATTTTTAAGTACATATAGCTTTAATCTCTTTAGTATTTTGAAACAGACTATTTTGTTTCAAAAATACTTAAAACTTCCTTTTTTTGTTATTTTATTTATTTTCTTTACATTATCGTGTTGGTTTTGCCATACATTGACATGAATCTGCCATGGGTATACATGTGTTCCCCTTCCAGAACCCCCCCTACCACCTCCCTCCCGATTCCATCTCTCTGGGTCATCCCAGTGCACCAGCCCTGAGCACCCTGTATTAAGCATCAAACCTGGGCTGGCGATTGATTTCACATATGATAATTTACATGTTTCAATGCCATTCTCCCATATCGTCCCACCCTTGCCCTCTCCCATAGAGTCCAAAAGACTGTTCTATACATCTGTGTCTCTTTTGCTGTCTCTCATACAGGGTTATTGTTACCATCTTTTTAAATTCCATATATATGCGTTAGTATACTGTACTGTTGTTTTTCCTTCTGGCTTACTTCACTCTGTATAATAGACTCCAGTTTCAAAAATACTTAAAACTTTCAAGATGCATGCAAGACATGTAGATGAAATTAGTTGCAATGGCAGCATTAGGATGTGAGCAATAATGCCCATAAGGGTGATCAGTTCCAGCCGCAAAGTGTTGCATTCAGAGGGAGGGTGATGAGGATAAAGAACAACACCTAAGAATCAGAAATTCATTTGCATTTATCTTTCGAATGCATATGGTACATTTTTTAAAGGCAGCTGCTTATTCTCATTAGAGACATATGCCTTGAGTCATTGATTATTACTATATTTTTCATTTATTATTTTGATTAGGTTACATGTGTATATTCTGAAAATCCATGTTGAGTACCAGGGAAATCTACCTAAAACTTTGAATATGAAAAAATAATTTTTTTGGAAGGGGTAAGGTGGTGGAACTCTTGTTACTTTCTCATCATGTGAGTGAATTATAGGGCTGGCTGTACATTTAGTCCACCAGCCTTGGTGCTATGCCCTTGGTCCTTAATTCTTTGCTCATAGCTAACAAGGCAGGTCTAGAGTACCAGGTGACTGCAATCTTCCCTTCCCAAATTCAGAGATTGGCCAGTGACCTATTTTGAGGTCTGTAAAAAAAAAATTATAGGCCAATCTGACTTTGTCTTGTTTGGACCAAATTAGGAAATGTGGGGAGAAGTGGAAGTCATATCAAAGGACATATAGAGGGAATTAAACTATCTGGGTGAGGTCTTAAGTCAGGGTCAAGCTGGAGTTAAGAAGAATAGACTATTAAAGGAGAAACATAAGAAAATGTATGAAGGTGGAAAAAAAATTTAAAAAAAATCAGTGATGGGATAGAAAAGGGCAAAAAGAATATTAGTGATGTTACTTCAGGGTAGCCACAAAATCTGGAAACAGATAATATTGTTTCATCATGCATTAAGATGTAATACCAATAAACCATTCATTGTATTTTTATGGCTTTTGTAGACCTGGTATCCAGGCTGCAGGTGGAGATTCTGCAGCCTGGCTCTACTGTGGATCCTGCTCTAGTTGTTAGATTTCTCTTGAATTTCTGTGTAGTTGTAGTCATACTGTGCCTTCTCACTATCACCATCATTACTCTATTACTTGGATAACTAAAGTGAGTCTCCTCTCCCTGGCAACCAGAGAATGCTACGTGAACCTCTTTGAGGATAAAGCCCATTTCCTAACAGAATTGAAATACTTTCTCTTGGGTTTTCTTTCTTCTTTCTTTTCTTGTGATCTGTAAAATATGTTGGCTTCTGGAATTTGCAAAACTTACATTATCTTAATGCTGTACTTTGATTAGTGCTTTTTTCTCCATGTAAATATTTCTATCACATTGTAAACTGCAGTGTTTGATTTAAACCATTGATTTGTATGTGCAGCATAGAAAACAAACTATTGCGTTTACTTCTATCTAATAATAACTCTAATATCACCCTTGCCAAAACCTCCATTAAAGACATATGTCTTGACTCATTGATTCCAATGATAGGGAAAAGCACTGTTTCCCAGCAGCTGGAGATTTGATGTTGCTTTGGAAGGGAAAAAAGGATCACACCAAAATATTTATATAGCTTGAAAACTCTAGAAAGCCCTCATTAGTAAGTTGGATTCAAGGATTGCTAGTAGAATAGGATCAGGAGTTCTTAAAATGGTGAAAGCTGGCTCATCATAAGAACATGTTACTGGTGGATGAGACCAGTAATGTGAATCAAAGTCAAATCTAAACCAGTAAATTTGGGGAACAGGGGCATGAAGAAGAGAAGAAAAAGTAAAACAAATCTCATATTGAGAATAGTAGTATTTATATTTACATTTTGTACTCAGACCTGGAGAAGAAAATGGCAACCCACTCCAATATTCTTGCCTGGAGAATCCCGTGGACAGAGGAGCCTGGTGAGCTATAGTCCATGGGGTCATACAGAGTTGGACACAACTGAGTGACTAATACTTTATACTCAGATTCTCAGTAGCTCAGGCAAGAGGGCAATCAGATGATGATGTAGTTATCATTGTCTGGAAATAGGATACACCATTTATTAGCTTATTAAAAGAAATGTTTTCTTGTCCCTTTGATCTGAGGTGAATATATCAGGAGGTCTTTTTATACAGAAAGCATTGAACAAAATTATGAATAATCTCAACCTAATATACTGGACATAAAGTCTGTATATATATTAAAAGACACAATTATGCACTAAGTAACATTTTTTAAACTAAAAATTCACATGGATTCCATTTTTACATTGGTTCTTGCTGAAAGCCAAGCTCTTTAGAGATCAATTCTGTTAAGACATTTATGGAGGCTTGGGGCAATATATTCAAGACTCAAGGTTGGGTGATATGTTTGAGACACTTTGCTGTTACGTGGATTCTTTGGGTACTGTCCCCTTCTAATATTAATCAATATGAATAAAATGCCCAGTTGAACTGTAGAGGAATAAAAAAAAAACATTGTAGGTTTCTGATTGGGAGATCAGTAGGATTTGATGGAGATTCATAGTAAACAGGAGTGTAAAATTGAGGATTCAATTGTCTCCCAGAACACATTACCCTGTTTTGACTCCCTTTCAACGTGTTTTATCTCTTCTTCCTTTCCTTTCTATGAAAGTTCTGTCTCAATGAAAGCTGGTTTTGATCAGGTGCTGGTCATATTTATTAAATTAAAAACAAATTGGGAATCATCATAATCTTCTCCTCTAAAAACTTCTCACCTTCTTGCATTTTCTGCCTCAAGCCATCTTTTTCCCCTCTAATTGCACATGACCCTTCTTCAGGAGGTACCAACACCTCAGTTCTGCCACATTAATGGTTTTTGAATCTTGTCTCACCATTGTGTCTCTTTGCTACTGTATTTGTTTGTGACTTTGTTAATTATCAACTGGATTTATTGTCACAGTCTGTTAAATCACCTCCAATTAATTATGTTTTCATATGTTTCTAGAGTGATCTTTCTGAAATGCCAGTTTTCTCCTCTGCTTACAATCCTTCAATACCTCCCCCAATTTTTAAATATGGAGCATGACAGACAGCATTCTAAATGGCCCAGGCTTTGCTCACACGCCTAGATACAATTTGATAGTCTCATATAAACTTATTTATTCTTATTGGACCTTCTGCAGCTCCCTTGGAAATGCCTTATGTATGTATCTCCATCTTTTCCTGGTACACTTTTCTCCCTTGCCATCTAGTTTCCCCAAACTCATCTTAATCTTTTAAAACTGAGCTCAGGTAATTTCCTCTTATGTTCCCCATGATAAGTTAGTTTCCTCAGCTTGGGGCTTTGGAGCAGACCTCAGTATGCGTGACCATTCTAGCCAAGTGAAGGGATGGAGTGCCACTGGGTCTAGAAAACTTCCCCAAGCCTTTAGTTGCTGAATGTCATGACACTGAGTTGAGAGCTAGATGCTATCATAGGGTAGAAACAGGCTTCTTGTGTTAAAAAAAAAGCTACTGCTTCCCAACATCTCTGAACATCCTAGAGGAAGATCAGGGGGTTATTAGGACTTCCTAAGAACTCATGGCCTTGCGAGGACGTTAACCTAGCTGAAGATTGTCCAGGGCCTTCAACTGGATCAATTCATGCTTGACCAAGTCAGGCAATGCATCAAGCAGGGGGATTCTCGGGGCCATATGGTGCTCCTAGTTGTCAGGAGACCCCAGTGGGCCTGACACTGAGGCGATGCCCACAGTGGAGCCAAGCCTACCTCAGGAATCTGGTCTCCTACTCGAAACAGAAGTGGGCTGTAGGGCTGATCAGCGTGCCAGTGAGGTGATCTGTGGGGGAGTGGGGACTGAAGCACAAGCATGCTGCCTTGTATGTGTTCCTACCCTGTGACCTTTTAGAGCAGTACTTTAGTCAGCACTAAGGACATTGGGCAAATGAGGGGAAGAACACAGAGGCAGAGTTACAGTCAGAGATACTGCCTAGCCCAAACCTGTCTTTTCCAACTCTGTTATTTTGGGGGTGTTGCAAAAGCAATTATTTTAAAATCTCATCCTTTCCCTACCCTGTGCCTTGATTTTAATTCTCTTCTGAATTATTTTAGTTCATTTGAAGGGAAACCAGAGATCCTGTCCATCACCAAAATTAAGCACTAAAACTAAGTTTTTAGGTTTTGCTTTGTCTTTAGATTTTGCTTTGTTTTTACCATTCTGAGAAGGGACTCCTGTTGTACTGATGTCTAGAGTGCCAGGCACTGTTTGCTCTGTTATGTATTTTTTTAAAAATATTTTTGACTAACAGTATGGAGAGTTGTCAGTAAAACTTTTGTCAAAGGATGAACTGAAAAAGCACACAGAATGAAGATAATGGGATCAGGAAATGCCATAGTCAAAGTTGGAGAAGGTGACCTGCTAGGTTTTAGGGGCATGAGGAATAAGGAAGAGATCTATTTGGGTGTGTTAAGCTAAGAGTTGAGTCAGAGAGGAAATCTCAAATGCTGTGTGGGAGCAATGTCTCTAGGCAAAGAGTAGACCTTGAATAGCCAGGCCAGCCTTCAGCACTGTGTGCTGACTAAAACAGGGTAAGTGGTGTCTTGTTGGGTACCAGTGGGCACCAGAACAGCTCCGAGGACCCACACCAAAAGAAGTGTAAGCCACACACTTTTTTGTTTTGTTTTGTTTTGTTTTGGTTGAGGATGGTGGGACACCTGTACACCCATGGCTGATTCATGTCAATGTATGGTGAAAACCTCTGCAATATTGTAAAGGAATTAGCATCCAATTAAAATAAATTAATTAATTTTTAAAACAGTCACACACTTCTTTCACCAGCATACACTTGTTATTTTAGGGAAAGATATGTAAATTATTGGGTTTAATTAAGCATTAAATTAGCTCAGGCATTTTGTCTCTTTTGCTGCCAGCCAGTGTATGTGGCTCAAGAGAAAGGCATTATGTAAAGAAAAATTGAGAAATTAAATTTTCTATGTACCATCTAAACTGTGGCATGACTTAAATCTTGCAACTTTCCTACATGAAAAGAAAGACTTTGCTATGTATAATAATAAAATATTTTAGAAAATATACTTTAGTTTTGGGAGATGTATTTACCTGAGGATGTACAAAAAAGCTCCATAACTTAGGTTCCTGTGCTACAGGTACTTTTACTCACTTTCTCTCCACCTCACTGGTATATGCTAGTCTTTTTGATGTTTATTGTTAGATTTTGCTTCTTCAATGAGAGTATCAGGGAGCCTAAGTCATTTTTGGACTTATCCATTTGGACTTATTATTCTTATTATTTTGGACTTTTATCCATGTCCTCTTGTTTTCTATCTTGACTGGTCCTTGCCAGAAGTCTCTGGTTGCCTGGTGTAAGAAAACATCATAATTATCTCATTAATATTTGGTCCTGGCCTTCCTGCTGACCAGATTATTATTGTTGAGAATTCAAAGGGAGAGAACAGAAATGTACTAAAAAGGAATAAATTGGTCCTCAAATTATAGTTCCAGGAAGCTGCACAGGGACAACAGCTTACTGATAGTGAAATAAGAGATCATGTAAAATGTAGATTTATATGAATTTAACTACATTCTAGTCTTTTGGAAGGCAAAGACCATGCTCTAAGCACTGCCTTCAGCACCTTGTCTGTAGCAGGCTGTCACATTGGTTGACTGCATAAAGGTCAAGCAAATTTCGAGATATATTGCTCCCCCTCCCCATTTTCTGTCCTCCCTGAATTCACTTACTGCTTCGCAGAATGTTTCCTAAGTGAAAAGTGATGTGTACTGGATATGCCCAAATGAACTGTTGTAACTCTGGAGATAAATTCCTACTTTGCTGTCTACTATCCAGAGGATAATGATAATGGTTTTTAAGCTCTGTTGGTCATGGTGTAATTGATACGCTTGCTGACTGCGTACGTATGGTATTTGACACTCATGATTGTTCTCATAATTATGACACTCATAATTTCTCCCTACCCACCATTCTTTTTCTGGGTTTTATGGGGGACTGTACTGATTCCAGTGGTAAAACTACCTCTGACCGAGGTAATAAGAACCCAGAGAAATAATATTTGCAACTTCCAAATCAAAGCTAGTATTTCTGGTCACTGTGACTTCAAGATGTAGCCTAAAACAGCTGTGACTCTTACAATACCTCTCTGAATTACAAGCCAGCTCAGAAAGGAGATTCTTTTCCACTGGCTATAATGTCGTTAGACTGATGATGTGTATCTATATTCCTATTAATGATGAATTCTCTAAATTAGTGCTATGAATATCAACAGAGCATGATTTTTCTGTCCTAGCTCACACAGACTATATTTTTTGATGTCTTCTCTCTAATGAAACTGGAAATTTTCATGAATGGAGGCAAATCTGTTATTTCATTGCTTACATTCTTTCTGGAGTTTGTATACTCAAAGATGCAAATTCCAGAAATAGTCAAGAGACCAGTCCATAGAAGTCCTGCTGAGCAACTATAAATTTTGAACCATAGTTGGGTCAGAATAATATACAGCCATAGTCCTCTGAATTATTCACAGGGAATAGATGGCTGGGTGACTTTAGAACTCTGATTCAGCACTTTAAATCTGGTAAGATAATTGGAGCCACTCTAGTTTTTCTCTTGTCATATCCACTATTTGTACAATTATAAGAGCACTTATTTATTTGTAAAAAATGCCATAGCATAGCCCAAGTGCCATTTTAAAATCTAATTAAATTGAGACTTGATTATTTTGTTTACCAGCTGGAAGCAAGCACTGTGAGGAGTCATATTGTGTGTGTGTGTTCATTCTTGATTGCCGGATCATCTCTGTATGTGGCTACAGAAGGGTGTGATCACTTGGTAGAGGAGTAGCCCTTGAAGATGAATTTCTCATGAAAGCTTTTTGAGCAATCATTAGTTTTCCTGAAGAAAAAGCAGACAATACCCATAAACGAAATGTGTAATTTCTGGTTTTCCATCGACTCTTGAAATGTCAGAGCTAATGGAGTGTAGTTAGGATATGAAACTTGTCAGCAGGCTGCTGCTTTTTGCTGTTAGTTCAGCCATAAAGAATGACATATACTCAGAGTCATTTAGTTTCCTGCAGCAGATTCCTGGTACACAAAATACCCTGGGGTTGATGGAGGGCTATGCAATGCTTGTTGGAAAATTCTTTAAGCCATTTCCCTCTTCCGTCAATGTGTTGTTTCATCATAGTCTTTTTCAGAGCAACTAAGGACCAAGGAAACTATTCTCTGATATAATAATGAGGAAAGAACATTGACTTCCTGGATTCTAAATTGTAAGAATGTTGTTAAGCCAAAGTACATAATTTCTAGAGAACTCAATAAGTACTTTTTCATGGTGACATTGCCTCCCAGTCATTTTAAGGTCTAGTTGCCAAAGCACAGGTTTATTTTAAGGTAATCAATGAATAGGAAAGAAGCAGATCTCTTGTCTGCTTTCATGCCAAACTTTTCTGGCCTTTTTTCTTTCTCTGATTAACCCATTGTAGACTGCTTATTTTTGCCTTCTGAATCTTTGGCATTTTCTCTTTTGGATTTTTTTCCACTCTATATTCTCTCTCTAGGCAATCTCAACTATTCTTATCACAGAGGAGGAAACTAAAATTTGTTAGATCTAACTCTGAAACTGAGGCATTAGTAAACTAAAAATAAAAAAGGCATTTTAAAGATATTCTTAAATGAAGTACATGAATAATATTGACTTGAGTGATTCCATTTTTGGTGTCATCATTTGTAAGATATATTACAGCAGTATTAATACTTTGAAATGAGATAATTATAATAGGGAAAAGAAAAAATGGTTCATTAACTGTCTCTTTCAAAATTGATAAAAAAACTAGAGCTAGTTATCATGCAGAATTATGATATTCAACTCACAGGACAGTCTGTAAACTTCAGAGTATCTTATTAACCATCTTTGGTAATGAAAGCAAATGTCTTTACTCCTGATGAATGATCAGAGGGTGGATATCATACCCTGAATGTTTTGCATATGAAACTTTATAATTTACCTCTCTAAAGGGAAATCTTTCAGTTATTGTTACTGTATCTTTTAAAATTGGGGTATAGTTGACATGTAACATTGTGTTAGCTTCAGGTATACAACATAATGATTTGATACATTGTGTGTGTATCATGAAATGATAGAGTAATGGTTACTGTCAGTCAGTGTACATAATAACTAGTTATTTTCTTGTGTTACTGAATCTAAATCTGCTTCTGAGCACTCAACTACTAGCTAATCTGAGAGATGAAGAGAATCATAGACTTTTAGATCAGAAAGACTTAGAGACTACTTAAAATTTTAATCCTCTCCCTTTACAGATGAAGGAAATAAAGCTGAATTGCCCAAGGTCCCTCAGTTGGAAGTATGTTAGGAACTTGTATGAATTCTCATCCCAGAAACATTCTCACCTTGCTACACTGGTCTTGGATTATTTCTTCTTAAACATCAAAAGGAACAGAACCAGGCTCTGACTTCAGATGACTAGAGTGGCTTTACTATTAAATGTCTCAAGTTATAAGGTTAAGTAGGAGTTCCCATAAATAATGTGATTAATACTTTTTGTGACCATGTGCTGTGTCTCTTCATAATTTGGATGTGAACATAGCTAAGGAGACCTTGTTCTTTATAAACGCTATGGAACAGCTGCACAGTATCATCCTGACTCTTGAAAGTTTACAAAATAAAGCAAACTGCCGAAATAGCATTAACTTTATTTAGTTTATGAGAATTATTTTTGACTAATTGTATATTTTGATCAAGATTAGTAACATTTCTTAGTTTAGATTTCTGAGCTGAGTCTGCTGTTTTTACAACCACTTATATAAATGGTGGTGCCCAGTCCTTGGTGCGGCTCATTACTCATGGGATTATAGAGAACTGTTTGATATGCCCAGCTTAAATTCAATGTACTCCTTCAGTGTTCTTCAAGAAAGCACCAGGAACCCTGAAGGATGCATTAAAACATGCTTTCAGATGCATGAATGTTGTTTCCAGCTCAATAGACTTTATGGAATATCCACAAGATAAGCACTTCAGAAAATTTTGTTGTTGTTTAGCTGCTAAGTTGTGTCCTACTCATTAGTGATCCCATGGACTGTAGCTTGCCAGGCTCCTCTGTCCATGGGTTTTTCCAGGCAAGAATACTGGAATGGGTTGCCATTTTCTTCTCCAGGGGATATTCCCGACTCAGGGATCCTACCCACGTCTCCCACATCTCTTGATCTCCTGCATTGGCACAGGCAGATTCTTTACCACTGAGCTACCAGGGAAACCCTCAGAAACTTTAGCACAGTCAATTCTCTCATGAGGACACAGTGGCCAGAGCTAGCAGTGATCCCTTAATATCATGACCTGATGAACTTAAAAAGGGCTAGCTCACACCAAATTTAAACACTGTCAAGTTTGTAGGGGATGTTGTCATGTACAGTCCTGATCCCCTGTAATGAAGGATTTGTTGGGAGTGCTGTCAGCAGACAGACATCCTTCAGTGTCAACCACTCCAGAGATTCCTTTCAGTTATAGACAGCTGTCTTGCCCAAGATCATACTGTTTCCTGAATGACTCATATCTAATGGAACGTAAAAGTCTGATGATCTTGATTAAATTCAGGACAACTCAGAAGGTCTATTCTATCTCCAGAGTTCTCCCATGGCATTGACCAAGGGTTGTTTGGGCTGTCAATATACTTTGACTTTCTGTTTTGTCCATTTTTACTTCCATTCCCTCCCTCCCCAAATACTGATCCCAAGGGCA
This sequence comes from Antilocapra americana, assembly GCA_007570785.1. Taxonomy (NCBI): domain Eukaryota; kingdom Metazoa; phylum Chordata; class Mammalia; order Artiodactyla; family Antilocapridae; genus Antilocapra; species Antilocapra americana. The sequence goes on from ML661338.1 coordinate 17,828,576, forward strand.
CTCTTAAATAAACATTTCACATGCAAAACTTTGTCTCACTCTACTTTCCAGGAAATTGAACCTAAAACATAAATATTTGCCTTTTTCCTACTCGCTGAAATATACTGTCCAATATTATTTTCCATTTGCAAGATGGGCAATGCTATACATAGAAAAATATGTTTGGAAAAGTCAGAGTTTTTTTAGGAGGCTGGAAAGTAGTGCAGAAGCGGGAAGGATCGTGCCTCTGTATTTTATTAAAGCAGGCATTCCCCCTACTTTAGTGCAGAGCGAGGGTGTCTTGGCCAGGCTTCAGCCAGTTACAAGCTTAATTCAGGGGCAGGGAACTCTAAATATGTTTGAATGGAAGTAATTTTTTCAATTTTGTTCCAGTGTGTTACTAGGGAAGTAGGTGGCTTCAGGTAGTACAAGTGGGAAATCGATCTGTGATCAGGTTCTACCTTACATTCCTGTTTGGAAGCTTTGATTAGTGGTTCTTGTGACTCAGGTGGTAAAGAATCCGTCTGCAATGCGGGAGACGTGGGTTTGATCCCTGCATTGGGAAGATCCCCTGGAGAAGAGAAAGGCTACCCACTCCCATATCTGGCCTAGAGAATTTCATGGACTGTATAGTCCATGAGGTTGCAAAAAGTTGGACTCAACTGAGTGACTTTCACTTTCAAGATAGATACTTCCAACTAGTAACCAAGGGGTTCCCTGGTGGCTTCACAGTAAAGAATCTACCTGCAATGCAGGGAACATGGGTTCAATCCCCAGGTTGGGAAGATCCCCTGGAGAAGAAAATCGTTACCTGCTCCAGTATTCTTGCCTGGGAAATCCCATGGACAGAGGAGCCTGGCTGGTTACAGTCCACAGGTTTGCATAAAAGAGTCAGACATGATTTATTGACTAAACAACAACAACTGGTAACGAATAGTTTGTTCTCTATATCTGTGATTCAGCTTCTTTTTTGTTATATTCACTAGTTTTTTAGATGCCATATGTAATATCATACTTTGCCTTTCTCTGTCTGGCTTACTTCACTTAGCATAACACCCTCCAAATCCATCCATGTTGCTTCAAATGGCAGAATTTCATTCTTTTTTTTTTTCATATTTTTTAATTTGGTAAAGGAGTTGTGGGATTTAAATGTTTTCCTAACCCCAAAGCCTTTTCCAGCTGCCATCCTTATGGTGCTCTGGTAGTTTTTGGCAAACCTGCAGAGTGTGCAGCCAAGACACATTGCTGTTACTGTTCTTTTCCTTCTGCAGATGTGGGATTGAGGAAGGTGAATTCCTGGAATTGCTTCAGCTCACAAATCAGGTCAGCAAAATACCTGGAATGAGAACAAGCTGTCCTTGCCTTCTCACTTTCTTATTTTAGAAGGGAAGTAGACTTACACATTTTCAGAGCTCAGTCTGACTGGGCATGCCAGAAGCTGGTAAATCCCCCTGCTTCTCCCAGGTGGGAAATACATTGACAGTTATTAGACGTTAATATTCTTTCTGAGAATTTGCTTCAGGCCCTGTGATTTTAGCCCCTAGCTGTTCACATCTTGTTTTACTTTCTAGGGTTTATCGTAGCACAGACACACCAACAAAACCCTGAAATAACAGAAAACTCAAGGAAATGGCAATACAGATTAAAGGTATTTGCCAGCATCTCACATGCCAGTGGGAAGGAGGCTCCAAGTCCCTTAGTTACAGTATCTAGAAAAAGAATATCCCTTGGAAATAATTTCACCTTCCATACTCATGAGAACCATTTACTGTGACTTCTTTAGCAGTTGTGCTGGAACACTGTGAGGCAATGCATTTTGATTAGTAGCAAAGTTCTGTGAATAGCTTATTAGAATTTCTACTGCTGATTTTGACATGTCTTTGTAGGTATGTAGATTTACTATATGAATATCTTCAAAGGTTGGTATGCTGACACCTGACACCTAAATAATGCAAGTTTGCATGCTAATTTCCATCTAAACGGAATCTCTTAAACTTGGTGATCATATAGCACCATTTTCCTAGTCAGGGGACTGAAAACAGCAACATCTTTTAATTCTCCTCATCTCTCTTCCTCCTTAGGTAACCAAATACTATGCTTTGTTGTTTTTCCCTTTCAGTATTTCTCTAATGCTGTATTTCCCAGGAATGCCAGCATGTTTACAGGCTTTCCACAGGATCAAACCAGTTTGGAAAATGATGTTTTAAGAAAAGTTAACATGTTTCTTAATGGAAAGGCTCTCTGGTCTTTAACATATTTGTGTGCATTTCAAATGTTCAAAAGTGTAATGCCAAATGTGGCATTTAAAAGGATTATTTGATAAATAATCCCTCTGGTTCACCAATTATATAAACATTAATGATAACATTTGATACTAATGAATATTCAAGGATATTCATTAGTAAGTGCTAGTGTTCTAGTTTGGGAAATACAGCTTAAGTCTACTCTCTTCATTTCCCTGATGTTTTTCTATGCAGATCCAATCATCTTGCTCAAGAGTCTTATAATGTAGGGGTCCCCAACCCCCAGAACCAGACTGCATAGCAGATGGTAAACAGCAGGCAAGTGAGCAAATAAACTTTCTATTTATTTTTAAGATTCATCTCAAGCATTTGTAACACAAATCCTATCTGAGGCTAACCTGTCCCAGTGTGACTTGCCTTCTCTCCCTTTAAATATACAAGGTGTCATTAATCTTGAGAATTTGATCTTACAAGCTACACATTACAAAAGAAGTTCAAAATCAAACATTAGAAAATATAAACCAGCCATAATCCTACCAGCTCAGAATGACCGTAGTTAAAACTTGCCATATATCTTTGTAGTAATATATATCAATGTCTTTGTCTATGCCTATATCTATCTATTTATATCCATATCTATACACACATACAACAAACTCCCCTCCCTTCACCTCATCTGCAAGCAAACAGAGGTCATACTATGCTGTTTTGTCAGTTGATGACTATTTTCTATGGCAAAAATAGAATCCTGAAGGAAGATTGGAGTATTGTGCTGTTTAACAAAAGCACTTAAGATTTGATAAATATAAATGACTGCAGATGGTTTAAAATGCACTAGAGAGAGTAGCTTTGTAATAATATGTATAGGAAAGACTTAAAAGTTTTAATTCATAAGAAGCAGTGTATATTCAAAAGTGTAAAAGTTTTAAGTGACTATCAGGAAGTCAATGGAAATATCAGTTCAATTCAGTTGCTCAGTCACATCTGACTCTTTGCGACCCCATGGACTGCAGCACACCAAGCCTCCCTGTCCATCACACCAGGCCTCCCTGTCCATCACCAACTCCCGGAGCTTGCTCAGACTCATCCACCAAGTCGATGATACCATTCAACCATTTCATCTTCTATCGTCCCCTTCTCCTCCTGCCTCAATCTTTCCCAGCATCAGAGTCTTCTCCATTGAGTCAGTTTCTCACATCATGTGGCCAAAGCATTGGAGCTTCAGCTTTAGCATCAGTCCTTCCAATGAATATTCAGGACTGATTTCTTTTAGGATTGACTGGTTTGATCTCCTTGCAGTCCAAGGGACTCTAGTATCTAATAAAAGAGAAGTCTCTGTATCACTTGAATCTGCTTTGTCAAAACATACGCAATGAAGTGTTTAATTCAGCATGTGCACATGCTGAGTCACTTCGGTCGTGTCTGACTCTTTGTGACCTCATGAACTGTAGCCCGCTAGGCTCCTCTGTCCATGGGATTCTCCAGGCAAGAATACTGGAGTTGGTTGCCATGCCCTCCTCCAGGGCATCTTCCTGACCCAGGGGTTGAACCTGTGTCTTCTACGGCTCTTGCATTGCGGGCGGATTCTTACTGCTGAGCCACGAGGGAAACTGAGGTTAATTCTGGACCCCAATTCAAGAGACATGACCCAAATCAGAATGCATTTATAGGGTAGTGATCAGATTGGTGAAGGAAAAAAATTGGCGAAAGAGCCATTCAGGGCAAAGAACACTCCAGGGACATTTCTAATTTCTGAAGGATTGTGTTGTAAAAGAGACATTTGGCTTGCTCTGAGTGTTCTCAAGAAATAGAAATTGAACAAAATATGTGAAAAAGGCAGGACCTCAGCTTTCTGGTCTAATACACAAAATGTACCATTAAAATGTAACCACATGATCTGCAATACGATGACTCTCGTATTTCACATTATACTGACTACCAAAACCAAATGACACATCTCTTCTTCTAACATCTTGAAGATACAATACAGTAGTCCCTCCTTATCCTTGGTTTTGTTTTCTGTGGTTTCAGTTACCCAGTCAACTGTGGTCCAAAAATATTGAATGGAAAATTCCAAAAATAAAAAGTTGATAGGTTTTAAATTGCACACCATCCCGAGTAGCATGATGAACTCTTGCGCAGTCCTGCTGCATCCTGCCTGGGTGTGAATCATCCCTTTGCCCAGCCTATCTTCACTGTATACGCTCCCAGTCTGAGGGTGTAGAAAAAAGCACTGCATATATATACGTAGATTTTGGTACTATCTATGGTTTCAGACATCCATTGGGGGTCTTGGAATGTATCGCTGTGGTTAGCGGCGAGTGTACTAAGTCTCTTCAGTCATGTCTAACTGTTTGTGACCCCATGGACTAAAGCCTGCCAGACTCTTCTGTCCTTGGAATTCTCCAGACAATCATACTGAAGTGATTTGCCATTTCCTCCTCCAGGGGATGGATCTTCCTGACTCAGGAACTGAACCCGTGTCTCTTATGTTTCCTGCTATTAGAAAATATTATTTTCTATTTTAATGATTTTTAAATTAATAGCTGAAACTTCAGTTTTTCAAAATAATTGTGCCAGTGTACATATACTTCACCTGCCAAAAGAGCACATTCCTGTTGCTCCATGTCATTGCCAAAATTTGACGTTGATAGACTTTTTGTTTTTAGCCATTTAGGAAGGTTTTTATTGAAAGTGGTTATTATTTGCATTTCTTTGAGCATCTTTTCATGTCTTTATTACCCATTTGGATTTCTTTTTTTTTTTTAAGGGCCCATTGAAATCTCTTCCCCATGTTTCTTAAGGACCATGTTTTTCCTATTGAAATATTTACATATTCTGGATACAAGATGTTTATCAGTTATTGAATTAAAACATAACTTCTCACTCTGTAGTTTGCATTTTTAGTCTCTTTATGCTTTCTTCCTAGGAAGAGAAGTTCTAAAATTTAGTATAATTATATTAAATTCTCTTTTAAAAACTGTGTCTTAGTTCAGAAATATTTGTTTATTCCAAAGTTGTAACGATATTTTCTTATAATAGTGGTTTGAAGCTTTATTCACATCTACACATTTTCCTATTTATTCCATGTGAAGCTAATTTTTGTGATTTGAGTAAGATGTCAAAAATAAAAATAAAAATTTTGAACCCTTCCTTCAAAGTAAGTGAGTATCCAAACCAGTCAATCCTAAAGGAAATCAACCTTGAATATTCATTGGTAAGACTGATGCTGAAGCTGAAGTTCCAATACTTTGGCCACCTGATATTAAGAGCTGATTTATTGGAAAAGACCCTGATGCTGGAAGACATTGAAGGCAGGAGAAGAAGGGGATGTCAGAGGATGAGATGGTTGGATGGTATCACCGACGCAACGGACGTGAGTTTGAGCAACTGAGAGATGGTGAAGGACAGGGAAGCCTTGCGTCCTAACCTCCATGGGATTGCAAATAGTCAGATACAACTTAGTGACTGAACAACAACAATAGGTATCAAATTTACCCAGCAGCTATTAAAAAGATGGCTATTCCCCCAGTACTCTATATAACGTCTTTAATATAAATCAAGTATCAACAAAGATGTAACTGCCATGTTTAGATATTGTGTTCTGTTCCTCACCTAGTTTTGGCCAAGAGAATATAGTCTTACTAACTGCAGCTTTATGATTAGATTGACATCTGGTAGAGCAATCCACCTACCCTATTCTTCAAGAATAACTTGGCTATTTTGGGGTACTGTATTTCTTTATACATTTTAGGATCTGCTTGTCAAGTTTTGCAGACAAAAAACTGTTGGGAATTTTACTAACATGACAGTAAACCTTTAAATTCAGTAAAATGATTGATGAGTTTTGTATAATTCTATCCATAAAATAATGGATCTCTCTGTTTATTTGATGTCTCTCATTATTTTATAGTTTTCTGATTAGAGATCTAGGAAAGAAGGATTTAAAGCAGACTTCCCTCTGATTATTGACTTGGTCTGTTATTATAAACATAATAACTAGACTGCCAGACAAATAGAGTAATGGCAATTGCTAGAAAAGGAGTTCTTATTTATGGAATGATTAGAGCAGATGTCTCTGATTTAGTGTTACTTGTAAACAAACTTACAGTTTATGGATTTATAAGACATGGCTCCTTGGAGAATGTCAATGAAACTATAAAACTCCCCAGGTTATAAAATGATGTTTCATGACTTGGTGAAACATCATATAAAATTGTTCCCACTGTATGAAGTGACCTACAAATCTCATTAGAAATTTCGTCTATTATTTAAGACCTAAAAATCCTGTTTGATGCAGGAAGGAAGAACTTGGCGAGCCACATGGAATACTTCAGGCCTTTTCCAGCTCTGCTGGTGCCTCTTGATTGCTAACAGGCTCCCGACCCAGGAATCAGACCTGGGTCTCTTGCATCTCCTACATTGGCAGGTGGATTCTTTACCATTAGCACCACCTGGGAAGCCCTTTGATATTATTGTGTGTGCTTCGTCACTTAGTCGTGTCCTGTTCTTTGCAACCGCATGGACTGGAGCCTGGTGGGGACTCTACAGGCAAGAATACTGGAGTGGGTTGCCATGCCCTGCTTCAGGGGATCTTTCCATCCCAGGGACTGAACCCAGGTCTCCTGCACTGCAGTCAGATTCTTTACCGACTTGAGCCACCAACGAAGCCTTTGCTATTATTAGCAAAGCTTACTAAAGAACAGAAGTTATGGTATATATGAGTTTGATTTGACAATGCACACTTTATATTAAGCCAAAAGTTGTTACAAATATGTTGTTAGATATATTACTTGGTACATAATAACTTTATGCAATTTTAATGCAAATTTTAAGTTTTAGTTTGTTTCCAAATATTCTGCATATTCTAACATGCTATTTTAGGATTTTGATCATTTTATTTCTTACTTTCCATTATGTGTGCCTTTTATTAATTTATATTTTTGATCTTTTATATTAACTATGGACTCCAGTGCACTATTAGGAACTCAATTTAAGAAGAAAAGCGTTTAAATGTTTCATCATTAATTATGATATGAGCTGTAGGTTTTTTTGTAATTCTCTGTGCCAGATTAACAAGATTATCTGTTTCTTGTTTTCTCATAGTTTATACCTTTTTTTAAAATCATGAGTGGATGTGACATTTTATAGATTTTTTTGTGTGTAACATAGAGTGATTTTCCTTCTTTAATTCACAATTTGGCTATTGATGTAAAAAGCAAATTGATTATTTTAAAAATCGTTTTCATGGCAGTAAAACCCCATCTAGAAAAGAATAGCATTGCAAGAGGTTAAAGACCAGTAAAGTTCCAGAAATGTGTTAATTATTATTATGGTTACCACTGGTGGCTCAGAACGGTAAAGCGTCTGCCTGCAATGCAGGAGACATGGGTTTGATCCCTGGGTCGAGAAAATCCTCTGGAGAAGGAAATGGCAATCCACTCCAGTATTCTTGCCTGGAAAATCCCATGGACGGAGGAGCCTGGTAGGCTACAGTCCATGTGGTCGCAAAGAGCCAGACACAACTGAGCGACTTCACTTTCACTTTATAACTGTCTTAGTAAAACAAATTTTACAGATTTTGAAGGGAAACTGGGAAAGAAAGAGAAGTAGCAGAACAGAATGTTCGTGCGTTCTACTGCTTCTGTCTCCACTCTCAGCAGCCTCTGGTTGACCATAAAGAGCAACATTTCCTGTTTTTAGTCTGCAACTTCTAAGGTATAAGTAACCCTTTAGTCATGGTAATAACCTCAATTAGTCTCTCAGAAGATGAGGTGAGCAAGTTTTAAAATAAATACTGTACCAAAGAGTCAAAGATTTCCACAGAGGGAGTAAATAATTATAAGAGAGTGGGTGTGTTTGGGAAATATTGACTTCTATACTATATGACTTCATTTTGGGAGATTTTTACTGCTTGCATTAAAGGCATGGCAGGTCTAGGACCGAGGTTACTGGGGTTATTAACTGCTCACAATTATGGATGTGGAAATGAAAGCTCAGAAAGGTTAAGGGATTGGCAACTGTTGCGCATATGACCAGTGTGGTGGGGTCATCCCTGCAGCTCATGACTGTGATCCACTGCATACTGTGCCAGAGTGCAGCCCCAAGTAGGAAGCCCTGAAATCCACAAGACAGGGGATTTCCTACCAGATGTCTTCATTCAGATAAGCATAATGAAAGCAGATATTCGATAAGAACTCTAAGAGAAGAGCAGAAGTTGTTAAAGCCCTGATAATTCCCAATACCTTAAGAATGGCATCAGCCAAGTCCAACTAGCAGTGTGAGATGCTTTGTTTGTTTCCCAGTGTGTCTAGATAATTACATGATCACAGTCCTGACACGTTTCCTCAGTTTACCCTTGAATAGAGATGAGAGTCCCCTCATTTTGATTCCTTCTCTGGTTGGGGAATGAAGATTCCTCAGAGATACTGAGATTCTCAGTCACCAGTAAACTGTTTGACCCTCCCACCTACAGCCTTTTGGGTTAGGAAAAAAAAAAATGCTTAGGCAACTTGTGAGGTTGGTCCTCTGTTCTTTGTGTTTGCCCGTGGCCATTCCTTGTGGTTCTGACTGTCTGATGAGTCAGGAGAGACCCTGCAGGTAGAGCTGGAGAGCCTCCACGCCGGCAGTGCTGTGTCACCTCAAGTCCTGGGTTCTCTGGGCCTCATCTCTGGGAGCCTCTTCTCCCAGTCAAGATTCTGGGTCTCAGGGGGAGAAGAGGTGCAGCCAGAGCACAGAGAAATGGATGCTTTCCTCCGTTATGGGCTGAATTATGTCTCCTCCACATCTCACCTTGGAGGTCTAGCCCTGAGTACCTCAGCTTGTGACTGTATTTGAAGATGGGGCCTCGAAAGAGATGACTGAGTTAAAATGAGGCAGGTAGTGTGGGACCTCATCCAATCGTACCACTACCCTTAAGAGAAGAGGAGATTTGGACATGGGGAGGTGCCAGGTGGGGGGCACACTCACAGAAAAAAGGCCATGTGAGGGCAAAGTAAGAAGACAGGTCAAAGAGAGAGGCTTCAGAAAAATCTAAACCCACTTCCACTTTAATCTTGGACGTCCATCCTCCAAAATTGTGAAAGTGTTAATTACTCAGCTGTGTCGGACTCTTTTCCACCCCATGGGCTGTAGCCCGCCAGGCTCCTCTGACCATGGGATTCTTCAGGTAACAATACTGGACTGAGTTGCCATTGCCTTCTCCAGGAGCTCTTTCCAACCCAGGGATTGAACCCCGGTCTTCTGCACTGCCGGCAGATTCTTTACCCTCCGAGCCACCAGGGAAGCCCACCAGAATTGTGAGGAAATAAATTTCTGTTGTTTAAACCACCTGGACTGTATTATTTTGTTATGGCAGCACTAGTGAACAAATACGCCCTCTGATCTCCTTCCCTGTGTATTTTACTCTATTACTTCATACATTTCTCACTCCCTTTACCCCTCCCTTTCCTCCTAACTTCCTCCACCCATCCTTTCCTTCCAGCAGTGTCTGTAAAGCACCTACTTTGTACCCGTGCTGTCCAAGGAGGTAGAGGGTGTCCATTCTTGACGCCTGCCACATTGCTAGAGGTTACATTGCCATTGTATCCATTATGTGCCATGGCCAGACCCACTCTGGGAGATACTGATGTTGGCTGTAGCTTCTTTCTTTTGTGAAATTTCTGATCTGGTTATCTGTGGGAGAGATGATGTTGAGTTCTTTTATTTCTTCTTTCCTATCACAGAGGGCAGAATCCACTCCAAGTATATTAATGGAAGAGGTATGAAAATCCCATTGCCACAAACCTTCTCTTTCCCACTGATGGGGTTTTGCTCCTGTCTTCTTTCTCAAATGGGTAACTGGAAAAACTCAGCCCCACATCTATCCAGGTTCCAAGAAACCAACTGTAAGCCACCTGTTTATTCATTTTTTATTTTATTGAAACATAAATAAATTGATGTACAAGGTTGTGTTAACTTCTGCTGCACAGCAAAGTGATTCAGTTATACATGTGGATATTCTTTCTCATGTTCTTTTCCATTATGGTTTATCACAGGATATTGAATATAGTTCCCAGTGCTATACAGTAGGACCTTGTTACCTACCCTGCATATAATAGTTTGCTTCTAAGCCATTTATTTCTAAGAGACCTGGGGAAAATTGAGAGGTGAAGAGAAAATGACCATCACCCTATTGTCACTGCTCAATGGACAATTTCCAGGGCCTGATCACAGCTTCCAAGTCATCCAGTTTTCTGGGCACCTGAAAAATATCCCCTTCCTTTGACCATCACCAGCAACCCAGGCCACTTTCCCCGTCTTAGGGCCATTCAGTCATGACCTCCTGCAGCTCTCTTGGAATCCTAGTGCAGTAAGAGGAGCCACCAAGGCCTCAGTTGGTTCTGGGCTGATGGATTTCACACTTTACAAAGGCTATTATGAAATACTATCTAAACACTTACTTAACCTGTTTCTTTCCATTAGAAGTTTACATTAACATCAGGGGTTCTTAGCATGAATCTTATAAATTAACTTCAGGAATGCATAGCCCTCAGAATCATGTGCAACAGTGCTTATGAAGGCTCATTCCCCGCCCCACCAGGAGAAGATTCATATTCTTAAATAAATTCAGAAGTTACCACAACACTATGAATTGTCGATTTTTATTACATAGATTTGACTTGAGCAGATAACTCTGTACCTGTTTCTGTTCTTCTGCTCAAGTCATACGTGATCCAGAGTCTATGTCACAAAGCTGACTTTGACAGAAACAGATGTGCAGCTGCCACACTTGAGTTTGGTGTTTGCGTATTGCCACATATGTTTAAAATCATTAATAGGACAAAGGCTATAAATATTTCTTTTGGTATGTGTTATTTTTAAATGGTTCCCATGGATTGCCAAATGGTCCCTTGATGAATTTTAGTTTTATAAAAAAAAAAAAAGACAGTGTTTTGCTACCAGTGTCTTTGATATGACTCCAGGCCTGTTATACTAAGATGAAGCATTTGAGAGATTCATTCTGGCTGAGGCTGACTCATTTTTTGTAAGAATTTTTAGGGTATTTTCCAATTTTCAAGTTTCTGTTTGTTTGCTTTTTTTTCCCCTATCATTTTCTGCTTATAATAGCAACTGACTGAGTAGATTTTTTAGGAATTTTTTTAAAAGATGTGTATTTGTTAATTTCTTGTTTTTTTCATGCAAATCAATTACAGAATTAAAATTATTTTAAAACCAAAAGAAGCACTGATTGCACAGCCCTATAAATTATTTTATTTTACCATAATGGTTCTGAGCACTTTCAGCCTGTTTAAATAAAACTAGCAATAGTCATTTAGGTGTAGTAAGTGGCATTGAGAAAATTCCAGATGGTAGTTAGGACTTTGGGTAGCATTCATCAAAAAGGATTCTTCAAATTTTGTTGAGAGAGCTTCAAATGGAACATAATATTATTTAACCAGACTTTGGATCAGAACTATTGGCATCATTTATGGATCTATGATGCCTTTTTTTTTTTTGGTTTGATTCCAAGGGTAAATGATTACATTAATATGGCTATGGCTATGATAAATAAATTATCTGATAAATGTAAAAGAGATCAGAATATATTTCAACTTCAGTCATCTCTCAAATTCAGAAATATGTCTTGCTCTCCTTATATAAAATAGGAAGAAATTGAGATGGGTAAGGTGAGTAGAGTAGGGAATAGTCTGACTTGTATTCTTCATTTTATAGTAAGTCCTTTTTCTTTCCCAGTCTGTAAGTGTCCATTAGTTGAGACACTGAGCAATCTCTTAAGGGAAGGAACACAAAGGGGATTGTTAAAGGGATGACCCTTCTTGCCCTCATCTAGAACTAATCTCCTCCCCAGAGAGTGTGTTAAAATAAGCAGCCCCAGAGAGTATGCTTAAGTAATCAACCACTCTGTTTAGTTCTGTAAAAAGAGAAATAAGTATTATCTGAATGGAGCCTCTTCTTATAACTGTGAACTGTGTATGGGAAGTGGATGAGAAAGAGAGGTGGGAGAAGGACTGTGGGGGAAACCTGCTGCTAGGCTCCTCCTAGCAGGAACACAGAGCTGCAGGCTGAAGGCTGTCACCCAGCCCTTCAGCCCAGCCAACTGACCCTTCCAGGAGATATCATTAGGCCTTCCTGTTTCTTTACTTAAATAGCAGGATCCAGGTATGCTTACGTCATGTCCAGTTTTCTCTACAACTAGCATAACCCTCATCTCTTATCTGTTTCTAGGGTCTTCTTTTCCAGCCATTAATTCTGATTCCAAATTGTTACCAGTTTCTCCTCTGTGTCCTGGGCTTGCTGCATTCATCACTTACTGGGAAAGTCTTGTAAAAACTTTGGGGGCACATGTGGGATTTGGGCAGCAAGACTGCCAACAGAGTGAGATTGTGTCACTGTCCTCCCTGCTCCACCATGACGGATGAAAACCACCCCGCTAAGTGTGTGGCATTAATACAAAACAACCAAAGGCCAAATAGAACAACAGCCTCCATACAGCTGGCCTGTCTCTATGAACATGGTCTGAGCTGCGCCAAGTTAGTTGGCTTTTATATTGACTTGATTTGTGTTCAGGAAGCCTTCTATCCTAACAGAAGACAACACAAAGAGATTATGTTTTCGTCTTGTATTTATATGGACTTTATTTTTTAATGTCGAAATAAGATTCATTGAAAGTTCCCATGGAAAGACTGTCTTGCTTTAATGCTTATTTGATGTCTAGTACTGTGAAAAAACCAAGAAGGCATCAATTTTAGATGTTTGAGTACTTATCAAAGGTGGCCCATGTAAGATGAGGATAAGCAGTTGCCAACTTGGCACAATTTAGGAGAATTGGCAAAATTATTTATGCTCACCAGAAGTCACTGAATGTAATAACTTGGGCCTTGGGGTTTTGGATTCTCAGGAGAGTGTAGAGGCTGATTTATGGGGCAGCTCCAGCCAAGCTCACGTTATATATATTTTTCTTTTGAAGTTTTCTGATGCTGGAAGAAAATGGCTCTTTCTCTGAAGGGTGTGTGTAAGGTAGAGCTTAGATGACTCATTTCAAAAGTACAACGATCAGTTTCCACATGGTTTATCTTTCTTCCTGGAAGGGTTACATTTTTGTAGAAGAAAATAGATGAGGATCTAGAGGTGTGTGCTACCAACCCAATGAAGGAAGGAAGCAAAGATGCTTACTCTGGGTTTCACAGATTTAAAGTTTGAATCCACATCAAAGGGGCCGAAAGGAGACAATTAATCAAGATAGATAAGCATGTTGTATAGCCACAGGACCAGCAGCACAAGAAAATGAGGAACAATTCTAAGTGATATCTTGGCAAGGGAAGAAGTGGCTTCAGTGGGAGTCAAACAGAAGAAACTCGATCTGCTGTTAGATAGCCTGGAAGGGAAGCTTGGCTCTCTCCCTCCTAACTGTGCGTTTGGGCAGGTTGCTTTAACGTCTGTGTGTCTGTAAAACTGGGGTCACCATCTTCCATTGAGAGCTGGGGAATGAAGCAAAACAACATGTGAGAAGGAGACATCACTCATTCTCAGTAAAGGCTTGTTTCTGATCATTAGCGGTAAGACTGTGTCCTTAGGTGGGCACATCACATTTGAGAAATCATGAAAAATTCTCCTGAAATATTCTAGGTTAGCAAGCAACTAATTTCCAAGATTGGCTTTGCTAATTCCAATGTGTTCTCCTTGCCTCTTGCCACTGGAAGAGATGAGCCAGCAACAGTTTTTGCCAGTGTCCAGTGTTCTGGCACAGAGAGTTCCTGGTAAGGGCCCAGGGCCTCAAAGTGTCCAGAAAGATCTGGAAGGCATTTCGCCATCTTGCCAGGATCCCTTGGGCATCCCAGGATCCTATTCTCTCTCCTGTTACATGCATCCATCAAGTCCAGTACATAGGAAATCCTGATTTGTGATTTCACTTGAAGTGGTAGAGTTCTGAAGAACTGTATTTTAGGCCGTGCACTGTTCAGTATGGGTGAGTCAATGTGATGATGCAATGACAATACCTGACATCCCATTCATGTCTACAGTGACTTGCTGTGCATTGCAAGGTTTTTGGAACCAGAATATTTAAGTGGTATTTTCTAAAGCTCCTTGTATCTTAGACATAAATTAGACTGTAGCTCCCTGTACTCCTAAAGCAATTTACATGTAGTGCAGATGGTAAAGAATCTGCTTGTAATGCAGGAGACCCAGTTCGATCCCTGAGTTGGGGATATTCTTGCCTGAGAATCCCATGGACAGACAATAGGGTTGCAAAGAGTTGGACATGACTGAGCAACTAACACATCAGTTCAGTTCAGTTCAGTCACTCAGTCATGTCCTACTCTTTGTGACCCCATGAACCACAGCACACCAGGCCTCCCTGTCCATCACAAACTCCCGGAGTCCACCCAGACCCATGGCCATCGAGTCGGTGATGCCATCCAGCCATCTCATCCTCTGTCGTCCCCCTCTCCTCCTGCCCTCAATCTTTCCCAGCATCAGGGTCTTTTCCAATGAGACAGCTCTTCGCATCAGGTGGCCAAAGTATTGGAGTTTCAGCTTCAACATCAGTCCTTCCAATGAACACCCAGGACTTATCTCCTTTAGGATGGACTGGTTGGATCTCCTTGCAGTCCAAGGGACTCTCAAGAGTCTTCTCGAACACCACAGTTCAAAAGCATCAATTCTTCTGTGCTCAGCTTTCTTTAGAGTCCAACTCTCACATCCATACATGACCACTGGAAAAATCATAGCCTTGACTAGACAGACCTTTGTTGGCAAAGTAATGTCTCTGCTTTTTAATATGCTGTCTAGGTTGGTCATAACTTTAATTGCAAAGAGTAAGGGTCATTTAATTTCATTGCTGCAGTCACCATCTGCAGTGATTTTGGAGCCCAGAAAAATAAAGTCTGACACTGTTTTCACCACTGTTTCCCTGTCTATCTGCCATGAAGTGATGGGACCGGATGCCATGATCTTAGTTTTCTGAATGTTGAGCTTTAAGCCAACTTTTTCACTCTCCTCTTTCACTTTCATCAAGAGATTCTTTAGTTTTCCTTCACTTTTGCCATAATGGTGGTGTCATCTGTGTATCTGAGGTTATTGATATTTCTCCCAGCAATCTTGATTCTAGCTTGTGCTTCCTCTAGCCCAGTGACTAACACATACACACACACACGTGATTTGCACAATGAGATTTTGCTGCCTGGATCATATGATTTTAAAATGCAGAGTAAGTTTTCTAAGACTAGAGGATTTGGCAAGTATGAGGCGGTGAAGTTTTCATTTTTAGGTATCCCTTCTCCAAGGATGAGGGAAATGGTTGGTACTGACATGTTTTATTACTAATGGACATCGCATTTCCAGAACACTTCTTACTTAAGCTAAAGCATTGCATCTGATTAGTTGTACTTGGCATTCTCAACTTGTAATTTCCCTTTGACCAAATCATTACTGGCCTCAAGAGGAGGAGTTAATTGAGTTCCTCCATTTCATATGGAACAAAGACCAGTGAAGAGGCAGGACATGGAGATACCTCTTCTATTAACCTAAATTTCAGTCTCTCTTGGCACCAGTTTCTCATCTATACTTCAAGACACCCCCACCTTCTGGGATAAGGGCAGGGAAGCTTCTGTCTTCTCCCCTTACTCCTTTATCACTTCCTTTTTTCTTTGTATTTATGGTTTGGGGAGCCTGGGCTTCCCAGGTGGCACTAATGGTAAAGAACTCATCTGCCAATGCAGGGGACATAAGAGACATAGGTTCAGTCCCTGAGTTGGGAAGGACTCTTGGGGAAGGAAATGGCAACCCACTCCAGTATTCTTACCTGGAAAATCCCGTGGACAGAGGAGTTGGTGGGCTACAGTCCATAAGGTTGAGTCGAATGTGACCAAAGTGACTTAGCATGCATGGTGGACTGAAATAGTATCCCCCACAAAAGATATGTTCATGTCCTAATCCCCAGAACTTTTGTATATGACCTTGTTTGGAAAAAGGGTCTTGGCAGATGTAATTAAATTCAGCATCTTAAAAGGAGGAGCTTATATTGGATTATTCTGGTGAACCCGAAGCACAATCACAAGTATCTTCAGAAGAGAAGCAGCAGCAGCAGTGAGAAGACATGCAGAGGAAAGAAGGAGGCAGTGTGGCTACAAGGCAGAGACTGGGGCGATGCAGCCATAAAACAGGGATTGCTAGGAGCCACCAGAAGCTCTGAGAAGCAAGGAAGAGTTTTTCTAAGAGCCTTTGGAGGGACTGTGGCCCTGCTGACTCCTTAGTTTCTGTCTTTTGGCTTCCAGAACTGTACGAGAATAAATATCTGTCGTTTTAAGCCACCCACTTTGTGGTAATTTGTTACACCAGCCACAGGACACTGCTGCATAACGCTTCCTTTTGACTTTCCCTATTGCCCCTTTAATTCCTCTATCCTTAAGTGCACTTGTCCATTTACGCCTTCCATCAAATTATCTCAGCCTCTCTCTGTGTGTCTCCCCTTCTCATTGTCACGTTATTGTCAAGACAAATCATATACTGATAATTATTGCATAAGGTTCTTATATATTGTTGTTCAATCGCTCAGTTGTGTCTGACTCTTTGCAACCCCATGGACTGAACCAGGCTTCCCTGTCCTTCACCATCTCCTGGAGCTTGCTCAAACTCATATCCATTGAGTCAGTGATGTTATCTAACCATTTCATCCTCTGTCATCCTCTTCTCCTCCTGCCCTCAGTCTTTCCCAGCATCAGGGTCTTTTCTAATGAGTCTGCTCTTTGCATGAGGTGGCCAAAGTATTAGAGCTTCAGCTTCAGCATCAGTCCCTTAAATGAATATTCAGGGTTGATTTCCTTTAGGATTAACTAGGTTTGATCTTCTTGCAGTCCAGAGACTCTCAAGAGTCTTCTCCAAGACCAGACTTCTGCAAAGTTGATTTGACTGTTAAACCAAATTAACCATGTTTTAAAGTTTGATGGACATACCAATCAATTGGTAATTTTGTTAAAAATTTGGATCCCTGAGGTCTACCTGATTTTATTTGTCTGGAATGGGACCTTGGAACCTACTTCTTTAACAAGACCCTGAGAGAGCCTTGGATAGATGGCCATTGAGCCACGGTTTGGAAAACATTGAAGGAAGGCAGGACTCCCTTAGTCTGCAGTCACAAACTGATGTAGAGTATGGAGCTTTCAGTCCAGGAGCCCATCACAGTCCACTAAGTCCTGCCAATTGCAGGAGACATAGGAGACACGGGCTTGATCCCTGGGTCAGCAAGATCCTCTGGAGGAGGGCAGGGTGATTCACTCCAATATTCTTGCCTGGAGAATCCCATGGACAGATTAGCCTGGCAGGCTACAGTCCATAGGGTCACAAAGAGTCAGACAAGACTGAAGCAACTTAGCACACGTTAGAATACTGAAGCCCAGGCCTCTGTGAAGGTGTAGGTAACATCAAAAGGATTTCAATTTACATTGAAAGTGTACAATGTAAATGTTTCAATTTACATAGCAGTGTACAATGGACAACTGGTGGCTCAGATGAAAAAGAATTCACCTGCAATGCAGGAGACCTGGGTTCGATCCCTGGACTGGGAAGATCCCCTGGAAGAGGGCATGGCAACCCACTGCAGTATCCTTGGCTGGAGAATCCCATGGACAGAGGAGCTTGGCAGGCCATAGTCCATGGGCTGGAAAAGAGTCAAACACAACTGAATAACTAAGCACAGCACAGCACAGCACAGTGGGCAATGCAGGGACACTTGAGCATTTCCTTAGCAGTGAATTCAAAGCCGAGAGGGGATAGCATGTTGCTTACCAGCAGATCCCTCTTTTTCAGTGGTTGGGAGGGAGACCTGAACAGATCTGCTTGGACTAGTTTTTGGTTCTGCCTCCAGACTATGCCACTCAGGGGACAGATGACTGTGTCAATTTTGCCCTACGACAGGGCACTCCTCTGCATCTACTTTGAGAACTCATTCTAAAGAAACGATTGGCTGTGAAATTCTGAATGGGCTCTGGCTAGATGCAAACCCAGCACATCTGAGACAAAGTGGAGTCTGAAGAAGGTCATCAGTTTGTGCATCGTCTGCCCCTTATGGCTGTGATTCAGTGGGTAGTTTTTTTTTTTTTTTAGTTTCTTTTTTGATCTTCTTCTTGGATAAGTGGAATCAGTATTCTCTCATGAATTGGAAATGCTGATTAGGTAAGCATCCTATAAGGACCCCAATTACATCCTGCCTTTGTGCTCTCTGGATGCCTCCAGCTCATCCTCCCTTTATCTCCTCCCTGCCTGCTCACAGCAGTCCTCAGCCCTCCTGTTTGATTGTTGGATGATACAGTCTTGACCAGTCATCCCATTGTTCTGTACACACTGCTGAAGCTGTGTCCTTAGCCCAGGGTTTATGGCTTTCACAGTGACAGCCTAATTACACAGCAGCTTCTTTATAAATTGATTTAGAACACTGATCTCTTAAAAGTTGAACTTTAAGAGTAAAGTTTTCTACCTACCATGGAGCGGTGGTTCTTCACACCTTAGCTGAAGAGTTTGTCATAACAGAGATTCTTTTCCCCAGGGTTTCTGTTCCTGATTCTGTTAGAGTTTTCATTTTTAATAAGTTTTCAGTTGCTACTACCGACTCAGAGAACACCCTTGGAGAACCGCTGCTCTAGAGAATGTGACTTTTTTTTTTTTGGTTTTCTATTATATAATAAAAAGTATGCACTTTATATTTTTTGAGAGATTAAAGGATGTCTTCGCAACCCAAGTACCAAACTTGACACTTGGTTAGTAAGCCAAACAAATGTGATAACCACTTCTGTAAGTGTTATGATGCTTTAAAAAGACTCACCCAACAACAATACAATATACTAATGCATATATATGGAATTTAGAAATATGGCAGCGAGAACCTTGCATGCGAGACAGCAAAAGGAACGCAGATGTATAGAACAGGCTCGTGGACTCTGTGGATGAGGGCAAAGGTGGGATGATATGGGAGAATGGCATCGAAACATGTTAATTATCATATGTGAAATCAATCGCCAGCCCAGGATTGATGCTCAGGGCTGGTGCACCGAGATTTCCCAGGGGTAGGGAATCGGGAGGGAGGAGGGAGGGGGGTTCTGGAGGGGGAGCATATGTAAATCCATGGCGGTTTCATGTCATTGTATGGCAAAACCAACACAATAAAGTAAAGAAAATTAAAAAAAAAAAAAGACTCACCCACAATGGAGTGCTCAGCTGCGAAACTTGGTAGGCAAGCTTACGTGTGACAGTTAGCTCTCAAACTTATGCTTTCTGACTTACAATCGTTTCCCGAATGGCAGTCTTTGAATCCCTTATTATTTGTCCTGATCATGCTTCTCTTTGTTTCATCCTCAGAGAGGTGTCTTCAGTATCCCATGCTGAAGAAGTCTCATGGCTTTGGGAAAAAATTAAAGATAGCTTCTCTCCTGCCTACTCCCTATTGTAAAGTACATTAGTATGAGGTTGTAATGGATGTGGTGTACCTTTGTTTTAGTTCTGTGGCCTTTGAGGCTCTTCAGGTTAACATTACCTGCTATTTCCTAGTACCCTAAGAAATTGCAAAACTTTGACATTTGAAAGCCCCTCTCTGAAAGAGAAAAACATATTTTAAACTGGGAAAATATACCTTCATTTAGATAGGTGGAGTAGAATTGCATAAATTTGTAAGTTTTGGTGAATCTGTTGCTGGGGCTTCAGATTTATGACACAGGTCTCATAAATTCGGGACTAATACTTTGACGTCCTCGTTCCTTACTTAACTTGACAGGACAAGCCTAATCTCCTGGACAAGCCTGTATGCTCAACTTTAACTGTGTCTGCATAATAGACCAGACAGTGTGAGATTTTGTCTTTTCCCTGAACTTCTCTTGAATCTAATGCCATTGCCACTTCTTGTTCAATGTCTAACTTTACTTTCTTTGCATATGGGAGGCTTGCTGGACCAGCTACTGCAAACATTAGCTTCATAAAGATAGGTTTGTGAATTTTCAGTTGTTCTTTTTTTCCCCTGTTGTGAGACTAAGACAATCAAATTATGAAACGAAAACAAATAAAAGACAATAAGCAAAACAGATGGCAGAGAAAGACTAATGTAACCATTTGTATTCTGTTTGTTATTAACAAACAGAAAAGAAGCAGGATTGTTTAAAAAAGACAACTTGTTTGGAATAAGTTGTGAAAACAGCCACTCAAGAAATTGCTACTCATATACTCAGAACTAATAAAACTGTTCCTGGGCTGTTTTTCATTGAAAAGATGAAGGAAAGAGATTGCAAAAGGAAAAAAAAAAAAAGAAGAAGAAGAAGGCTGTGTACAAGTAACTGGTATAGGACAAATTGCCTAGCATTCGAAGTTCAGAAGAAATGTACCTGAGAAATGTTTGAAACAACTGGAGTCTCTTCTCCTTGCCCTCTGTCAGATCCTTTATACCCCAGCATAATGCTAACACAAATTTCAGAATGGTAGTGTAGGGTTCTTGCTTTCTTTCCTTTTATAAAAAATAATTTGTGATTAGAGAGATTTCTTTGTTTAGTACAATCTGTCCAGCCAATAACTTACTTGTGCCAAAAGTAACCTAACATTCCTTGGGCCTTGTAATAGGGAGTAGTAATTAGAATTGGATGAATCCTATTTAATACAGTGGTCCGATGTCAGGCCCACACCCTTGCTCTTCAAATTCAGAGGACAGTTAAACTGGTACAAAAATAGCTTCTCTTAAAAGTTTTGCTCCCTGGGCTTGACATTTTGGTATTTTGGTTCTTTTGATGTTTAGCATCAAATACTGAAGAGTAAGTAACAATGAGAATCTTTCTGAGAACACCATATGAACATGGTGATTTATAAAATTATTGTGCTCAGTCTCTTAGTCATGTCCAACTCTTTGCAGCCCCATGGACTGTAGCCCACGAGACTCCTCTGTCCATGGAATTTTCCAGGCAAGAATACTGGAGTGGGTTACCATTTCCTACTCCAGGGGATCTTCTTGACCTAGGGATTAAGTCCACATCTCTTGGATCTCTTGCATTGGCAGGCAGATTCTTTACCACTTCACTACCTGGGAAGCCCTAATTTATGAAATAGAAGCTGCCAAATGTCCAGGAGTAGTCTCCAAGTTAGTCTCCAACATTCCAACATCTATGACCATAGTCTGTTAACTAGTGGTCTGAGCTGGGGAAGGTTCATTTCATCAAATGTGAAGGCCATCTTTACATTTAGCAGTGGTTAGACAGTTGGCTAACAGAAAGATTTAAACTCTGTATGCATTTGTGTATGTATCTGCACACATATGTAACTTAAAAATAACAGTTACAAATGACAGTGTGTTTGAGAAAATCTTCAGAGTAAAATGCCTGTAGAATTAAAAAATACATAAAAATAAAATGCCAGAGCTAAAAGTGCCTTAGAAGTCTCTTTTTCTCCCCTTCAACCTCACATGATAAGTGGGAAAAAAGTGATGTCAAAGAAGGGGAAATGATTTGTTTAAGATCCAGTAGCTTTCCTGCCACTTCTGGTTAGATCCCCAGTGGAATTTCAATGACTTTCACTCACTGCCAGCCCTTTCGCTGGTGGCAACCTGCTGTGTAGTGCAGGGAGCTCAGCTGGGTGCTCTGCTGTGACCTAAAGGATTGGGCTGGGGGTGTGTTGGAGGGAGGCTTAGGAGGGAGGGGATATATGTGTACATCTGGCTGATTCACTTTGTTGTACAGGAGAAGCTAACACAACATTGTAAAGCGACTCTACCCTAATTCAATAAAGTGAGGAAGTACAGAGAGCTGAGAGTCAGACTGAAGAGTACAAATGAAGACCATCAGCTGCTGCAGAAAGAGCTCCCTTTCTCAGAAGGAACCCACAAGGCAGTGGCAACAACGTTCTTTAGCTGGTTGCTCTCCTCTCCTCCCACCCTACCCATCTGGACTACAGGGACAGTTTGTGCTCTTTCCAGGGGAGCAGTGCTCTTTTGTCTCATCCTCATTAGTTTCTTGTTCTCATTTATCAAAATATCTGATGCTTTTTTCCCCTCCTGAGTCAGAAATGTCCACTCCCATTTAAAGTGATTTCTTTTTGAGGAGGGGAGAGGAGTTTGACCATGGCTCAGAGGGTAAGGAATCCACCTGCAGTGCAGGAGACACAGGAGATGTGGGTTGGATCCCTGAGTGGAGAAGGTCCCTGGAGAAGGAAATGGCGACCCACTCCAGTATTCTCGCCTGGGAAACCCCATAGATAGAGGTGCCTGGCAGGTTACAGCCTAGTCCACAGGGTCACAAAGAGTCGGACACAACTGAGCACAAGGCACTTTGCACGTCTGAGACTAGATAATAAAATACTTTCATAAGGGTCAAAATGTAAAGTTAAACCTATCTTATGATGCAGAGGGGAATTCTCTCTGCTTTTCCAAGAATGAGATGGAGGGATGAGTCATGAAAACCAATACATATACAAAAAAAAATTGTAAACGACATCAGAGAATCCATCTGAACCTATGGTTTCTTGCAGTATTTTTCTCAGGCTTCGAGGCCTTTGACAATTTTTTTTTCCCCTCATCATATGTAAGAAAATAAGGATAGTCTTCTAGGACGGAGAACAATACATCTTTTCTACAACATTAGGTTAAGCAGGCAGATGGGGGATCAAAGCATTTCTTACTAGGACATAGACTGATGATAAAGTTCTCTAGCGATATTTGGGATTCTTGAGTGAAGTAGTTGTTTCTGGTTCTAAAAAAATCTAATTGAATTTCCATTTGAATTTGAACTAAGGTCAAGATAACCCAGTATCATCCTGGAAAAAATGAAGTTACTTCTTCAAGCAGCTTTTGTTTGAAATGCTTTGAATAAATTAATAATAATAGATAATATATTAGTATATAATAGTAAATAGTAATTATAGTAATATAATAGTAAATAGCTATTTTAGGAATCCTAAAAAATTTAGAGGACATGAAATTTTCTGAAAGGATATTTAGGAAATGAATGGAATTAAGTGTCTTCACTTCTAAAGAATTATAATACTGTTCAGTGGTAGAATGATAATAACCGTGCAGATGAAACTCAAATTTGGAAAATTTTAGTATGCTGGCAAATGATGAATTAAATTAATCTTGATAAAGGAAATGGGCAAAACTGCAGTAAATGAGAATAAATTATTTTTCTAGGATTACAGTCCACTGACTACAAGCATCTGGGAGTATCTTCCAGTAAAGAGTTCATAAAAAGTCTGCATGCAAAGCAATTGAGGTTATAATAGAAACTCTCATTTAGTTGCACTTGCTGTGGACCAGGTTCTGGGTTAGGGTTTTACAAGTGATACCTAATGTAATCCTTATGACAGTCCAGTGAATCAGATGTTTTTACTCATGTTTTACAGATACAGGAAGTGGAGGCTTAGAAAGGTTAAGTAACATGTCTGAGATCTTAGAGCAAAAAGTGAACTATAATTTTAAACTATATCTAGCTCCACATCTTTAATCACCGGGTTGCTTTTTCTGCATCCATTGTTTCCTTTAATTGTCACTTAGTAAAGTTCAGTCTAAACATCTATCAGGAATCTCTGTGGATCTTGGAAATTAAACCAATTCTCCTTTTTTAATTTGAGTTTTTTAGTTTTAGTTTATTCAGTTCAGTCTGATTGTTATTTATCAAAACATTGTAATTCCAAAAATTAGACTGATGTTTTGAATCAATTTAAATTAGATGAAATTTTACATATTATATATGAAAATATGCATAGCTTACTATTTAAAAAATGTTACCTGCCTAAATTTTAGCATTTTATAGTATAAGCATATTTATTTGATGTTACTCTTTTTAAAAACATGTCTGCTTTTCATCTAGATTTAGTGTTTGCTAGCATAAGCATATTTATATTAGATTAGCATTCCATTGGATTCAAAATATTTGCTTTCTGCTTCAGTGGATGCCTGTTAGTCACATAAAAATCTGTTTTTGACATTTGCTATTTAACAAGTCCATTATTTGGCACCTAGTATCTTAAAAGTGACCACTTGAAGAACTGACTATGACTTGAATCGTTCTTCTGAACAGATGAGGTTATTATATGCCCTGTAACTGGCTCAAAGCTTGTATTTTATTTACAAGGTGACAGTTGACACATTTGATTAATGTCAGTCTGATGAGAAAACTGCTGCCACCTGAAAAATGTGAGCCAAAAATCAAAGAGAGGCACTGCTTTTTATATGTCCCATGAGGATACAGCTTAAGCAAAAGGGTTCTCTTTTGGCTTTGGTGATGTTTCATGGTTCACTTTTAAAACCGAGACAGTCCTAACCAGCTGCCCATTCCTTATGAAATATGTTACAAATTTTCAAAGTCATTGCCTACTCAGGCACAGTCATAGCTGGAGAATCACAAGAGTGTATCATAACGAAATAAATGTTAGGAAGATGGGTGCTGATTCGGGGGGTCCAGAGCAAAGGGTATTTCCCTGGTGGCTCAGTGGTAAAGAATCTGCTTGCATTGCTCGAGACATGCAGAAGATATAGGTTCACTTGTGCTTGGGAAGACCTCCAAAAGTTGGAAATGGCAATCTGCTTCAGTATTCTTGTCTGGAAAATTCTAAGGACTGAGGAACCTAGTGGGGTACAGTCTATAGGGTCACAAAGAGCCAAACATGGCTGCTCATGCATGCATGAGCAAAGGGTGCTGTCTCCTCGTGGTATTTGGGAAAGGAAATCGATTGGGGAAATGATTACAAAGAGGATGGTATTTCTCTGGGTTTTAAGGCTTTCATGAAACATCAGAAAAGCAAAGCCACCATTCATCAGAGGAATTTGCTTAATTTCTCAATTTGAGAAACTTGAATTGATAGCTACTTTTCTTTTAGTTTTCTAGTGGAAATTAACCTTTATTTGTTCTTTCCACACAGAGAACATTTTTGCCTGCTTTTTCTGTACACATCCCCACTAATACCCAGGCCTTGGCTCTTAGGCGTCAGTCATTATAGAGACATCCTAAGGTCCTGAAGATCAGATAATGTGGACAGTCTTCCAGAGGCACCGTTTCCTCTTTGCATGGAACTAGCCTCAGAAGACAACATCATTCAAGTGAAAATCATATTTAATCCATTGACAACAGTTTAGTTCTCTGTTAGGTCATTGAACATTCCCTAAGTCATTTCTTGTTCCAAACCAGGCTACCCGCCTAGAAAAATAATCAAGCTGTGCCAAACTGTAATTTACCTCCTTAGTCTTTTGAGTCTCAGTGGGTTTTCAGGGATCAGAGCAAGGAAGCTAGTGTGGACACTGAAGTGAAATAAAAGTCACTCAGTTGTGTCTGACTCTTTGCTACCTCATGGACTATATAGTCCATGGACTTCTCCAGGCCAGAATACTGGAGTGGGTAGCCTTTCCATTCTCCAGGGGATCTTCCCAACCCAGAGATTGAACCCAGGTCTCCCACATTGCAGGCAGATTCTTTACCAGCTGAGCCACAAGGGAAGCTCAAGAATACTGGAGTGGGTAGCCTATCCCTTCTCCAGCGGATCTTCCCAACCCAGGAATCAAACCAGGGTCTCCTGCATTGCAGGCAGATGCTTTACCAGCTGGGCCATGAGGGAGGCACACTAGTGTGAGCACTAGATTACTGCATTTGCTTGGCGTGGCATCAAAGCCAAGTGATGACTAGATGCCTCTACTCCCCCTCCACTGCCCAGGGAGATCTTGTTGGCACCCACTATGTTCATCTCCTAGATTTGCAGGGCACATTAAATTCTGGACTGTGATTTGAAAGGGAGACCACTCTTATCTCACTAACCATAAACTTCATATTTTTTGAAGAATTGAAAGACTTATACTGCTTGGGGGAGTCAGACAGTTGTTGGTACCCTATGTGATGCACTTACAATTTGACATTTTCTAAGAGGGAGAAACATTTTACCATTGGGCCAACTTTTTCTGAGTGCAACCACACTAAGAGCTTTTGGAAGCAATTGAGATTTACCTCATAACTGTGGCTCTTCATCTTGTTTTGACTGTGTTACATGTGCTGATATTGAGTGGGTCAAAAAATTCATTCAGGGTTTTTCCCCACATGATCTTTCCAAAAAATCCAAATGAACTTTTTGGCTAACAGAATATGTGACATATTCTCATGAGTAAATGAAGATTTGGAAGTTGAATTGCTACTTACATAAAAGGGATTTTTGGATCATGCCCAAATCATGTGCTCTAGCTGCTGCTAAGTTGCTTCAGTCGCGTCTGACTCTGTGCGACCCCATAGACGTGCTCTAGGCTCTAGCCCTTTCTCAAAAGGGCTACTCATGTCTCAGTATCCCAGGTGAGGAGAACTGAATGTCAAACAGTAAAGATTTGGCTTTGCCTCCGTAGTGTTTCTGGCTTATCTAAAGATCTAGGACACACATCCAATGATGTGGGTAAAGGAGACAAGGTGGGGAGTGGATAGGGGTCAGTGTTTTTTCTGGTTGCAATAAAATTACCTAAGAAACTGAAATGTGAGTTGGAGAGTATATTGCAGTGTACTTGACGGGTACAAGTACTTGGTGGGTAGCAAGGAATAAGGTATAGCAAGATAAAAAAGGTGGAAAACCACTACTTCAGGGGTTACCTTGAAAAGCTCAATTGAGAATGTCATGATATATGAAGGGAGTCTTGTCTCACTGCATTTGTGACAATCTGGGCTTGTCTTTGCAAACTATTAATGGGTCAGGTGTGATCAGTGGTGCTCATCTTAATTTTAGGACTTTCTGATGAAAAGAAGGGATGTTGGAATTATATACAAAAGCAGCCTAGAATGTCAGCATATTTTTTTTCTTTTGCTTTTAACAAATGGAAATGTACTTTTCTGAGGATCAGAATCTCAAAATATAAGACCTTTTGAGAAGGAGTTCTGCTGTGTCATCTGTAATTTTTGAGGGATTTAAAAAGATACAATTAGCAATGTTTTTAAATATAGTTAACTTACAATGTTTTGCTAGTTTCAGGTATACAGCAAAGTGATTCAGATATATGTATATATATGTGTATAAACTAATTTTCCTCTTTTATTATATTTGCATTTTTACAAACGTCTTAACGAATATAAAAATACTAAGGTTTGTCACTGAGGGTCATGAAACTTAGATTTTAGTCATGAATAAATTTATCCCATAATTACTGAACACTTACAACGTTCTACATTGTGGAAACAAGGAGGGATCGGAGCAGCCTCTGTCTTCGTATAATCTGATATGAGGTGGGTCAATATGCCAGGAGAAGAAACCCTTCCCAATAGAGATTACAATCCAAAAGGGAAGCCTCCTGATAGAGGCAGGCACAATATCACATGGCTGCAATGAGGAGGGTTAAACTGGCTTGGGTTAGTACTTTTTATGTCACTTTTATATCTATGTATTGTTCATGAACACTTTGAAGCAACTTTCGTACACAATCACATCTCTTATACCAGGAATTAGCCTCATGACGTTGGTGAAGTTTCTCTGAGCCTTAGTTTTTATAAGTAAAAGTGAAAGAGTTTCTCAACTTCTATAATCTCCTGTAGGTCTAACACTTTAAGTAAAAATAGATAAAATGAGATTGGTTACTCTGAGCCATATCTTGCAGCTGTATTCATGAACCTAACCCCAGAAACCTAAAATCAATAAGCTCTGAAATAAAAAGTAATGTTGAGAAGGTCCAGAGTGTATGTCATTTTCTCAAGTGCCGCTATGTTTTTCTTTATGCATGTCTAGACTTTAAAGCATGAACACTGAGATAAGTTCTCAGTTATACTTTAGTTCTTTTTGAGTGAGATCAGTGAGGATGTTCCTTTAGTAATTAAGAATTAGAGCTTTTTGATGCCTATATCAGAAGTGAAACCAGAGTTTCTGGTCTTTAGACATCATTGTCAACCTGTTTCCCATCATTCTTCCATGAGACAGATAGTCCTTTTTTCTCAGGGTTTACAAATCGAAATTACCTATTTATTTATATCATACTTTATTGGGAGTTTTTATGGCACCAGTAACTCTACCAAATTTAATATAACATTTAAATAGCTTTTTTATGCACCCTAATTCTCTGTGCTTCCTTCTTTTCCTTGCAACTATATGACAAAACGGTAACCTGGATGAATCAAACTATGACTCTGAGAGAAACGTTACTTTCCTCAGTATTGAACCCCATCATTTCCACCCACTCTTTTCTTCTTCACAGTGAAACAGAAACTTTTGAGAAATCTCTTGCTTCTTGTTACCAAACCAACAGACACTTCCATCCATCTCTGCCCTTTTTCTTTTCTGAGGTTATATTTGAGTGCTTTCTCTTTCTTCCATCTCCTGTCTAAGGTTCTTCCTTTTAGTTTGTCTCCGTCACCTTCCAAAGAAAATTAACGTACTTGTTTTACTGCACTTTCTCGAGTATTAGCAATTTGTCCCTCAACCATATATTAATACTTACTGGTAGAAATTTAATTATTCTCAGGTCCATTTACCACTTAAAAAAAATGCATTTTATCCATCTCATCCCACATACTCTCCCAACTATCATCCCTGCCTCCCCTTCATTTCCCAACCTCTCTCTCAAAAGTTGGGTATACCTGCAGTTTTCTGAGAGTTTTCCTCAACTCTCAATTCACATACTCCTTAAACTATCCTAGTCTAACTCTTGCTAAGTTCACTAGTCACCTTCATGTGACTAAATGTAATGGACATTTTCAGTTGTTTTTAAATGTCTCAGAGTCACCCAACATCATTGACTGTGTGTGTGTGTGTGCTAAGTCACTTCAGTCATGTCCAACTCTTTGTGACCCCATGGACTGTAGCCCACCAGACTCCTCTGTCCTTTGGATTCTCCAGGCAAGAATACTAGAGTGGGTTACCATGCCATGCTCCAGGGGATCTTCTGGACCCAAGGATAGAACCTGAGTCTCCTGCATTGGCAGGTGGGTTCTTTACCACTGTACCACTTGGGAAGCCCAACATCATTGACTACTTCTTGCTTATTGAAATTAAGTTTTTTTACTTACAGAGGTAATACATCCTGGTGTTCCTACCTACCTTTTTGGCATTTCATCTCAAGTCTTCATTAAGGACATTGTCACTTTCTATTAGCTATTAATCATTGGAATTCCTCAAATCTCATCTGTAGGCCTTTTTCTTTCTTACTTTGCACTCTTAAGAAATCTCACCCTCATCCATGACTTCAGTGACCATATGTCTGTATTCTGATGACTCCCAGAATTGTTTTTCTAGCCTAGACCCATTTTCTAACCTTTATCCTTATGTTAGTTATGTCCCAAATGTAAGGGATAACTTGTCACCTTCCCCTAAATCCAACGTACTTACCCGGTTCACTAACAGATATCTATTAATTCTATAATATTTCTGTCCAGGTTTATTTATATCATCAGAATCTTTATTCAAGTTGCCATTTTCCCCTGCTGGTTCAGGGGTAAAGAACCCACCTGCCAATGCAGGAGGCATGGGTTTTATCCCTGGGTTGGGAATATCTTTTGGAGAAGGAAATGGAAACCCACTCCAATATTCTTGCCTGGGAAATCCATATACAGAGGAGCCTGGTGGGCTACAGTCATGCATGGGGTTGCGAAGAGTTGGACATGACTTAGAGACTGAGCATGCAGACATGGACAACTGTGACTGTTATCTCACTATTGTCACCAAATACATATTTAATTGTTAGTCGCTCATATGTTTAGCAGGATTTGCAGTGGGACTTTTCTGATTGTTTTTGAATTTTTGCCAAAGCAAGGAGATGAAAGATACTCTTTAATTCTAATGTGCTGCTGGTTATCTCTATAATTGTTAGACAATTCACTGCATGATACCATCTGGCTTAGAGAAGAGAACTTGAACTCCAGTTTGTTAAGGAAATTCAAAGATGAACAGAGTATTTCTAGAACCCAGATACCCTCAGCATGAGAATATTTTTCTTAATTTTTGAAGTTTATAAGTTCTCAGTTTATTCAATCAGGCAGTGATAACAACAGATTATTAAACAACATCATGGCTGTTTTAGAGCTAATTTTGTTTACTTACCTTTCTCCTTTGACTCTTGCCATTCCCTCTGACTATAAGCTTTATCCTCTACCTGGAGTAAATGTTTTACTGCTTTTCTAGCTTCTGAATTTCTAGATACACTTTTATAGAGATTGACATGTCTTCAGAGGTAAAAGCAACTAGTGAGGATAAATTCCTCTTGAGATTTCAGTGTCTCTATATATGATTTATCTTTGGTACTTTGACTGTAGGAAGTGCCAACTCAGTTTGTTTTCCAGTAAACCATAATTCCCAGGAATTATCCAACAATTGTACAGTTTTAAAAGTTATGTGGAAATGCATCTTTAGTGTGTTAATTGCACGCTTGTTGTGGTTACTGATTGTTTGACTACATCAACCCGTTCTTATATCATCCATCATTCCAGCATAGTCTCTGCAGAGCAGCTATGTTCTCAGTCCCACAAACTCACCTAGATAGAAGAGAAAAATTAGATACAGTGAGCAAGAACAAGAGGATTGGAATTTAATTGTGTGTTTTTTCAAATACCCTGAATTTTTTTAATCTTCTCTACTAAGCCAACTGATGCTTCCCAAATGTGCAGTGGTAAAGAATCCACTTGCCAGTGTGGGAGATGCAAGAAACATGAGTTCAATCCCTTGGTCAGGAAGATCCCCCGGAGAAGGAAATGGGAACCCACTCCAATATTCTTGCCTGGAAAATTCCATGGACAGAGGAGCCTGGTGGGCTACAGTCCATGGGTTGGCACAGAGTCAGATGTGACTGAGCATGCACACACTAAGCCAAATGGCATTTGTTAAATAAAATTTTCAAAAGTACAAGTACGGTTTTTTCAAAAAGTACAAGTATGAAAGACATCTGCAGATGTGGGAGGTTGTAAATGACGGTGCAAGTAATTTTTTC
The DNA here is from genome assembly GCA_007570785.1 of Antilocapra americana. Taxonomy (NCBI): domain Eukaryota; kingdom Metazoa; phylum Chordata; class Mammalia; order Artiodactyla; family Antilocapridae; genus Antilocapra; species Antilocapra americana. The sequence goes on from ML661338.1 coordinate 17,859,683, forward strand.
AAACCATAGATGGTTCATAAATTGTACTAAAATACAATGTGTTTTCCTGAAACATATCACATTTGAGAGGATCTGTTTTGAAGAACTGGACCACGGAAAGTACACTGCAAGAGATAAATACATGTCAAGTGTTGTGATTACATAAAAGTTTTTTTTGAAGCACACAGAAATTAAAACAAACAGTTATTTTTGTTTTTCATGATACTCACAGAGTGGCTTTAAGTCTCAGAACATGACAGGAGGAAAACAAGGGAAGGTACTGGTACATTTCACAGCAACAAGTGTTGGGCAAGATGCATTAAATCACACTTATTTAAGGTAACTCAGAGATAAGTCATATTTATATTTTCAGCAAATGATTTATTTTCAGATGTTTCATTATTTAAAAGTGTCAGTTGAAATCAGAGTACTGAATTTTTAAGACAATGAAAATCATTCTATCAGTTAGGTTTTATTCCTCTTGAAGAAAGAACTGTATAGGTAATTTCTATTAATACTTAAAAAGGTGTTTATGTCCATGTTTTTTGTAACTCCATAGAGATTGTACTTCAAACACAATCTTTATCAACTGTGCAGCTCATGCTAGGCGCACAGTTAGGTATTATTTAGAGATTTTAGCTGTATAATCAATCAGAATAACAATTCCTATCCAGAAGTGGAGGGAAACTCTTTTATCAGTTGTCAAATAAATTCTGGGTGGGAAATGTGTTTGTTAAGTTGATTTATTTGGATAATTTGGGGCTTTAAATTTGATTCACAGGATTTTAGTGAAAATGGCTGGTTAAAGACTTGAAAATTCTTTCAGAAAAGCAATGAGAAAACCAGCAAAAATTGTCAGAATTAAAATTTTCAGAACTCTGGAAATTAATAAGAGGAAATATGAGTACAATTATTTAAGAAAAGTGGCTGAATCTCTGTAAGAATAGAGTGCTCTGTGATATTTTAATTTATTATAATCCCATCTTCTACTCTCCAGCTCTGTGGCAGCCTTGAAAATCATCCCTATGCAATCACAGTGAAACCAGCAGCCTGACAGCAATTGGGAGGGTTATAAATGGGTAAAAGTTCCTTCAACAACCATTTTCTAGAGCATTGCCATTATTTGTCCTGTTTGGTGGCTTATCGGGAGGTCCTACCAGCAAGACTGTCATTATTTGAGCTCAGTCAGAGATCACCAGAGCAAAATAGGCCTCTTCTCTGTGGGTGTTTGTCACAAACAGTTGCCTTAACTGCATAGCTGCCTAATGCAGAGAATAACTGTTGGGGCCAACAATACACCAGCCTTAAGAATATGGAGGAAAATTGGGGAAATAAAATTTCCACAGGGGCTTTGAAAAATGCTAACATATTCCTGGGGCTTCCCAGGTGACTCAGTGGTGAAGAATCTGCCTGCCAATTCTGGAGACATGGGTTCAACCCCTGGGTCAGGAAGAACTCCTGGAGAAGGAAATGGCAGCCCTTTCCAGTATTCTTGCCTGGGAAATCCCATGGACAGAGGAGTCTGATGGACTATAGTCCATGGGGTCACAAAAGAGTTGGACACAACTTAGCAACTAAACAACAGCAACAGCATATTAACATATTCCTGGGAGTCTGTAAGGCCATGTACATTCATAGGGATGTGAGGATGCTCAGTAAAGACCCAAGAAGCCCTAAGTTTCCACTTCTGGTTCTTTTGGATGTCCTCTGCAAGCAGGAAGTGAAGTCTAAGACAGAGTTGTCAACTGCCTGGCTAAGTATTATAAAGTACTGCTGGAGCTTAGTGAGAATCAGAGCTATAGAGAAAGGATCACCCAGGAAGAGCTTTACCCTCCCATCAGCCAAATCTAGCTGAAAGCCAGGTGGTAAGAGGAAGCAGGATGGATTCAAACCTAAGACAGAAGAAGAGGTGGGTCTAGCTGTTGCCAGAGGGCATTTTCGAATTAAGAGGAAATGGTGGCAAGGCTTCTTTTGGAAGATTGTTAGGCTCCAGGAGAAAATAATCAAAGCCCTCAGAGAAACAAAGTGATCAGTGGTTGTCAGAGACTGAATGGTGGTGAGAAGACGGCTGCAAATGGACACACGCACTTTTGGGGATAGGGAAAGTATTTTGTATCTTGATTGTAGCATTGGTTAAATAATTGATATTTGTCAAAACCCTTTCAATTGTATACTTTAAACTGGTAAATTTTTTGTATAGCACTGTGCCCCAATCACCTGCACTTGAAAAAACAAATGCCTGGCTCGTCTGGTAAAGAATCCTCCTGCAATGTAGGAGACATGGGTTTGACTCCTGGGTTGGGAAGATTCCCCTGCAGATGGGAATGGCTACCCACTCCAATATTCTGGCCTGGAGAATTCCATGGACTATAGAGACCATGGGGTCACAAAGAGTTGGACGCGACTGAGTGACTTTCACTTTCACTTTTCTAAATAATAAGACAAAGACTAATAGTGCAACTAAAAATGGACAAGAAAACAAAAAGGCAGTTTATAGAAGAGAGGCCTTTAATAGTTCCCCCTTACTCACAAAAACAAGAGAGTACTCAAACCCTAGAATAATCAGCAATATTTAACTTTATACAAGGTAACATTTCATATCCTATTGACAAAAATTTTAAATGTGTAAAATGCAGAAAAACTGGAACCTCAGGGTAGGAATGTAATTTCGGGGGAAAAAAACGCTTAGAATAAAAGAGAATCTTGAAAATAATATATATGTGTTCCATATGATCCAGAAATTTCATTTCTAAGCATTTATATGAAAAATTCCCTATAATAGGAAATGTGAATGAGGAGCTTGTATCAGCAATTTTTCTACCTGTACTTTTCTGAATCTGTAAAATATCTTTGTAAGACTGGTTTACTTTCATCAATGTTAGTACAAACGTTGATTCTACCTTAAGGCCTTCCATAACTATCCAGTCTAAATTAGAACTTCTTCCACCTAGCAGGAGAGAGATGACCTTTTCTACTTCCTTGTATAAACAGGACCTCCATCAAAACCTAGCATATTAGACATTCAGATATTTAATGAGTAATAATATTGCTTGTTAAAGCAAAATACTGGAAACAAAATAAATGCATCAATACTGGATACTATTATGTAGGATACAAAAAAACCCCTATAAATTAAAGAACACACACTTGGTAAAACACACAATGCTCAGTGAAATAAATCAAATTGTTAAACTGTATAGTTAGTATTAAATCATCTAACGTAAAGACAGCATTCTCTAGACACTACTACTCAAAGTGTGTTGTGAGAATCAGTGTGGATTTGTGAACTGTTCCTTATGTCTCATTACAAAAAAGTCAGAAATGCTTTAAAAATTTATGGCTGTTCAGTATTGCCACAACATCTAAGTATGCATTCAGTGGATTTGCCTCATTGAATATCAAAGTTAGAGACTTGTTTAATGTGGTTGAACTCACTAATGAATTGTTTGTGGCTTAAGCTGCATTTCAGGCACCTGACCATGGCATCAGACATGGTCTGCAACAGATTGTGGAAATTAAAAACTAAAACATTTGACCCTTCATTATATATAGATACACATAACTTTCAGACAGTATTCTATATTGTTAATGCTTATGCCTATGTATGAGAAGTATGAACCCTGGAAAAATACAGACACTGAATTCATGACAGTGGTTGTAGGTATGTGAGGATAGATAGAAGAAGGAGACTAGGAAATGAAAATAAATGAGGTTTTATCTTTATCTAGAATGCTTTAATCTACTTATTAAAAGAATGATAAGGCAAATGTGACAGGCAGTTATTAATTCTGAGTGTACAGTATTTATTTTTGTTAATATTATGATTTATACTTTTATGCATTTTTCTCAAAATAAAACTAATAAAAAAGAAAGGAATTCTTCTAAATTAGAACAGGAAGTAAAGAAGAATGTCCTCAACAAGAGGAATGAAATGGATCCTAGCAATGGAAAAATGAACTAAAGAGCTGGACGGCATTCTGCTTCATATCTCACAAAGGGGACAAAAAGCCAGTTAGTTTCTGGGTGAAAATCAAAAGCTCCATGACAAATAAATGGTTCAGATTTCAAGAAAATTATCGTATGGTTTTACAGATCTAATGCAGTCTAAGGAAAGAGCCCTGGCTTCTAGTATGTTAGGAATATCTTTACATGCACATAAATTGTGACATTTAACACAAGGAGGATTCTGGGTTCTGTAGTAAATATTTACACAGTCATGATAATGGGAATTACCATTGTTTTTCAATGTTTAAAGTCCTATGAAACAAATGTGGATGATTTAAATATGGTGATAGAGTAGAAAGTAGACATTATCAATAGGCAATATAAGAGTAGAAATATAACTTGTCCTTTCTGTAACTTAGTCAAACAAATGGGTAGTCCAATAATTTCATGAAAGATTTGGAGAATTAAATTGGATGTTATTTGACTATACACACGGTGGCCTTACTGTGTGGGTATAATTTGAGAATAATTCAGTATAATATTAGAAAAAAGTAGATTAGCTGAATCCATTGAGGAATACCTGAGAGGAAAATTAGAGACTGAAATGAGATCTGAATTAGTTAAGCTGTAAATTGAACCTATGGTAATTGAGCTGAAGACAACCTTATCTGGAGGCCATGTCTAAGAACCTCTGTTGACGTAGTGTCTATAGAGTAAAGCTTGTTTGTTCCTCATAATCTTGAGAAAAATCAACCAGCATGTGTGTGCTCTATATTTAAGGCCCTGAAATCTCTATTTGTGAAAATCTTCTAGTCACGTAAGAAATTTTCTCTACATTGACATCACAATTTAAGGCCAAATTGCTCAAGATCACTTTTTAAGTGGCTAATGAATTTAGTCCTGGGAAGATTTTTATTTTTCTAAATTTTGACTGCACTTGGTCTTCACTGTAGAGGAGACTCTTTGTTGTGGTGCTGTGGGCTCAGTTGTCCTTTGGCATATGGGATCTTAGTTCCTTGAATAGGAATTGAACCCATGTCCCCTACATTGGAATGTGGATTATTTAACACTGGACTACCAGGGAAGTCCTAGTCCTGGGAAGGTTTAACATTAAAGATGGAGATAATGAAATAAATTGAGTAATTTTATTGATATTTTTAAGCAAGTTTGAAAGTATTCTATTCATTAGTTATTTCAATTCATACTTACATTTTAAGACAATTAAATTGGAAAGGCATTGTTTGATGACTCTTCATTGATAGTCCTTAAAAATGAAATTGAATATATTAATTTAAAACTGTTAAGGGGAGTTTAATTTGTCAAATGGCAATAGTTCAGTTTAGTCATTCAGTCGTGTCCAACTCTTTGCGACCCCAGGGGACTGCAGTACACCAGGCTTCCCTGTCTATCACCAACTCCCAGAGCCTGATCAAACTCAAGTCTATCGAATCAGTGATGCCTTCCAACCATTTCATCCTCTGTTGTCCCCTTCTCCTCCTGCCTTTAATATTTCCCAGCATTAGGGTCTTTTCCAATCAGTCAATTCTTCACATCATGTGGCCAAAGTATTGGAGCTTCAGCTTCAGAATCAGTCCTTCCAGTGAATATTCAGGACTGATTTCCTTTAGGATTGACTGTTTGAATCTCCTTGCAGTCCAAGGAACTCTCAAGAGACTTCTCCAACCCCACAGTTCAAAAGCATCAATTCTTTGGCGCTCAGCTTTCTTTATGGTCCAACTCTCCCATCCATACATGACTACTGGAAAAAACATATATTCAACTAGATGGACCTGTGTTGGCAAAGTAACACCTCTGCTTTTTAATATTCTGTTAGCTTGGTCATACTTTTCTTCCAAGGAGCAATTGTCTTTTAGTTTTATGGCTGCAGTCACCATCTGCAGTGATTTTGGAGCCCAAAAAATAAAGTTTGTCACTGTTTCCATTGTTTCTCACCTATTTGCCCTGAAGTGATGGGACCAGATGCCATGATCTTAGTTTTTTGAATGCTGAGTTTCAAGTCAACAATGGCAATAGCCTTCTTTAAAAATTGTTAAAGTTGACAGATTTATAAATATAATGATGTAATCCACATATTGGGTTAAAAAGTCCATTAAGAACTGAGCATTTTTGATAAACCAAGTACCACTTATCAAAAATCTACAGTGGTTGTGTACAATAGCAATCATCAAGGATATAAAAAAGCACATATGGATAAAAACCTATGTTGGATGCAAGGTAGAAGGGGAATAGGGAATGTAGAAAGAAAAGTAGAAGTACTGACTTTTGTAAAATATATTGAAACATTAAAAATATCACATAAAATGTTTGGAGAAAAATACTCCCCTGTATAAAGGGGAGAGAATGTGAAATAAACATTTAAACATAAGTCTCAATATAAAAACTATTTCTGATTCTGCTAATGGCATACTAGGTAATTTGGAACAGTCTTGTCTACTGAGGACAGTGGGAAAATCTGGTCAAAATATCTTTAAAAGTTCATTTAAAGTAACTGAAATGTTAACAAGATATGAGAATCACCAGGCCAGGGAGAATAGAGGATTTGTACATTAGGATATTTTCCTCCTGTGGATGACTCCTGATTTTGTGATGGGCAGACATAATAAGCCTCAATAGCATTTTTGACAGTGAGGTTAATAAGAGACAAATTGAGATATAGGTTTGCCAAGTTGGAGTAAAGCCTGGTGAGTTCATTTACATTGGGCTGAGATTCCAAATATTTCTGCATCAAAGGAATAAGGGGAAACAATAGTCTTGCAAATATAGGCAAGTGAGCTAGTGGAATAGAATAGACAGCTTAGAAACAGACCAGTGTACAAGGACATTTGATTTATGGCAAAGGCATAAAGGATCAGTCTTAACAAGTGATACTGAGAAAATTGGATATTCATAAGGGAAAAAATGCAGATCAGTCTGTTTCTTACCTCATACAATGTGCAGGTGTGCGTGTATGCTCAGTCATGTCTGACTCTTTTGTGACCCCATAGATTGTAGCCCGTCAGACCCCTCTGTCCATGGAATTTTCCAGGCAACAATACTGGAGTGGGTTGCCATGTCTGCCTCAATAGAATCTTCCTGACTCAGGAATCAGACTCATGACTCTTGCGTCTCTTACATTGGCAGGCAGATTCTTAACCACTGCACCATCTGGGAATCCCTGTACCATATACAAAAATAAATTACAGATGGATAAATTTAAATCTCAACATGAAAAGTAAACCAAAATTCTAGAAATAAGATACTATTTTCATGAATTTGTGTTGGAAAATACTTAAGTAAAATACAAAGCTCTGTCCTTAATGGATAAGATTGATACACTTGCCTACATTAGAAACAAGAGCTGTAAATCAGGAGATATTAAATTGAAAAATCAAGATAGAGAATTGCAGAAAATATTTACAACACAAATAATTGACAAAATGTCATATCTAATACATATTGTGTCTTCATTTGGATTTATCCTGAAGTGGACCCTGACAAAAGGATTTGAATATACATAGTTTATTTTTGGGGTAGTGCTAAGAAGCATTTGTAAGTATCTGAGGAAATGAAACAGGGAAGAGAGGCAATACAGACACATTAATGAGCAGATTGCTGCAGTTTTTCTCTATCTCCATCACCATTCTTTCATCTGAGTCCTTGAATTTACAAAGTAGGAAGACTGAATGGAATTACAGTGTCAGCAACTTCAGAATTCTGCCAATCCATCAAGTGCAAATAAAACATAAGAGATCAAGAAGAAATAAAAGAAAAAAAGAGAAAAACAGATATTTCTATGTTGAAAATCAATTTTACTGGGTAAAGGTATCTGATTGAGGGCAGGAGGAGAAGTGGGCCACAGAGGATGAGATGATTGGATGGCAACATCAGCTCAATGAACATGAGTTTGAGAAAACTCTGAGAGATAGCGGAGGACAGGGAAGCCTGGTGTGCTGTAGACCATGGGGTTACAAAGAATTGGATACAATTTAGCGACTGAACCACAGCACCAATAGCAAAGATATCTTGGTTGCTTGGTAGAGGCAGTAGCTCTGAAAGGTGCTGGGTAATCCATTTCCTTAAATTCACTTTTAATTATTAACCATACACATGCCTTAGAACCACTAACATACTTTAGAACTACTAACGATAACATTGCTGTTGGACATCAAGCAAATTTAATGTCTGCCTCCAGATTTGGGGGAAAGTTTCTTCTGGACTTTACAATTATTGTAAACTATTTTTGCTGTGAATGTTATGACTTGCTGAAGAATTGATGGTCCAAGACTATTTATTGGGAATGCTTGATTATTGTTACCCTAGACATGTTTTCTGCCATCTCAAAACGTTCCTAGCAAGGGTTTTACATGAAGTCAAGTATCATAAAGAATGGTAGGTATTAAATGTTAGATAATTAAAACACTGAGCATTAGAGAGCTGTAGGTCAGCAGGTATAGTAATAGACATAAGCAGGGAGATTTTCTTTCAATATGCTGTCATAAACATGTAGTCAAATAGCATGGGAGGTTACTGAGTGTTTTATTTTCTTTATAGCAATTGCAGTCTTCCATTCTTGTGTGAAGCCACAAGAACACAGGGCTGATGCAGAGAATACTGCTGTGGGTGTCTGTTAGTCTGTGGTATGACTCAAGCCCAGAGTCTAATGTAAGTTTAGTTCATAGGCACAACCATATCCCCATTAGCATTTGCAAAAGGGACTGTCTTTGTGAATTATGTAGTGATTTCCAACCCTTTGAGAGAACTTTATAAAAGAAATTATTGAAAAATTATAAGTTTGAGGTGCCATTGTTTAAATGCCCTAAGGAACTGAATACCCTGCAGACATCACTACTGAAAAAAGTATTGTGAATGACTTTGAAGTGAGTCACGTGTATGTCTGTATTAGCCAATTAGCAGAAACTACTTCTTATGTGCCTGGGTACAGTGAATCTTAGTTAAAGAATGATGAATCTACTGCAAAGATTAGCTGTTCCAAAATAAATTTCCCAAGGGGCCTGTGAGCCCCAGCTGGAGCGACATGACAGTCTCACTTTATTGTGAAATAATATCCTATTAAGAACTGAAGCAAAATAGCTGAACTGTCATCAAACCATCTCCAAGCTAAACATATTGAATAAATCAGTAGCCTAGCTTGTCCAAAATACAACATTTGTTTTAAAAAATATTTTGCTTTTAAAAACATGTATACCCGTAGCGGATTCATGTCAATGTATGGCAAAACCAACATCATAATGTAAAGAAAAAATAAATTAATTAATTAAAAAATAAAAATAAAAAATTGTCGGGAATTCAAGGCACGACCCATGAGCAGAATGCAGTGGGACAAACATCAGAAGGTCTGATTCTCAGAGCAAAGTCTAGCCACAAGCTGACTAGTGACTCTGGCAAACTGTTTTTCTCTGATAAGCTTTAGCTTTCAGTAGGAGTTTCGTTGCACCATGTAACTTTTAAGATCCTATCCACTTCTCAAATCCTATTTAAGTATATTATATGAAATTGCAATATTTGACTGATTTTAGCTTCAGAAGCCCTATGCCATGTGGTTCAGCCTAAATTATTATCACCTTGAGAGGATTTACGGATACCTGTAAAAATCTCCTTTGAGGCTTTTTGACATGGAATATTGAATATTCTAACTTATCACTATAAGTAACCAAGCAAAAGATGTTGTGTGCCCTGGCATGGAGAGCCAAACTCTTGACAGCAAAGTAAGGGTTTATTGCAGGGTACCAAGCAAGAGAAACAAGCCTGGTCTTTGAGTTAACAGTTTTCAAAAGGGGATGAACAAAGAGTTTGGGATTAATTGCCATCACGTTTCTTAACTATAGTTTCTGGAGTCAGGATGTCTATGGTTTATGGTGGTCCATGGGGGTCTGTGAGTTCTTGCTCTGGAGAAACCACCTGAATTTTTCCTTTAATGATGTTATTGACAACAGTGATTTTAGTCTTCTGACTCTTGTTGAGTAGTGTTCAGTCAGCATGGGATTGAAGTCAGAGGTGACGAGAAAGGGAATAAAGTCTTGGATAGAGGAGTTAATCATAAACTCATCAGGGGAACTCAGTTTTAAGGGCACTCAGCTTCATTTCCCAATCACGTGTTGATTTTCCTCAGATATTTGGGGGAAAGAGGTGACGACCACTCTGGCTACTTCTGTCTCAGTTTGCTGCATGGAAATTCTGTACATCATGTCACAAATATTCCTGAGTTCCAGGTTTTGTATCTGAGTTTTACATGATTAAGATCTCAGTCCCTTGGTACACTGTTTTGATGCAACAGCTAAAAGGACATTCTGTAATCAGGTGCCCAATTAGAAGTAGGAAGAACAATGATAACCTGTGCTTTAATAAACCTTGGAAAATAGTTCTTATTCTCTGGGGAATTCAGGAGAAAGTCCTGAAAACAAGTGTGTATCCGGCACTTCTGGGGAGAGTTGTGGTCAGGTAACCAGCTGCCTAGTTCTGTCTAAGTAGATTTTAACTTCTGATGTGGTATTAATATATACATAATGGGGCGATTGGTCACAGCATATATGTCTCTTTTTTTCTGCTGAAATCTAGTAAAAAGCAGTTTTATTGTCTAGTACTACTCTGGCCAAAAGAATATAGTGCCTTCTGTGGTGAGCTATGGCTTGAACCATCTCATTTGTTATTACTCCTGAAGTTAGAAAAAATTTGATTGTTAGAAGAGGAGACCTTAGGACCAGAAGGTGAGATTTCACAGTTGCTAGAAGCTATTTTTTTTAATGGCTGAGTGTGTCCTTGAGTCTGATACAATTCAGAAAACTCAAGTTCTTAGTAGTGCAGAAACGTACCTGCAGCTGTGTCCACAGTGGCCACCCGGCTCTATTTTGGATGCCTGAATCAGTTACTCTGTTTTGGTTTTTAAATGCATTCTTTTCCTTAATGGTTAAAGCATATGTGCAGTGCTTTTTTTGACAGCCCACAGAACAGGTCATTTTGGTTATCATAAAGTTTAAGTCAAATGGTGTATAAGCCAGAATGATTTCCTCATACCTCAAAATGGGAAAATTTCTTCTCTCACTTCCCACATTGTTTGCTAGTCTTTCAATAGAAAGCATTGATGCTGTCCTTTAATGACAGTGTGGTCGTCAAGGGTTCACGTCCCTTGGTGCTAGAACTCGTGTGTGTGTGTGTGTGTGTGTGTGTGTGTGTGTGTGTGTGTGTCTGTGTGTGTGTGTGTGTGTGTATGCTTAGCTATCCATTTCAGGGGAAAACTGATCAGACATAGTGAGTAAGCTCTATGAGGTATGCTGATGGGGAAACATTTCGGAGGCTGCACAGTTTATCAGACAAACTGAATTGTCACACAAACATTGTACTTGTGCTTTTATCAGTAGACTTAAAGCAAGCAGTAATACCTGAGTAGTTATACTCTGTAACAACTTCACTGGACAATTTTCTTCTCATCCTGAACATTGCAGGCAACAGTAGGATTAGGAGTAAACCAAAACTTTATGTTCTGATAAAGAGGCAAGCTTTTGTTAAACAATTCTATTGAATTAGTAGAATGATTCTTACAGTCTTGGTCCGAATACTGGGATCAGCTGTCTACATCTGCTGTCTTCTTATCCTGGTGTGGGTGTTGCTTGGGGTCAGCGATTTTTTTTTTTTTGACCTGTTCAGTGCAGAGGCTCTTGTTAAGTGGGCAATGTGAATTCAAGAATCAGTTTCCTTCAGTATTATTGGGTAAGCCATAGTGAAGAGTATCTGATCAAGGTCGTTTCATCTAGGATGGAGATCCTCTTTTAAATGATGTCATTTTCAGGACCTAGCAAAATGATAACCTTGTTGTGGATCATGGGGTATCTGATCTTCATCCAAAGATAGATAAGCCACAGAAGCAAACTTAGAATGTCCTTTTATTAATTTAACTTATAGTAATGCAACATAGCAATAAGGAGCATTACAGGAAGTAGGCAATAAGTACAGGACCTCAGTAGATACAAAACCTCAAAAACAATTAGCACTAAAACTCAGCTTCCACTAAAACATAATCTTTTTCTAAGATTTGGTTAACTTACAAAAAGTTCATTATATCAAGTTATTTTTAACTTATTTTTATTGTACCTAGGTTTAGAAATCAAATAAGATCTTATGTCTGTTGAAATTTTGTCAGCAAGAAAAATAACTTGGAGAGCTGGCTTTCAGCAACATACTTCCCAAACTTACTGTCATGATTAGGATTATGTGCTGAACTTGCCTGGCCTTAATTTGTAAAGCCACAGAAAACATCCAACAGTTTGAAATCTTGTAATTATAAAACTAGGATTTCACTCATTTATTTTGTATGACTATTAAGGAAAATAAGTGGCTTAGGTAAATTTATATTTATATATTCAACACACATCAAGTATCTAATTTGAAGCAAACATTCTATATGTTGGGGATCACAGTGGTGAATGAAGGAATATGTATCTAATCTTCATAATGCTTGTATGCCAGAGGATGGAGCTAGATCACAAACATATGAACAAGAAAATAAGCAAGACCACTATAGCCTGTATAAGTATAGGAAGAAAGTGAAGAGAGAGGACCTAGCAAAAGCCATCTAGGATTGGGTGGACACAAACAAGAGATGTCTCACTGATGAAGAGAAATTTAAGCTGGGGCCTGATGAAGGCTGATCAGTCATCCGTTCAGGAGTTAAAAGATACTCTTTTCAAGTAGAGGGAATGATGAGAAGGCGAGGGCTTGTATCATTCAAGGAATAAAGGAATTCAGTGTGGCTGGAGTACCAAGAGTAAGGGGTAGAGAGAAATGTGCATATATTGAGGTGTGCTTTCAAGATAAGACTAGTGGATCTAGGTGAGAGGGACAAGTAATGGAGACTCACACTGAATGGTACCTATCTCCAAGTAAAAGTCTTGAGCTAATGGACAGTAATCAGTACCTAAATCCAGTATCTTGCCTCCAATTCTGTCAATTCATCTCTGCCTGAACTTAGTTATTCTTTTCTCCATGTGGGTTGCGATATTTTCCCCCTTGAGTAAAGCAGGAAAATGATTTCATTTTTCTCTGTGGATTTTCTCTAGGAAAAAGTTCAGTTTATAAAACTGGAGATGTGGGTGCCACTTGAAAATAAGCCTTCTTAAGACATTGCTGGAAAAATACTATTCACTCTATGCTAATTAAAAAATCCAAGCTACCATAGCCAAGCAGGTGCTTGGGTCACTTTACCCAAAGCATATTCCTTTACATTAATTTCAGTTCAGTTCAGTTCAGTTCAGTTCAGTCACCCAGTCGTGTCCGACTCTTTGCAACCCCATGGACTGCAGCACGCCAGGCTTCCCTCTCCATCAACAACTCCTGGAGTGGGTCGCTAAGAGTCAGACATGACTGAGCGACTTCACTTTCACGCATTGGAGAAGGAAATGGCAACCTACTCCAGGGTTCTTGCCTGGAGAATCCCAGGGATGGGGGAGCCCGGTGGGCTGCCATCTATGGGGTCGCACAGAATTGGACACGATTGACGCGACTTAGCAGCAGCAGCAGCAGCATGTCCATTGAATCAGTGATGCCATCCAACCATCTCATCCTCTGTCATCCCCTTCTCCTCCCACCTTCAATCTTTGCCAGCATAAGGGTCTTTTCCAGTGAGTCAGTTCTTTGCATCAGGTAGCCAGAGTATTGGAGTTACGGCTTCAGTGTCAGTCCTTCCAATGAATATTCAGGACTGATTTCCTTTAGGATGGACTGGTTGGATCTCCTTGCTGTCTAAGGGACTCTCAAGAATCTTCAGTAATTAATTTTTCATCACACTTAAGGCCTGGCTTCTTTGGCTTGATACATGTAAGCAGTCAAATAACTAGCGTTCTCTAGTTCCATCCTTACCAAACCACTTTCACAGTAAGTTTTGGTCTCCCAATTAGAATGGCTGATAGGAAAATTATGTGTTGGCTAGAGGATTATAATGCCTTGTACCTTGAAGAGCTTGTTCATAAAGGAATATATTGAATTTACTCATCTCCCTTGAGCTGGTTAACAAAGAGTCTGTCCCTGAGAGATGGACCTGTTTCTGTCTGCTTACAAACTATTTCTGTGTCGAGGAGGTTGGTGGATAACGTGACAGTGTCACAATGGTAATGAAGGTATTTAGAAGAAAATCAAATAGCAATCATTTATAATACGCAGCTATTTTTATTTAGTAACTCTGTTAAATTGAAAGAAAGGTATATATGTAAAAAATATATATATACACATACACACATACATAATCACAGTCAGTCCTCATTATTCATGTATTTCACATTTGTAAATTCACCTACTCATTAAGTTGATCTATAATCCCAAACCAATACATGGGGCAACGTTTCAGTCATTCACCACCATGTGCAAAGGGACAAAAATTCCAAGTCGTACACATTTCCAATTGCAGTTAAACAAAATAATGCTCTGCCTTCTTTTTTCAGCTCTCATATTGCAAACAAGTATCTTTCCATGATCTAGTTGGTATCATGATTTGCATTTTTGTACAAAGGAGAATACATATTAAGGAGTGATATGTTTAGGTGTGAGGTGTTCTCCATTAGTGGAGTCTAAGCCCTTATCTCCCCCAAATCAGAAACCACTGGGAAAGCCAAATACTGCAGTAGACTTAATATAAGTCTTAGCCAGGATCCCATTTTCATATTCATATGCAAGTGTCATTTTATTTTTTAGATTCTGTCATTGTTTGGCTTTCTGCTTTATTCCTTTCATCCTATGCTTTCGGAACTGATCTAGCCAAATGTATCTGATTGCCTGCTGCTGCCTCACATACCACAGATTTTTTTTTCTTGGCTGCTGTGTTTAGCTTTTGTTATGCCCTCAACTTGAAATGCTTTGCTCCCTTAACATGCACAAACCTGAATTATTTTCTCTAATTCCCACTTTCCTGCCTCCAGACAGCTGTAATCTCTCACTTCCTCAAATCCTTAACGACAGTCTTTCTTCTCTGTGGCACTGTTGTGTTGTACATTTGATTTTGATGATTTGGTTACTTGTCCCACACGTTTTGTATTTTCCACCTTGTCTGACTCAATGCCTTGAGCATGTTAAATTTATGGTTATAGAATTAAAATATTTAGTCCAGTGGTTTTCAATTTTAGGTCACAAACCATGTATAATTATGACTGATGAATGTTGTTGTATGGCAGAAACCAACACATTGCAAAGCTATTTTCCTCCAATTAAAAACAAATCTGATGAAAGCATCTCAGCAAAAAAGAGATTAAAGTTCTACTACATTTCCAGGTGTTTGCAGTTTCTCTCCCATCACTACTACCTCCCCCAAGTCCATAAATGTAAAAGGCGTGATTTATTTCAAAGGCTTCAGAATGACTATGTTGAAGCCCAGTGTCTGTGTTGAATCCCACAGAAGTCAAGTAACTTGTCCTCGGCTAATGGAAAAGGCTGGGGTGGAGCTGAAGTTTAATGATTTTCAGGCTAGAGGTCTCTTTCAATGTGGTTGCCTTGATTTGGACCATAAGAATATACTCTTATTGTCTCCAAATGAGGAGACAGGCACCTCAAGGAGACAGGCACCTCAAGCGCAGGCTGGTAGTATCCTGGTGGGCATTTCTGATATCAACAGGGAAGTTAAATGCTTAAAGAGTCAGATGGAAAACAGTGGACAGAGAAGCAGAAAATTGGTTAGAAGCCCAGACTCAACCTTTACCATTTATGGATCTCTAGTTCAGCCAAATGTTCTGGAAAATCAAGAGGCTAATGACTGCAGGGAATCTACATGTGTTCCTGGTTCTGCATGTTCTACATGTGGAGGCCCATGATCAAATATTCATCCAGCTGGTTTTATCTGGAGGCAGGAAGTCGAGTAGAGTCTCAAACTCTCAGAGGCAGAGTCTTGAATGCTTTTTGTATCACAAGTGTAGATTCATTTTTAATTTCTTTGGAGGAACCTCTTAAACTCTGTTAAAACCTGATTCCTGTGTAGAAATGTGATAAAGATCAGTTCTCTGGAAACATTCATGTTGCCAGATGCCCTGAGACTTTATTTCTAAAGTTGAACTGTGTTTTGCAGTTATTAAGCCAGTAACAAGATTGAATTCACTATTCTGCCTTAACTAGTTTATCAGGTAACCCTTGATTCCCACCATCACCAATTCTAAGAGACAGATGAGAAACTTGTTTTCCTTTTCAGCCTTTGAAATGAAGACGTGGCATCTTTTCTCTGTGCCTTCTAAATAGCATTCCAAAAAAGACATTAACTTCAGCTTTTATGGAAATAGGAAGTTTTCTGTAATGGCCTTTGTCTTAGCTTTAACTGTATATATTTTTATTAAAATATTGACTTAAATTCATATATTCACTTGTGTTAGTAGTAGCCGAGGACTTGTTTGATCCAATTAGGCAAATTTTCTCTAATTGGTTAGAGACACTGGAATTTAAGGAAGTCTTCAACTTTTATATTCCTTTTTTTTTTTAATTAGAAGAATTTTTTGGTAAAAACATTTACATGCTCCAGTGCCATGTGGTGTAGAAATTTAAACATTTGAGTGTTCTAGGTGACCCCATTTTAATTGTAATAGAGTAAGCATTGGTATGTTTTATTGCCTTTTTTCCTTATTCATTGGCTTTTAACTCCTTTATACAAGATCTCCC
This sequence comes from Antilocapra americana, assembly GCA_007570785.1. Lineage (NCBI taxonomy): Eukaryota > Metazoa > Chordata > Mammalia > Artiodactyla > Antilocapridae > Antilocapra > Antilocapra americana. The sequence goes on from ML661338.1 coordinate 17,876,246, forward strand.
CCTCTGATTCAAAATATGCAAAGTTTTGCTTTTTATTAGATTGAGATAAAGTAGATTTATTATATCCTTTAGATATATATATATATGTAGGTAAGTGAACTAGTTTCACTAAATTGTGTTAGAATTGGCCCGTCTTAAGGAAATGATTGATTTGATGCCTAATTAAAAAAAATGAGAAGTAATAGGGGAGGAGAAATAGACAACATGTCTAGAAGGGAGAAGTTTCAAAAAGCCTGTTGCCATCTGTAATCTATATATTTAAATGTGTTAAAAATGCAGAAAAAATTAAAAGCAGATGCACAAACTATTAAATCCTTCCATCAATGCAGAATACTGAGTAATTAAAAAAGTGAATATCCATATCTTCAATAATGATAAAGAGCTAAATTTGACCAAACAAAACCATGGCTGAAAGTGGCCAAGTGGTATGAATTCTTAGAAGAGTTCAGTGAGGTGAAAGAGTTTGGCAAGGCCAACAACCCAGAACCTCTTGTTTAAGTATGAGTGTGTGGTATAACTGTGTTAGTCATGTATTGTTGCATAATAAATTTCTCCCAATGAAAAATTATTATCTTGTCATCTTCAATAATCTGGAAACCACTTAAATGGGTTATACTGGCTCAAGCTTTCTCAAGAAGTTGCAGTTCTACTGTGAGCAGGACTGTGGTTTCATATGAAGGCACAACTGGGGAAGGATCCACCAATATTACTCATGCAGTTGTTGGTAGGAGGCTTCAGTTCCTTGTTACATGATCCTCACCATAGGACTGCTTAGGAAAAACTTCCCCTAGAGAGCATGATCCAAGGGCAGTGAGTGTACACACAGATAAAAAGCTGCAGTTTTTTACAGCTTGATATCGGAGGTGCATACCATCACTTTTCTCAAATGCTATTGGTCACAGAGACTGACCCTGGTGCAATATAGAAAGGGACTAAACAAATGTATAAATACCAGGAGTCAGGAATCATTAGGGCCATTTTTGAAGCTGGCTGCTAGAGGAGTGTAGATCAGGAGGCAAAAACGAAGCCTTTGCTTTAGGTCTTAATGTCTCATCTAAAGGCCCATGCTCTCTGCAAGAAATAGGCTTTACCAGTTTACCTTAAACTAAAAGAGGCAGTCCTTGAGAAGACACTTAAACTCTTAGGGCAAACAGACTGTCACTAGTTACACAAGTTCATTGTTACATGCTCAATTCAGGGCCATTCTTTAACTGAAATTCACATGTGCTCAATGCAAACAGTGTCCTAAACACGGATTGACAGATTGTTTCATAGCCTGCTCTTTAGAAAGAGAAAATGTAAGACTTGAAGCAGTGTTCCAGAGTATTGCATAAGATGTTTCATATGGCCATGCAAAGAAGACATAGTAGTTTGAAATGATGCTTTTCTCTTATAGCAAAAGTATCAGCTTACAAAAGAGAAAAGTTAAAGAAAATGTGTGTATGTCATTAACATTTACATTTGAAAGGGATATCAAAGGTTATCTAACCTAATATAACTTAAAATTATTTAATTTTTAAATTCTTTTTTAATTGTTAGTTGATATGCAATAAAATTATCTCTTTGTGGTTTATGGTTTCATGGATTTTGACAATTGTATATAATCATGTATCCACCACCATAGTTGTGGAATAGAACTGCATAGTTGTGAATAATTCAAAAATTACCTTTTGCTGCCTCTTTATAGATAACATTTTGGCTATCCTCAAAACCCTGGTAGCCACTGATCTCTTCTGTGTCCCTGTAGTTTTGCCTTTCCAAGAATGTCACATAAATAAAATCACAGGATATGCAAACAAGTCCCCACAGGATAACTGGTTTCTTCTACTCTGCAAACCACATTTGAGGTTCTCCCATTTATTTACTAAATCAGTAATTTTCTCCTTTTTGTAACTGAATAGTGTTTTGTTTTATGGATGTACCATAGTACATCTGGTTGAAGAACATCTGGGTGTTTCTAATTTTTATGATTTTAATGAAACAGTTGTAAACATCTGTGAATAGATATTGTGTGAAGATAAGGTTTTACGAAATGCGCTGGCTGAATCAGTGCTAAGAGTATGTTTAACTTTATAATAAGTTGCTGTTGTCCCAAGTGGCTATATCATTTTTCATTCCTTAAGGGGGTGCATGAGAGTTCCAGTTGCTCCTTATCCTCATTAGTCATTATAATATATATGATGTCTCATTGTGGTTTTAATTTACATTTAATTTGCATTTTCTAGTGATTAATGATGCTGAGCATGTTCTCAAGTGTTTATTAGCCCATTCCAATACCTGTGTAGATATTTGCCTATTCTCTTATTGGGTTGTTTGTTTTCTTGTTGAACTTGAGCATTCTTTGAGTATTCAGGATTTAAGAACTTTGTCAGAAATGTGATTTGCAAATAATTTTTTCCTGGTGTGTGACTTGTCTTTTCATTCTCTTAATATTACCTTTTGTGGAGCAAACATATTTTGGTAAAGCTTAATTTATTAAATTTTTGATAGATTGTGCTTTTATCTTATTTTTAAAATGTTTGTAAAACCAAAAGTCACAAAGAAATTTTCCTATTTTCATCTAGAAGTCATGTGATTTTATGATTTTAGATTTAGTATAGCCAATTTAGAATTTGTGTAAAAAGTGTGAGAAGACAAAACTTAACCTCACTTTACAAATGAATAAGCTAAGGAATGGTCTTCAGAAAAAAAAAATCAGTTCAGTTCAGTTGCTCAGTCATGTCCGACTCTTTGCAATCCCATGAACCGCAGCATGCCAGGCCTCTCTGTCCATCACAAACTTCCAGAGTTCACCCAAACCCATGTCCATCGAGTCGGTGATACCATCCAGTCATCTCACCCTCTGTCTTCCCCTTCTCCTCCTGCCCCCAAACCTTCCCAGCATCAGGGTCTTTTCCAATGAGTCAACTCTTCGCATCAGGTGGCCAAAGTATTGGAGTTTCAGCTTAAACATCAGACCTTCCAATGAACACCCAGGACTGATCTCCTTTAGGATGGACTGGTTGGATCTCCTTGCAGTCTAAGGGACTCTCAAGAGTCTTCTCCAACACCACAGTTCAAAAGCATCAATTCTTCTGTGCTCAGCCTTTTTCACTGTCCAACTCTCACATCCATACGTGACTACTAGAAAAACCATAGCCTTGTCTAGACAAACCTTTGTTGGCAAAGTAATATCTCTGCTTTTCAATATGCTATCCAGGTTGGCCATAACTTTCCTTCCAAGGAGTAGGCATCTTTTGATTTCATGGCTGCAATCACCATCTGCAGTGATTTTGGAGCCCCCCAAAAACAAAGTCTGACACTTTTTCCACTGTTTCCCCATCTATTTCACATGAAGTGATGGGACCAAATGCCATAATCTTAGTTTTCTTAATGTTGAGCCTTAAGCCAACTTTTTCACTCTACTCTTTCACTTTCATCAAGAGGCTCTTTAGTTCCTCTTCATTTTCTGCCATAAGGGTGGTGTTGTCTGCATATCTGAGGTTATTGATATTTCTCCTGGCAATCTTGATTCCAGCTTGTGCTGCTTCCAGCCCGTGCTTCTTCCAGCCCAGTATTTCTCATGATGTACTCTGCATATAAGTTAAATAAACAGGGTGACGATATACAGCCTTGATGTACTCCTTTTCCTATTTGGAACCAGTTTGTTGTTCCATGTTCAGTTCTAACTGTTGCTTCCTGACCTGCATACAGGTTTCTGAAGAGGCAGGTCAGGTGGTCTGGTATTCCCATCTGTTTCATAATTTTCCACAGTTTATTGTGATCCACACAGTCAAAGGCTTTGGCATAGTCAGTAAAGCAGAAGTAGATGTTTTTCTGGAACTCTCCTGCTTTTTTGATGATCAAGTGGATGTTGGCAATTTGATCTCTGGTTCCTCTGCCTTTTCCAAAACCAGCTTGAACATCTGGAAGTTCATGGTTCATGTACTGCTGAAGCCTGGCTTGGAGAATTTTGAGTATTACTTTACTAGCATGTGAAATGAATGCAGTTGTGTGGTAGTCTGAGCATTCTTTGGCATTGCCTTTCTTTGGGATACTGACTTGCTAAAATTACAAGATTTTTACTAGTAGTACCAGCCTGGGTACTCCTGGTCTTCTGACCCCCACTTCATCTCATTGTCACTCAGATAATTTTTAGTTTGACTTTTCCCTAATTTTGTTCCTGTTACCTTTCTGAGTTAAAAGATATGCTTCTGTCCAGAGCTTTGGGAAACTTATGTTTTTACCATTTATACTAAAGGTAGAGATGAATAGTTGCTGGCCAAATATTGGAGGCCCATATATTGTGTCAAAACCACATTTTGTTGATCCATTATTGCCATAATAATGCTACATAACAAACCAATTTAAAAAAAATGGTGCCTTATAGTGTTTTTTCTTTTCTTTTCTTTTCTTTTTTTTTGAGTACTTAAACAACAGACATTTATTTCTCACAGCTCTGGAAATGAGAAGGACAAAATTAGAGTATTAGCATGGCAGGCTTCATCTGGAGATCTCTTCTTGATTTATAGGCAACTACCACCTCAAGAATCTGGGTCAGCTGGTGTTCACTCATCTAGACTTTATTCAGGTAAGCAGCTTGGCTTTAGGCTGCAGATTGGATGGATTTATTTCAGGCTGTGGATTGAGTTTATTCAGAGAAAAAGCAAATTCTGACTCCATGTTGTAAACTGTTTCTTTGACTTGCTTTCTCTTGTGAAAGTGTTAGTCTCTCAGTTTGTCCAACTCTTTGCAACCCGTAGACTGTAGTCCGTCAGGCTCCTTTGTCTGTGGGATTCTCCAGGTAACAATACTGGAGCGGGTTGCCATTTACTTTTCTAGGGGATCTACCCAACCCAGGGATTGAAGGGTCTCTTGCATTGCAGATGGATCCTTTACCATTGGAACTTAATAGCTGAGAAAAGAAAAAGCTAAAGGCAAAGAAGAAAAGGAAAGATATACCCGTTTGAATGCAGAGTTCCAAAGAACAGCAAGGAGAGATAAGAAAGCCTTCCTCAGTGATCAGTGCAAAGAAATAGAGGAAAACAATAGAATGGGAAAGACTAGAGATCTCTTCAAGAAAATGAGAGATACCAAAGGAGCTTTTCATGCAAAGATGGGCATAATAAAGGGCAGAAATGATATGGACTTAACAGAAGCAGAAGATATTCAGAAGAGGTGGCAAGAACACACAGGAGAACTATACAAAAAAGGTATTCATGACCCAGATAACCACAACGGTGTGATTGTTCACCTAGAACCAGACATCCTGGAATGCAAAGTCAAGTGGGCCTTAGAAAGCATCACTACCAATAAAGGTAGTGGAGGTGATGGAATTCCAGTTGAGCTATTTCAAATCCTAAAAGATGATGCTGTGAAAGTGCTGCACTCAATATGGCAGCAAATATGGAAAACTCAGCATTTGCCACAGGACTGGAAAGGTCAGTGTACATTTCAATCCCAAAGAAAGGCAATGCCAAAGACTGTTCAAACCACTGCACAATTGCACTCATCTCACATGCTAGCAAAGTAATGCTCAAAATTCTGCAAGCTAGGCTTCAACAGTATGTGGTCCGTGAACTTCCAGATGTTCAAACTGGATTTAGAAAAGGCAGAGGAACCAGAGATCAAATTGCCAACATCTGTTGGATCATTGAAAAAGGAAAAAAGTTCCAGAAAAACATCTACTTCTGCTTTATTGACTATGCCAGAGCCTTTGACGGTGTGGATCACAATAAACATGGAAAATTCTTCTAAAGATGGGAATACCAGACCACCTGACCTGCCTCCTGAGAAATCTGTATGCAGAAGCAACATTTTTAGAAGCAACAGTTAGAACTGGACATGGAACAACAGACTGGTTCCAAATAGGGAAAGAAGTACATCAAGGCTGTATATTGTCACCCTGTTTATTTCATTTATATGCAGAGTACATCATGAAATGCCAGGCTGGAGGAAGCTCAAGCTGGAATCAAAATTGCCAGGAGAAATAACAACCTCAGATATGCAGATGACACCACCTTTATGGCAGAAAGTGAAGAAGAACTAAAGAGCCTCTTAATGAAAGAGAAAGAGGAGAGTGAAAAGTTGGCTTAAAGCTCAACATTCAGAAAACTAAGATCATGGCATACAGTCCATTACTTCATGGAAAATAGATGGGGAAACAATGGAAACAGTGACAGATATTCTTTGCTTATTTTTCATTTTGGGGGCTCCAAAATCACTGCATATGGTGATTGCAGCCATGAAATTAAAAGACTCTTGCTCCTTGGAAGAAAAGCTATGACCAACTCAGATAGCATATTAAAAAACAGAGACCTTACTTTGCCAACAAAGGCCCCTCTGGTCAAAGCTATGGTTTTTCCAGTAGTCATGTATGGATGTGAGAGTTGAACTATAAAGAAACTGAGCGCCAAAAATTGATGCTTTTGAACTATGATGTTGGAGAAGACTCTTGAGAGTCCCTTAGACTGCAAGGATATCCAACGAGTCCATCCTAATAGAAAGCATTCCTGCATATTCATTGGAAGGACTGATGCTGAAGCTGAAACTCCAGTTCTTTGGCTACTTTCTGTGAAGAACTGACTGATTTGAAATGACCCTGATGCTGGGAAAGATTGGGGGCAGGAGGAGAAGGGGACGACAGAGGATGAGATGGCTACATGGCATCACCGACTCAATGGACATGAGTTTGAGTAAGCTCCGCGAGTTGGTGATTGACAGGGAAGCCTGGCATGCTGCAGTCCATGGGATCACAAAGAGGCAGACACAACTGAGCAACTGAACCCAAGCAGACATGTTGAGGCCGTTTATGTAGAAACTCAATCCTGAAGTCATTGGTTTCTCAGAACCATCATTATGCTTGTATGGGACTTTCACAGGCTGTCTGACACTCATTTAGGTGCTTCAAAATTTATATAATTTAGGTTGGGAATCATTACTTCTTTGAGAGAGTTTTTAGTCTTCTTGGAGCAGATAAAGATGCTGTTTAATAATACAGATTAAAGGTAAGTAGAAGACAATAGAATGTAGAACCAGAAGCAGTTTAAACTATTACCTTCATTTCAAAGATCATAAATCTTAGGTCCAGAAAGATTCAATAATTTTTTGAAGAATAGAAGTTGGTGACCTATTTAGGTCTAAAATCCAGAATTTTTCATATTCATGGTCAAAAGTTGAAAAGAGTAATCACAATCAGAATGTATCGAAGGAGAGGCAGTTCCACAGTTATTTTTCCAGTTGGAATTAACTTTATTGTAGCTGAGGCAAGCTGTCTACACTGGAAGAGGATTTCATGTTGTGTGAAAGTGCAAAGAATCTGGTCTGAACGTTGAGACATATTTGAATTCACAGAGTCAGTCACTGAATGAGAGTTTTATTATCTGTAGTCATACTTTTGTCTGATGGCTAAACTTTACCCCTGGGATACAGCTTACAGAAACATCCCTTTTTATCACAACAATGACAGACAGAAGTTGTGATTTTTCAGTGTTTTGTTACAGGAGGCAGACATATTGTTCTGGTCATATTGTGTTCTAGTTTATAGGATGCTTGTTATTGGCCTAGGGTGCTATTGATTTCTTTATCATATTACCAACACATAGGTCCTTCTTTCTCCCCTGTTTCCGTTAACTGTGGCCTCACATGAAGGGCTAGAGAACAAAAATTCAGAGTAACTTCATTCTAAGAAAGGTACTGAGCTACCCTCCTTTAGCTGAATTGGATTTCATTCTGAGTAACTCCAGTCTAAGCAGAAGATTACAAATAAAGAACTGATTTCCTTGAGCTGGAAAATCAAAAGCATTATATGTTCCACGCACTTCTGGGGCCTCTGTAGTATCAGCCATATATTTTGATCAGTAATTCATTCAGTCTTATAGTTGACCATTCACAATCTGCTTTTTTAAAAGAAGATTATTTTTAATTGGAGGACAATTGCTTTACAACGTTGTGTTGGTGTCTGCTGTACAACAGCATGAACAAGTGATAACTCTGCATACATCCCCTCGCTCCTACCCCTCCTCCCCACCACCCACCTCTCATTTCACCCCTCTAACAGCACAAGGAGCTCAGCCTGGTTCTCTGTCACAATCTTTTTTTTTTTTTAGTGCCAGTTCTTCAGATCACATTTTCATTGCTCCATTTTTCTAAAGAGAGAAACTGTGAGGGAATTTATGGATGTGCATGTGAATTATTTCTTTTTTTGCTTAGCATGTTTCTTAACATTTCCCCTGATGATCTCCTTAAATTAGAAATCACAAACTTATGTAGACTAAAAAAGGTGCACAACTTCAGAGTTGCAAGTTAAATTTTATCTGGGGTAAAATCAGGACTGCAGCCTGAGAGGCAGCATCTCAAATAGCTCTCAGAGACTGCTTCAAAGTGGCAGTGGGGGAAGGTCAATATATAAGGTTTTGGTGAAGGAGGAGTTCAATACCATTAAGCACCCATCAAAAGGTTTTGTTGTTGTTGTTGTTAGTCATGAGTAGCTGATGTCACCATGAAGGGATTTAGTGCTTCTCTAGATATGAGGAGATGCAACGATTGAAATCATAAAATCTATTTCTAAAAACATCCAACTATCTAAAGACCTGTCTCACCAGATTCCCTGGAGCACAGAGCTCCTCAGTGCACCTGAACTCCCTCAGGGGTTGTTGAAGGTCAACAGCAACAGCAATAGCAGCACTGGGTTCAATTTCCATGGAGGCAGATGGCAAGGGCTTTTGGTGTTCAGGCATTGGCAATGCTCTTGGAAAGTGCCAATTTGTAGTTGACACTTAGTTTTCTCTTTTATTCTTTTAAGGTAAAAAATTATAACATATATTGAAGTCAGAGAGCTTCTTCAAACTCATATCCATCGAGTCGGTGATGCCACACAACCATCTCATCCTCTTTGGTCCCCTTCTCCTACCTCAGTCTTTCCCAGCATGAGGTTCTCCCCCAGTGAGTCAGTTCTTTGCATCAGATTGTCAAGGTATTAGAGATTCAGCTTCAGCATCAGTCCTTCCAATGAATATTCAGGACTGATTTCCTTTAGGATGGACTCGGATCTCCTTGCAGTCCCAGGGACTCTCAAGAGTCTTCTTCAATACCACAGTTCAAAAGCATTAATTCTTTAGCACTCAGTTTTCTTTATAGTCCAACTCTCACATCCATACCATACATGACTACTGGAAAAGCCATAGCTTTGACTAGATGGACCTTTGTTGGCAAAAGTAATGTGTCTGCTTCTTAATATGCTGTCTAAAAGTTGGTCATAGCTTGTCTTTCATGGAACAAGCATCTTTGCTTCAGCCAAACTGAGAGTTTAATCAAATTTAACTTGGTAACTCAACAAAGCCTTCTAGATCTGGATTTTAAAAAATTTTCCAGAATACCTGATAGATATGCAATTGTGAGAATCGAAAGAACTAGGATGAGAGCCCCAACAAAAATACACACACATATGAAACAAAACACAAGGAAATACAGTGATTAGGATTTTCAACTAAAGAATTATTTTACTAACAGTAAAGTTCCCATTCTTCAATTTTATACTGTCTTTAACTATCTTAATAATAGCATCTAAATGTTGTGTGGTTAAGCTGAAATAAACACAAAGTTGTTTGGGAACACGTGAGTATAAACCGCAGGGTGATTCATTTATATTTACATATGGGATTTCACTCATCACAGCAGGGTTTTGAGATTTACCAGAAATGTTTGGATGTTTTATAGTTTTTGGCTACTGTAGTTAAAAAAAAAATAGTGATTCTACTTTTAGCAAGGGATGGGCTCTGTTTGCATGTTTCTTTGATAAAGTACTAACTCAATCATCATTGCTGATCTACTCCACTAAAGGAAACATGGCTTGAACTCTAGTAAGATAAACACCATGTAGTTTTGCAGAATTAGAATGCCAACAGGGAAGTTAGCCTGGCATTTCCTATACTAAAGTGGTTGATTTAGGACTCTAAAGGTTAAGGTAGAGGTTATTTCCTCCTCCAGGGAATCTTCCCCACCCAGAGACTGAACCTGTGGCCTCTGCATTGGCAGGCAGATTCTTTATCGCTGAGCCAACAGGGAAGCCCCCAAATAGAGGTCACTTGAATTTAAATATCTTTACTCAAAAGTCAACCTAAAAGGCAATATATACCCAAAGAGATCTAGGAAAATTATTGCACTGTCCCAGTTAAGACCTACAGTTAGTAAATGCAATTCCAAAAGTCACAAAGTTCAGACAATAGCATGGTGTTTACCACTGGAATGAACACCGCCAGCGTATCTCAGAGCCACGGAATGCATCAGGGAGTCTCTTCAGAGCTAATAACATTACTGTAAGCTTTTTTCAGCTAATGCAATTTATCAGCTTCTCTTTATCTGTCATGGGATATAAATAGAAGGACTAACCTAGGGACTTAGCTTTCCATTTTCTGAAAGCACGAAAGAGAACTTAACAGAAGTGACACTGTTCTTCAGATGGAGTGAAGAGGAGAAACTGGGTTCCGCACAGTCCCAGTGCTGCAGACCTTGCCTTAGCCCCATTCTCTGCTTCCTGAGTCAGATTTCCGGGAGGGTGGGGGACCGTAAGCAGTTGAGGCTCCCTGGCCAACATGTGGACAGAAGAAACCTGTTTGATGGGAAGGATGATGGGAAGCAGCAATGCCCAGATCTACCTCAGAATTTAATGGTCCACTGTTGGGAGCTAGGAGTTTTCTTTTCCAGATTCTGTGATAGTACTATATGATAAACATTTTGCCATGATGGAAGAAATATTCTACAGCAGCACTGTTCAGTAGAGTAGTCACAAGTCACATGTGGCTATTGAACACTTGAAATGTGTGACTGAGGAAATGAATTTTTAATTATATTTAATTTTAATTAACTTATAAATTTAAATGTCCTTATTTGGCTAATGCTTACCATATTGAAACATACAGACTTTTTAAATCATTTGACATTCATACAATACTGATTGAAATATACTGTGATGGAGGCTGAAACATTGTTCTCTGTATTAAAAACACTAGAGAGATATAGAACTGCCATATGACCCAGCAATCCCACTGCTGGGCATATACTCCGAGGAAACCAGAATTGAAAGAGACACATGTACCCCAATGTTCATCGCCGCATTGTTTACAATAGCCAGGACATGGAAGCAACCTAGATGTCCATCAACAGACGAATGGATAAGAAAGCTGTGGTACATATACACAATGGAATATTACTCAGCCATTAAAAAGAATTCATTTGAATCAGTTCTACTCAGGTGGGCGAAACAGGAGGCTATTATACAGAGTGAAGTAAGCCAGAAGGAAAAACAAAAATACAGTATACTAACGCATATATATGGAATTTAGAAAGATGGTAACAAGAACCCTGTATGCAAAAACAGCAACAAGAAATGCAGATATATAGCACAGTCTTTTGGACTCTGTGGGAGAGGCAAGGGTGGGATGATATGGGAGAACGGCATTGAAACATGTTAATTATCATATGTGAAATCAATTGCCAGCCCAGGTTTGATGCTCAGGGCTGGTGCACTGGGATGACCCAGAGAGAGGGAATCGGGAGGGAGGTGGTAGGGGGGTTTTGAAAAGGAAACACATGTATAACCATGCCAGATTCATGTCAATGTATGGCAAAACCAACACAATAATGTAAAGAATATTAAAAACTAAATAAATAAAATCAGAAAAAAATATAAAAAAATTGCAGTATAGTTGCTGAGAAAAGTGAAAAAAAAACACTAGTGAGATAACAAAATTTGTAAAATGACTTGGGCATTGATATAAAAAGAATATTTATTTGGGGAGCAAAGTCTTACCAAATAAAGATATCTGCAAGAACAGATCTCAAACATTAGTGCATTAATTTAATATTTATTGAGAGGTCATTAAGCAGGATGCAGTTGGTTATGTGTTAGTAAAACAAAGATGAATACATTATGCTTTTAGTAAGCTCACAATCTAGTGGGATAAAGAGACAGATGAGATATTTAAAATATAATATGATAAGTACTAGGATGGAGGAATGAACTGTAGCTAAGGCATCATCACTGACTTTTATGAGCCAGGCTGTTCAAATCATCCTTTGTTTAATTGTTAGTGTTTCTGACATATGGTATTATAATGCAGGGTGTTAGGTACTATGAGTGATGAATGAGAATATCTCTGCCTTAAGAAATTTTAGTCTAGTTTTTTTTTTTTTCTTTTTACTAACTGCCCAGTTGTCCTCTCCTAAATATAGGGAAGTCTTAGATTTTGAAAATAGCAGTGCTGTATAAGGTGCTTGCATTTCCTAGTTCTAAGTAAAACTGGTTCTGATTATTGGGTCCTCTGTGATTGAAATACATTCTTAAAGAACAGTTTGCTGCTGCTCCAGATCAAAATTTGTTTAGTTCATCACCAGTGGAGTAAGCTCTGTGTTAAGTGTTATGTGCTGTTTCCTGACCTGTTCATGAAGTGTCCAGCAAGACACAGAAGTGAGGATGTGTAAGACAGGGTGAGCACAATGTAGCTGGTGCTCTGGAGGTCCAAGACCCACGCCCTCACGCACCTCTGCAGGTATGGGTCACCACTGCAGGATGACAATCTAAGCTCAGGGACCAGTCCACTCTTCTGCCTGTCATCTCTGAAGCTGTGGAGCACATTCTCAGGGCATGAGAGGGTGTTAGTGTCCTTAGGAACTACTTTTCAAGAATAGTAGACAGAAATCAGTGTCTAAATGCCCTGGAGCCAGTCCACAGATGGACATTTCTGAGAAATATTGTGTTCACTTCTTCAAGATCCTGGAACGTTTTCTAAAAAGCAAAACCAAAAACAAACAAAAACAAAAAAACAAAAAAAAAAGAGAGAGAGAGAGAATATAACTACCTGAAACCCAAACAAAAGCCAAATAAAACCACAGAGGACTCCCGTTTTCTATAGCAGTAGCCTTGACAACACATCCTTGCCTTGATTTTTCTCCTTTCCATCTCTCTCCATGATTCTTCAACCTTGCTTTTTCCTTTTTGAGATCACCTCACAAACAATCAGTACCCAAGTCCTTTTCTGTGAGTTGGGTAGGTTGGCAGTTAATCCCTGGTTAGCAGTTAGGTTTCTGTGTGTGTGCATGTGTGCGTGTGTGCGTGTGTGTGTGTGTGTGTGTGTGTGTGTGTGTGATCTATGCTTAGCATGACTTGCTAAAATAAAGGAGCTGTGAATCTCAAAATATATCCTGAATTCTTTCATTTTTCAGTATTCTCAAGTGTTCATTGTTCTTCCCCATGTCCATCACATTCTTTAAAGAGCAAAATCTCCCTCATTGTATATACTCTCTATCTGCATCCATAGCATGTGAAGCCTTATTAGGCTCTTGTCTTTGGAAACCAAAGAAAAAGTCAGTTAGTGTGATTCATCATGATTTTATCCATTCATAAGAAGATCAGGCCAGAAAGAAAAACAGCAAAAACTCACCTTTATGGCACCTTTTATATTTGCATAAAACGTTTCCATTCTTTCATTTTGAAAGACATAACAGTTCTCTCTTTCATGCTCTCTCTCTCTGTTTCTTAATTTCTTTTTTTGAGACTGTTATTCTGGCATTTTGGTATTGTTGCTGCTTTCCAGAAATTATAATAATCTCTTTTCTTCTAAAATTTTTAGTGACTTCCACAGAGATGGATGACCATGTTTCCGTTTGCTGATAGCACCTCCACGCCATGTTTTAGAAACTCTGACTTGGCCTCTCTTTTTTCTCCATTAATGTTCCGTTTGCTTTTCAACAAGTAAGCATATTAAGTAAGACTGATGTGATTCTCGCCTTCTAAGGAGGATGACAAAATATAGTCTGTTACATTTTTTTTTTGCCTTTTATGTTCAGTAGCTCAATAATTTATTTACTTCTACAGAACTTGAAATTTGAATTTAAAAATAAATTTTTCTTGGTCAACATCAAGAGTTATTACTGAGATAAAAATTATGAGGGTAGCATCAAGTCTGGACCATCCACAAAGACATAAAATATGTGTACTTCAAATAGCAAATAATCAACATACCTTCATTTCCTCTTCAAAAGTCATACTTTACTGAAATGCTTCATATATGGACATTTGTAAATTGGATTTTAACTGATTCTTTTAATCATGTTCAATGTTTTTCCCTATGAAAACTAAATAATTGATTTTATGACTTATTTTCCCCATTCTTTTATGCATTTTAATATGCAGAAATCCTGTGGCTTAAAAAATAAGTGTAGAGAAAAACTTCACTTAAGGAAGTGGCATGCCAATTTTATAACTATACAGATAGGATCTAAGTGTTATCCTGATCTTGATATTAATTTCAGAGAAAGAAAATGATGTGTAAGACTCAAACTAATGACAACTTAAGGAAATTCAGCAAGAGCTCTTTCTTAGTAAAACTTTCTGAAACGGAATCAAAGTAAACAAGTGTCTACATTCATTTATTGGAAACTGTTTTTAAGTTTATGAGATAACATGGTATAAATTATAGAAGCGTTCCTGAAATTCTGAAATCCTATCAGCAGAGTCAATAACCTTTAAGTCTTTTATTTACACAGCATTAGGACATTTAATATTTTTATGTGCTGTCATTTTTGCTTAACGTTAGATAGAACATAAACTTTTCATGCTATTATTCCTGTCATATAGAACTTAAATATTATATTCTTTAAAAATAGCAATATTTTAAAATATGCTGTTATTATTTTATTACATGGTCTTTAAAAACATCACTTTTGATACCTACATAATGCTCTATGTTATGGTTCTGTCATATTTCCTTATGTCCTTCCCCTAATAAACATTTGGATAGCTTCGTCTTTCCTTCCTTCCATTTTTTTAAATTAGTAATTCCATTGCATTACATACATAGTTTTAATTGTGACACATTTTTACATAAATGTTTGGATCTCAAATTGAATCATTAGGGAAGATTTCTGGTAGTGCCCTTCAGGGGACAAAGGGCAGAACTTCTTATGGTAGTTGATGTAACAATGTGAAATAACTCCAGAAACCTATTAGAGCTCATGCCACTGCAGCTTCACCAGTATTTCATTATAATCTTTGCTAATATTATAGCATTGACAACTTTTAGGGTACTCCTTTAATCATTGGGCAATTTGCATCTCTTGATTACTAAGGAGGTTTCTAATATTTTTCATTATTTCTTATGTTCTCAAGTTTCTGTTTCTGTAATTTGTTATTTATCCTTTCTGTCCACTTATCTGTGAGACTCTTAATATACCTCTTATTGAGTCAAAGCTCTGTTATAGTTCTAAGGGAAATGGTAAAACATTTTAATCATGTGTCATACTTTCTCATTCTGATTTTAGTTTATTTTTTTTATTCCTTATTGCTACGAGTGATATTTTATGTTATAGCTCTTTTTAAACCTAGGGTGTTTTGATACTCCCTAATTGAGAAGAAATCAGCAATTTCTAGTTCCAGTAAAAGGATTATAACTGACTGGGCTTACTAACTGTAGTAGCATTAAACGGTATAGACAGCTATGCACAGAGAGGGGGTAAGGCGAATTCTAGGTCTTCTAAATCACCTCTGTTCATTTGTTGTAGAAGATTGTAAGAAACTTAAGCAGATCCTTCAGTTCATGAAAGTAAACTGTAATATCAGGGATGAATAGGTCAAGCAAGTACTGCTTTAGTATGGAGACTGACTCATCAGTTCAGATGCTGTGTAAATCACTATCCAAAACTTAACAGCTTGAAATAAAAGCATTATCTCATAGTTTCATGGAGTGGAATCTTAACATGGCATACGTAGCTGGTTGCTCCAAGGCCTCTCATGTGATTGCACTCAGCAGCTGGTCAAGTCTAGAATCATTTCTAAGTTCAGTTGAGGGAGGATCTTATTCCAGTCACTCACATAGACCTCTTGACAGACGTGATTCATGAAATAGCAACCGCTTCCTACAGGAGAAGCTGTCCAAGAGAAAAAAAGAGAGAGCACCAACCTCTGGGATCTCATGCCTGATGATCTGAGATGGAGCTGATGTACTAATCATAGAAATTATTATTAGAACTATAACAGTACATGATAAATGTCATCACTTGAATCATCCCGAAACCATCCTCCCATCCCAGTCTGTGGAAAAATTGTCCTCCACAAAGCCAGTCCTTGGTGCCAAAATGGTTGGGGACCACCAAAGAAGCTGTGGTCTTTTATAACCTAATTATTGGAAATCCCCATATGTGTGCTATATTCTGTTCATTAGTAGCTAGCCCGTCATTCCAGCTAAACTAAAAAGCATGAAAGTGAGGTGGTGGGAAGTATTGTGGGGGGTCATCTGAGTGGTTGCTCATCTTATCTAAATTGAACTCCATCTAAAGATTGATTCACACACACAGTAATAATTACCTAAAATCATGTGATTTATACTTGATAAGTATCTCATAAAATTTGATAAACTGTTTTGATGTTAAATTGTTTGCGTAGATTTGGGCCATTTAGATCTCATCACTCTGTATTAAATCACATTTGGCCTTGCTAAATGGAGAACATTTCTTGAGATACTTGGTGACTTTTCTGACTAAACATAGGAGAGAAACAATCCAAGATCACTTAGACTTCAGGTTTATTTTCTCTTTTCCTGTTAGAGGGGACGTGAATAACACAATTCGGAGTTTGTAATAAAATGTCCCGTAGAAAGTCATGAGCTACAATGTTTATTTTTATGAAAATAATAGCCACTTAGGCAAATTCAAGATGTATGTTCTTTTCCTAGCCTCTTTATTAAAAACAAGTGTCAAAAGAGCTGGCTTGAAGGTTGGAGAAGGATGAGGGTGGGGGCCAGACACGTTAAAATACCTCATGAAGCAGTGATGCAGATGTGTTTCTGGGAGATGGTGGGACTGCTCACTGGAACACAGGGAAACAAGATAAAGTCTCATCACTTTGAGAACTGGCTGATGGTTTTATTACCTAGTTTGATTGGGTTTGACAGGGAGAATGGCAGGAATTCACACAAGTCTTTTGGGAGTTTAGACACTTTGAGAAACTCCAAATGGGAATTGTATGGAGCCTTCTAACTGAGAATGAGAGATAGAGTGTGATAGGCTGAATAATGGTCCACAGCAGATGTTCATGCCCAAATCACTTGGAACCTGTGAGTAGGTTACTTTACATGGCAAAGGAGACTTTGCAGATGTAATGAAAGTTACAGACCTAAAAATAGACAATTGTTTTGAATTTTTTCAGGTGAGGCCAATCTTAAATCCTTAAAAACACAGAACTTTCTTTTATGGAATTGGAAAGAGATGCGACAGAAAAGGAAATCAGAGTGCTACCAAGCATGAGAAGGACTTGGTGTGCTCTTGCTTGTTTTGAGAGGTAGGGCCCCTTGTGGGAGGATTAGAAAGAGGCCTCCAAGAGCTGAGGGTAGCCCCCAGCTGCCAGTCAGCAAGGAAACCGGACTTCAGTCCTACAATTGAAAACAACTTGGTTCTACCAACAACCTCTTGGGGTTTGGAAGCAGATTCTTCTCTTGATGGCGCAGTAAAGGACAACCCTCCTGTTGACATGCTGCTTTTAGTCTGGTGAGGCCATTGTGCTGGAATTCTACAGATCTGTGAGATAGTTAAGCGGATGGCTTTTAAGCTGCTACATTTGTGGCAAATTGTTATGACAACAATAGAAACTAGAGTGAGAAGGGCAAACAGATACCTTGAAGTTTTTCAAGAGTAGTCAGGAGCAAAGCAGATAGTGCCAGCAGTAAAGAATCCACCTGCTAGCGCAGGAGATGCAAGCGATGAGGGTTCAATCCCTGGGCTGGGAAGAGTCTCTAGAGGAGGAAATGGCAACTCATTCCAGTTTTCTTGGCTGGAAAATTTCACGGACAGGGGAGCCTGGCAGGCTACAGTTCATGGGGTCGCAAAGAGTTGGACCCAACTGAGTGACTGAGCACACCCAGCACAGGAGCAAAGCAGAGCACCTGTTTAAGGGTGGTAGGTGAAATTCTCATTAGGGCAGTAGAGTTTGAAGGAAGGAGGGGATCTAAGGTGTTTACAAGTTTCCATATACCTAAGAATTTCAGTGTGCATAGCAAAGAACATTAGAGATACCCACATAAGGAACGGCCTCATCCACCAGGCAGTGAAAGGCCAATTTTCTGAAATGAGCAGGCTGCTCATGGAGCGTAGTTTATACTGGCCTTTTGCCTTCTCATTGATTTGGGAGAGTTTCAGCCCAGCCCAGCCCTCAAGCCCCTATAAGGATATAGAGAGCAGCTGGAAAGAGAAGAGATGAAGAAAGAGTTGACATTTAGATAATACAAGAGGGTAGGAATAGGAGATAATAAACAGAACAAGAATAAACTTCATCAATTAACACCCATAAAAGTAGGGTCAGAGCATGAAAACAGACTCAAATTATGAGACAAGCAGAGAACATTCAAGGAAATAAAGTAAAAACCAAAAAACCCCTCCACCCTCTATTAAATCAGCAGGTGCTTCAAATTAGTGATTAACAAGCGGATTCCTTAGCAAGATGAGAATTATTCTCTGTCAATGTGCTTTGTGTTTAATGGTACATCTGCAAAGAAGTTTTGTCCATAAGAATTGGATTAGGCTGGAATTTGTCTCTAATATGTGGCAGGGGAACCTGGAAGTTTCTATTGCAGTGGCCCTATAATGTGTAGACTGATGAAGACAAGTGACTCAATCCTGCTTCTATTTGAAACGTTTCTCCTGAAAACTTGTTTCGTTATTTTATGGACATTGTGAATCTTGTAACAATCATACTCAATGAGGCTTGAATTGTGCTGATTTCTTCATGTACTTATTTCTATTTTGTGTATTTTGAGCTCTTGGCCACGAATTTCATATTCCGAGACTAAGAGGTGGCACAGTGGTAAAGAATCTGCCTGCCAATGCAGGAGATACAAGCAACACAAGTTCGATTCCTGGGTCAGGAAGATCACCTGAAGTAGGATATGGCAACCTGCTCCAGTAGTCTTGCCTGGAAAATTCCATGGACAGAGGAGCCTGGCAGGATACAGTCCACGGGGTTGCAAAGAGTCAGACATGACTGAACACAACACAAGCAACAAAAAGGAAAGAGTAATGGACAAGCAAAAAGAATGAAAACAAATACAAATATTTGTGTCCCTGAATAAAGAGCTGGGCACAGCCTTAATCTGTGTGTGCTGCTTTAGATGAAACAGGAAAAAGTCTGAAAGAATTCCTGGTAACACAGCCATTTGTGAATGTTCAGCTTCACTGACTGGTTTGGAAATTTCAGCTATGGCGTTTCCACTCCTTTGGGTGACTGGATTCTTATTTGCTTATCTGGAGAATGTCTTGCTTGACAAACCAACTGCCCATATGGGCTTCTTTCCCATGGTCTCCTGAATTTTGAAAATGCTCTAACCTCTGTAGCAAATGAGCCACATCAGCACTCCACAAACACTCATGTATTTAGATGGAGTTCTCTCTTTTTTGAAATCAACAGAATTAACATATGGTAACACTAGTGAAAATAGCAATAATATTCCTTTTATGGTCCTTTTATAGCCTATGACATACTTTTAAATGCATTATTTTGTTGGACTCAAACATACTTAGAGCGATATATGTTTAATAATTTATACATCTTGATCAAAGGCAATAAAATTTCCAGCCAAATGTGTTTGTCTGTCTTACAAACCCCGCAAATTCCATTTTTTTCATTTTCCCTTCCTTTTACAGTTTCCTAGCTTTCATACTTTTTTCATTCATTTACTAATTTATTTATTAATTTAAAATGCATTTATTTATTTGGCTGTGTCAAGTCTTACTTGCTGCTTGAAGGGTCTTTGTTGCAACGTGTGGGCTTAGTTGCCCCGCGGCACGTGGGATCTTAGTTCCCCAGCCAAGGATCGAACCCATGTCCCCTGCGTTGGCTGGTGAATTCTTAACCACTAAACCATCAGGGAAGTCCCTTTATTTATTAGTTTAGTCACTCATTCATTTATTTCTTCTTTCAGTTTTTTGATGAAAACAGTTATCGTGCCTTAACATTCAAGGGGCAGTGCTCCTCTACCATTTTCACTTCCTGTTTCTTGGATTTGTTAAGAGATTGTGCAGAAATCTTTCTCTGTTCTCTCCTGTTTGTTGCAGAAGCATGGACTGGCTTCTGTCCTATCACAAGCCAATGACTGAGCCTAAAAAGGGCCTGCATAGATACAAGAGGCTTCATGAGCAAATTCATTCTTCCTTGATGTTTATGTCATTTCCCTCCACTTCTGCTGATTTGCATCAGAACACCTTTCCCCAAAATACAAGGGTGAAATTCAACTCTAATTTAAAAAGGAAGAGTGGGGAGAAATCAGGACGTTTCCATGAGGTATTCTAGTGAGTTCTGCTAGCACTTACTGGAAAACTCTGCTTTTAGAAATTTAGGTTCTTAGCTAGTGATTTATGAGGTTGAATAATATCTTGAGATATTAATTCGTACCCCCTTAACATAGCTCCTTTTGTTTTGTGACTCTTCTTCATACCTGGAAACTGTGACATTCTATATATATGCCTCAGGGAATAAATTACATGCAGAAAGGAGAGAACATAAATAGTTTGAAATATGGCTTAAAAAACATCCTGATTTCAAAACATGAGACAAATGACAGAGAAGAATATAATGACTGGCACTCAGAGCAGAGGAATTTTTCCTGACTAGTAGAAAGAAGAAAATTAAAATCAGAGAATAAGCTAGACAGAGTTGAGTCACCCTATGAACTTTCTGCCTGGTGTTGAATCCAGGGTTGGACAAAACATATAGGAAACGCACAAAACAAAAGTCTCACTAGATTCAGGATGATCTGTAAAAAAGCTATTTGTATCCTTCCTAGTAAATGAAGTCAGAGGGCTGCTAAATCTTGTAGAAGTTTTCATCAACATTTATAGAAGTGTTTCATAGAAGCACTCTAGTAAACAGTTTTACAGAATGTTTAGGCATACAAACTTGAGGAAACTTCATAGAGTTTTCTCATGCTCTTTTGGTTCAGGGAACAACCAAGTGTTTTCAGTATGCCTGAGAGAGTTTCAACGTAACTGATATATTATAGAATCAGATCCAGAGAGGCCTTGGGATGGAATGAGGAGGATGCTACTGACTAAAGGAGCCAGTGGCTGTCTGGTGATGACAGAGGATCAGATTTCCATCCTCGTTTCTATTGCCTCAGTGCAAAATCAGTGCTTCTCCTTTCAACTTGGATGCAACTCCAAGGAAAAGATGGAACGGGCTTCAATGAGATGACCCAGAATTTACAAGATTAAGTTTCTACCACTGAGTGCAAAGTGAACATAAAAAAGGGATTTTACATTTCTTGTATCCTGAGTTTGTGGGTTTAATGTCAAAGTCATCTCATGTGTTGAGAAAAATACCATTTAAATCTGTGGCACTGGGACTCCTCACTAAAGGTGACTGAATGAGTACAAGAGCTTATCCCTTGATTCCCTTAGAGGGAAAAGGAAAATATATTTGTTGTAGCTTTAGAATCTGAACACGTGGTCTCAACACGCAACTGTTATAGTTCCTTCCTTGTGGACTCCAGAGTCTGGTGAGTTGCTTGGAACTCGTAGGATGAAAAGCTGCACTGCACGCTGGTACCCGTGCTATCTTAGTATGTGGAAGGGCCCCTGTAATTCAGTTTTTAGGAAGTGTCGTCTAATCTGGAAAATGAGTAAGGTTTGTCTAGGTAAGAGCAGAGGTGTTGGGAGTGAGATGGTATCCACGGTAGAAAGCAGAGGTTTTGCAGAGAGTTGGGAAGTATGAATGTGTAGATGTCATTCAGTCAGACTGGACTTTAGATGGCAAGGCAGTAGGAGATGGTCAAGAGGTAAGGCTGGAGCAAAGGGAGAAAGCTCTTGTATTCCATACTAAGGAGATCAGCTTTATCTTGAGGGCAGTGAGGAGGCACTTCAGCATTTTAATCAGAGGAACGCATCAGGCTCTTCAGTGGAGAAGAGGGAATCAGGCTTGGATGTTAGGGAGACCACATAGGGGAGGTTGGAGTGATCTGGGAAAGCCTTGTGATGGCCTGAATTAGGAAACTAACAGTAGGAATGAAGAGAAATTGACAGATCTATAAGATATTCAGATCTCTTGATATAATAAAATATCCTGATTAAATTAATAAACAAGGTCTCTTCTGTGTCATTTCTTGGTTCTATAAGCCTCTTTCTCTTGATGTTGCACTTGGGGATATTACTTGCTTCATGAGGTTCTTTGGGTTTGTATTCTCAAACTGTTCCTATTGCCTCTGGTCTCAGAGACTAGGTAGCAGAAGGTCTCTGTTGTTCCCAAACCCAAGGTTACATAGATCTTCAACTTAAACTTTGATCTCCTAACCTGAGTACTGGTTCTATCAGACTGAAATAAATAAACATACATAAAATATGAATTTTACATATATTTGTGAACACCTAAAGACTCTTCCAGTTTTTACTAGAGTGTATGTATTAGAGCGGATCCTAGAATCCAAGTGTTGTCATAAATGTTCCTGGAAGCAGATAACACTAAAAACATGTAATTGGAAATACAGTGAGCACAGTTTACTCATTCTATTCTGGTGTCCTTAGAGAAGAGAAACTGTAGGGGTGTGAGCCCCTTGGGATTGAAGGGAGATTTTAGTTGCTCAGCAATATGACTCAGAAGGAAAGTTAAGCTTCCCAAGTGCACCTGTGACTTAAATGTGAGCATGATACAGAGACTCAGGGGAAAGAAAAGGAAATGGAAAATTAGACCTCTGGTCAAATATTTAATAAAATGTAATTTTCAAAAGGAAGATATAAAATATATGTAGAATCGCAAAGTATAAAACCAGAGAAGTCATAATTACTCAAATGACATGGTTTGAGTATAAATGGAAGTGTGGGGGTGATATTCTCCCTATTTAGTGAATAGGATGTGTACTGAATGAATAATGTATTTTTACACCAGATGGAGGGGCACTCCTTATAAAGATTTCAGGGAAATGACTATGCTGTGAATTACTGGGCATGTGCTGGCACTGTGTTCTCTCAGTAGTGTGAAACCACACTGAGCTAGTGAGATGTGACTCATCCTATGAGATAACTGATCATTTCAAGACCTCATGCCACAGAAGCAATGGCAGACGAGATTGTTTCTAAGTCAGTGGTCCGTGAATGGGTTGGGATGCTCCAACTACAATATGAAAGATGCTTTATTAGCTGTGTACATTGAAACCTCAACTAGAAGGGCTAGGAAATGGGGCAGATTGTTAATTTGTATTTTGTGGTCAGCTGTGGCTAATGTGGAAAACCCCTTTTTGCTTTAAAGCTGTTATTCGAAATGTTTGCTCAAATGCATTGAATCATTCTCCTCACTTTGAAGCCTGCAGATGAACACAGAGCACTCAAGTGCACAAGCTTGGGAGACTGTGTCCTCATCCTCTGGATTTATGCTAAAAGCTCCTTGTTTGTGAATCTCTGAATATAGTATGTCTTCCTCACTTTCTCATATCCTTCCTTGTAAAAAGTTAAATACTAAAAATACTTCCAGTAGTTAAAAGATCTAGCAGTTTACGTGTGTGCAGTTTAGGTTCAGTTCATTGAGATTTTATTATTTCAGTGTATATTTTGAGATATTTGCAATTGTTTCACAATTCTGACTTGTAGGGTTGCTTTTTAAAATTCTTTATTTTGTCTCATTATCTTTTTTTTTTAAGGACTTAGTATATTCCAGGTACTTTATGTATTTATTTATTTATTTTCTTTACATTATCGTGTTGGTTTTGCCATACATTGATGTGAATCTGCCATGGTTATACATGTGTTCCCCTTCCAGAACCCCCCTCCCACCTCCCTCCCGATTCCCTCTCTCTGGGTCATCCCGGTGCACCAGTCCTGAGCATCAAACCTGGGCTGGCGATTGATTTCACATATGATAATTAACATGTTTCAATGCCGTTCTCCCATATCAACCTACCCTTGCCCTCTCCCATAGTAAGACAGAAGGAAAAACAAAAATACAGTATACTAACGCATATATATGGAATTTAGAAAGATGGTAACGAGAACCCTG
The DNA here is from genome assembly GCA_007570785.1 of Antilocapra americana. Classification (NCBI taxonomy): domain Eukaryota; kingdom Metazoa; phylum Chordata; class Mammalia; order Artiodactyla; family Antilocapridae; genus Antilocapra; species Antilocapra americana. The sequence goes on from ML661338.1 coordinate 17,900,247, forward strand.
TATGCGAGACAGCAAAAGAAACGCAGATGTGTAGAACAGTCTTTTGGACTTTATTTTGTTTCACTATCTTTTAACTCTCTGGTTTGCAGTTTTAGGCTAATAATTTGCTGTACTGTCCTAGACTCACCAACCAGGTGATTAAATGAGAGTTAAAAGCAGGTGATTAAATAAGAGTTAAAAGTAGTGTGTTTGTCCATGTGATTACACTATAAAAATAACATTATGACACTTTGTTAAAATATCTAAGGATAAACGTAAAAGAGGCTACACTTAAACAGGGTAAATTGAGTCCAAGATTTAGAGAAGTACTGCAACTGATAACTTATTCAAAGTCAACTTTTAAAGCTGTCACTTGCCTTTTCTTCTCAGGCTTACACAGAAACAGCATATACTAATATATTTCCTGCCAGTGAAAGTAGAAGGGGAGGAGATATTTAATTCACATATGAAACATATTTATGTGTCTCTTCAGCTTCTAAACTTGTAATAATTCAATTATTGTATATTTATATTTTCATCTTGTTTCCCCATTGCATAGTTAATATTTAATGGAGAGTATAACTGAAGAAATGTTTTGCTCTGATGGTGACTTTTTATTCAAATCCTTTTAAACATGTCCTACCTGAAAATTTCTGTGCAAGGTTCTACTTTCAGTAGACCACTTTTCTGCTAGTTGTAGCTAATCTAAAAGCAAAAGCAAAAACAAAACTGGGAGAAATCTAAGCTAGGATATCCATAGAGGTTGATGTTATTAAGCTTGTACTATGGATCTAGTATGATTCACCCTAGAAACATTCAAAAATAGCAATATTGAATTAATGAATCAAAAGCTAGGCTGAGACAGAGAAAAAGAACTTTGAGGACAGTGGATCCTTGCCCATATTCCTTGGCCGTTATTCCATATGTTTGTATGTTGTCGACTCTTCCAAACTCTCCTCAGAGCTATTTCCATGAAGAAACTATCAGAGAAAAACATCCTCAGAGCACATCTCTTCCCATATGATCACTCAATCAATATATGCACTTAATGAGGATGCGATAAGAGGTTGTCTTTCTGATTTGAAGTCTCAAAATCTCTTTGCTGTGGAGTTACCAATGAAAGCAGACTTGGGTGGGTAGAGGTGGCTCATCTAGACCAACGTAAAGGAGTTCAGAGAAGTTCACTGAGGCTGAAGAACTTGGCTCAGGGATTCCTCCTGCCTAAGGAGACAATGGAGGGCAGAGTTCTAGAAAAAGAAAGAGGAGTAAAGAGACTTTTTGGAGGTTTTCCCAAGTAAGAACAGCATGATGACGCCTGCTTGGTCCAGGTGCTCCTAGTACCCTGGGCTTCCATCTGTTTGGCGCCTTTCACTTGGTGTGTAACTTTGTCTCCACCAATAAACTGAGTGCTTCTTGAAGACATGGGATAGACTTTTCTTTACCATTTATCTCCAGGGAAGATCACAGTACCTAGTGCATAGTAGAGGCTTAATAAGTACTTGTTAACAGAACAAACCACTCAAGCAAAATGAGATCATTCTACCCATGATGGCACACAAACTTAATATCACATGTCTACGGTGGTTGGTAGTGACTCCCCCAAAGGAGGGGATGAGAAAGACCTTGAAGGGGCCGCAGAGCTCATTGTTAACTAGGAGCTGCATCAGGTGGGGATGTCTGAGGTGCTGCGCCCGCTCAAAAGCTTATCTCTGATTTTGTTTACTATGAACAAAATGATGTCTTGAAGAAATGCTAGCCTTAGATTCCATGACATAATTGGATACAATGAACATAAAACCGAAAGTAGACATGATATTCAGAAAACTGAAGATCAAATTTAAAAAGGCAGTACAGTGACAGCAAATAAAACTAAAACTCTAAGGGGACGAGAAGACGTCTAGTTGTGTTGGTGGCAGCCCATGATCATGCTCTCAACTTTCAACTAAAGATATATGAAGTCACACACACACACACACACACACACACAC
>ML661338.1:17902223-18175784 GCA_007570785.1 Antilocapra americana
ATGCATACACACATGTGGACTCACACCAAAACTGATAGCAATGTTGAAAATTACAAAGAAGAGCACAGGCCCAACTCATAGTATTTGAGGGGTTACAGCTTTGATGGGTTTGACACAGAAAACAAGTCAGAAAAAAAAAAAAAATGGACCTGCGGGACAGCATGAAGTGGCTTTGGCTCAAGTCCAGTCTTTCCTGAGGGAAGCCCAGGCAGCTGACTCCTGAACTGCCAAGAGCCCTGCTGTGTTCTCCCCAGATAACCTGACCACATGAGCTGTTCTCTTTGAATGCCTATTTTGAGACTTTACGTTGAATTGGTAGTATGGTAGAAGGAAAAGGATGTAGAGACGAGATGTCTGTATACTTATCCCAGGAACCTATAAATATATTACCTTACATGGCAAAGAGGACATTTGCAGATGTGATTAAATTAAGCATCTTCAGATGGAAAGATTTTCCAGAATTATCCATTGAGCCCAGTGTAACCACAAGGCCTTTATATGTGAAAGAGGGAGGCTGGAGAATCAGAGCCAGGGAAAGAGATGTGACCAGGGGTCAGAGGTTATAGTAATGCAGGGCTGTGAGCCAGTGAATGAAGGCAATACCTAGAAGCTGTAAAAGGAAATGGATTCTCTCTTAGATCCTTCAGGAGTGCAGCCCTGCTGACTGAATTTGAGCCTTGATTTGAGTCTCCTGAGATCTGCTGTACACCTCTGACCTCCAGAACTGTACAATTAATCTGTGCTGTTTTCAGCCACTGAGTTTGTGGCAATCTGTAAGCAGCAGGAGGAAACTAATACTATACTCCATTAATCTTACTAGTATTATGGTTTTTCACAACCACAAATAATTGAGAAAGGTTTACTAAGGCAATTACACAAAACTAAATAAGTACAGATTACAAAGTGCATAGCTTTAACTACACTTTTCTCTGAATGCTGCAAATGTTTATACCAAGGCAAAAACAATGACAGGAGTTATAATAAATATTCCAGTCTTCCTGCTTTACTTTTGAAAAAAATGTATTTTCAAATGTTTGAAAAATAAATGAAACATGCAAAATACCCTCAATTTCCACATTTAAGCAGAAAATGGCCATTAGTGAGCTTGTGGTTATGCTGTTTGAATATTTTCTCCCTCTCACTAAGAACCTTCTCGTTCCCACGAGAACCCAGAGGCACCCAAGTCACATGGTGTTTTTTCCTGTAATATTTTGTCCTGTACAAACAATAGGATGCCAATTACCCAGCCTTAACATGACAAACAATAAGAAACTATGACAATTTTATTTTTGGTGAAATGATCCTATGAAATTAGAAGTTTGGAAAGAACCACATGCCTAAAAATCATCCTGTTTATCTTCTTCTTTCTTTTTTTTTTTTCAGAGGGCTTGTCTCCACACCATCACATGCACCCAAGAAATAGTTTTTTGCTTTAAAAGGCAATGCTATAATCTTTTTCAGAAATTCTGTTTTCCCTCCACTCTCCTTACCTTCTTATATTCACATAATTTTTTTTTTACATAGACCAAACTCAGGCTGTATGAGGCAAGAGTTTAAAAATATTTGCTTCACTGTATCTTAAGACAGTTTCCTCTTTATCAGTCCTCAAAGAAGAAATAACACTGGCATCTTTTCTCCTTCTTCTCTTGTAGATACATATATAGGGCTACAAAATATATGGTAGTTAGGGCAAACGGCAGGCTTTCAGCAGTAAGAAATCCCCTCGCCAATGCAAAAAAAATGGGTTCGATCCATGGGTCAATAAAATCCCCTGGAGAAGGAACTGGCAACCCACTCCAGTGTTCTTGCCTGGGAAATCCCATGGACAGAGGAGCCTAGTGGGCTAAAGTCCATGGGGTCCCAAGAGTAGAACGCAACTTAAGTGAGTGAACCAGGGGAGGTCAGGGAGTTGGTGGAAACGTATTGTAAGTAGAGGGATTTCATCTATTCTTTAATGTTAGATTTTTTTCATTTATTTTCAGTCAGTAACTATGACTATTCTGGATAGTATTTCTAATATATTATATGTATATGTACATACACATACATATGTGTGAATGCAAATGTCTATGTTCTAATAATGCTTCTATTTCCTTGAAAATGATTTGGACTTCAAATCTGTGGCCTTGGAAGTTAACAGTGAAAACTGAGATAATAGCAAAAGGGTCTCCTGAACCTTTTTGGAGTCAATTTGAACAGGATTCCATTAATTGGAGCACCAAAGTGAGTTACAAATAAAATGAGCTAGATATATCAAATGTTTTAAATCCATGAATTCATGATGCTACTTCAAATATAAATGGCCACTGTTGAAAGATCCTGGTGAACCAAGTTATTATTTTGAAAACTTGTAAATAAAGAAAAAAAGTTGTTTATCCTGTCTTTTCTGTGTGAACTGTACCTCAGGGTAGGCAATTAGTGGTGAGTTGACTCCTCTCTTTATTGAAGTATTTCTGTTAGACTGTACAGTTCTTTTTCTAAGGAAACATGTTTTCCAGTTCTCAAATTTTCCAGTTTGATGGATGTTTTTGTGAATGTAATATTAATCACAGTTATTTTTTTAAACTGTTTCTGGTAATTTTAATATCTAAAACACCTGTGAGTATTTTTAGTTTTGGTCATGTTTCTTGGCATATTGTCCAACATTGTGTTTGAAAAGTCGCCACTCTTCCTTTCAAAAGGAGACACCCTATTAATCTGACTAATTATCATCCAATCACCTATATTACTCACTCAGTTTACTTCTGTTTTTCCCAGCTAGAATGTGACCCTGTGGGGTTCAGATCAAGACTCTCAAGTCTGGTAAGACCCAGAACACCATTTTTGGGGTCTCCCTAGCATTGTAAGGATGCTGAAAGTGCTACTTGGCTTTCCCGCTGCATTCCCTTGGATTCTTGCCATGTGTGTGTAAAGATGTGGCACCTGACTCAGGGGGAAAACAGCAAAGAGTGTTGAACTGTCTGCTTTTCTTGTTCTCCTTTTGCCCAAGAATCTTAGCTTCTCAAGTCCTGGTTGTTTAAGCAGGTCTAAATTCCAACTTTTCTTTTCCCAATCCAAGGAGATGCCCATCTCTGTTTCTTTGTTTCCCTCTTAGTAGGGGCCTCCACCTACTTTTACATAACTTTTCAGACTCTCACTTTTGAAGCAGAAGAACTGTCATATGCTGTCAAAGAAGTAGCAGCATGAAGAATGTTAAGCTTCCCTCAGTGAGCTTCCTTCCTAGGGGTCCTGACCCTGCAAGTCCTGCCTGCCCCAAAAACTCCCGAACAACTTCAGGCATCAGAAGTGTATCTCATCCATCTTTTCTAGTCCTTGGTAAGCTGAACTGTTCTGTTACAAGCTCCTCTGTTTTAGCTGCAAGCAGAGGTTCTCACTGAGTGGATCCTGGCTGATACTAAGGATTATTCATGATTATTTTAAGTCCATAATGATATTATGATTATGTATGTTTTGAAAAGCATCCCTATCTTTTAAAGATAAAATATTGAAATGTTTGACATACATAATAATGTTTTCTTCAAAACCATGATGAGGAGAATGAGTAGGTAAAGGATGTAGATTTGCTTTGAATTCATGCCAGATGTAGATTTGCTTAAATTCATTGTTGAAGCTGAGTAATGGGCATATGGGAATAGGTCATAGTATTCTTTCTACCTTTTATATATGCTTAAAATTTCCTATAATTTTGTATGTACTGAAAATTTCCTATAATTACAAAACATAACGAATAAATAACATGTGGCCTTTGTACTTTTGGTTTCCTTTCAACAGGCATGAACTTATCCTGTGGGCAATAGACTAACAAAAGCAACCCCATATTGAAAATAAAGAAATAGACTTTTTTAATATAGAGGCAAACCACTGACTGCCTCTGTATTAAATAGGCTGACTGTATTACCTTAGCTGAACTCAAAGGGAATTTATGACCAAAAGAATAATATATTGACATGGAGAGCATTGTGCACTGGACCTTGGGAGAGCATACACACGCACACACACACACCCCTGCATCCAATAGGCAGTCTAGGCAGAGCAGAAACAGCACAGGGCTGAGCTCCAGCTCTAGTTTACTGAGAGCTCTCATATTCACAGGGCTTCCCTGGTAGCTCGGTTGGTAAAGAATCCACCTGCAATGCAGGAGACCCTGGTTCGATTCCTGGGCTGGGAAGATCCCCTGGAGAAGGGATAGGCTACTCATTCCAGTATCCTTGAGCTTCCACTGTGGTTCAACTGGCAAAAGAATCCACCTATGATGCAGGAGACCTAGGTTCGATCCCTGGGTTGGGAAGATTCCCTGGAGAAGGGAAAAGCTCCCCACTCTAGTGTTCTGGTCTGGAGAATTGCATGCGCTATGCAGTCCATGCGGTCATAAAGAGTCAGACATGACTGAGCAACTTTCACTTTACTTTCTCATAGGTCACCCAGTGGATCAGGAAAGAAGATAGAAAGGGGTGTGGGTCCTGCCCTAGATTACTTTACAATTTAGTCATAATTAAAGATTATAATTGATTTATGAAATTACACTTAGAAAAACTATGATTTTGCTCTCATTTCTTATCAATGAAGGGCTTCCCTGGTGACTAAGATGGTAAAGAATTTGCCTGCAATGCAGGAGACCTGGGTTCAATCCCTGGGTTGGAAAGAACCCCTGGAGAAGGAAATTGCAACCCATTTCACTTCCTTCAGTTTCTGCTCATCCACCTAGCAGCAGTGGCTGGCATGAAGCATCTGAGGCTGTGCTGGGGCAATTGTCCTGGTTTACTGCAGTTTAGGATGGATGTACCTGTCATTCTCCCATCTCACAGGGAAACTCAGGATTTGGGCAGAAATGTTTTGAGGTTGTATGGATTCTTTTCACCAGATAGAAATTACTAAAGTGTGGAAGGTTGTTGAGGTTACCTAAGAGGTTTCTGTGGTTTTTTTTTTTAATTGCCTCTTTTTTGTTTTCAATTCTGTTTAGTTTTATTATTGTTGTATACATGCATGCATGCTAAGTTGCTTCAATTTGTCCAACTCTTTGAGACGCTATGGATTGTAGCCAGCCAGATTCCTATGTCCATGGGATTCTCCAGCTACGAAGTCTGAAGTGGGTTGCCATGTTGTCCTCCAGGGTATCTTGCTGACTCAGGGATCGAACCCGGGTCTCTTATGGTCTCCCGCATTGGCAGGCAAGTTCTTTACCACTAACACTACCTGGGAAGCCCCCATTTTGTATAAGGTTGGTACTAAAAATATCATATTGAAGTATACAACAGATTGTAGAGTAAGTGCAAAGCCAGCTATTTTTGTAGTCACATTTCAAATGAGGATTATCATAATTAAAAACTGAGATGAGTGTAGTGGATTTAGCTAGTATTCTAAATATGAGTTGTTGACTTTCTCAAGGCAGCTCTACTTCCAGTAAGTGGAAACTAATAACTAGCAAAATGTGAGTTTCTAGCTTCCCATAAATGTATATATAATACATAGTAGTTTGAATATTCTTTTGAATTCTGACAAAGTTACACAAAAGAGCAGTGTGCAAAAAAATCCCACTGACTGTTAGAATATATAACAACTAATTCTTATGAGTTAAAAGATGATGCTTTTGGTATATCTTTAGAAAAAACTGAAGGTATCCAGCAGGCAGCAATCTTAGGTACTTAGACATCAGAGGCTCTGGATTTTACTGTAAAATCCACTTTACTGTAAGTGGTGTGACATTAATCAAGTTGGTGCATTCTCTGTACCTCCTTCTTATCTGCAAAGTAAGTTAAACGAAATCTCCTTTAAAGGTTTATTTTAGCTTCAAATCCTATGATGTTATAATGTATCGTCAGTTATTCTAATGAAAAAACAGTATGTTTCCTATAACTAGAAAACAGTCCTACAGAATGGTATAGATTTTGGCAGAAGAATTAAGGTAAATAAAATTATGAAGCAGAAGATATTAAGAGAGGTGTACAAAAAAGATCTTCACGACCCAGATAATCACAATGGTGTGATCACTCACCTAGAGCCAGACATCCTGAGATGCAAAGTCAAGTGGGCCTTAGGAAGCCTCACTACAAACAAAGCTAGTGGAGCTGATGGAGTTCCAGTTGCGCTATTTCACATTCTAAAAGATGATGCTGTGCAAGTGCTGCACTCAATATGCCAGCAAATTTGGAAATCTCAGCAGTGGCCACAGGAATGGAAAAGGTCAGTTTTCATTCCAATCCCAAAGAAAAGCAACACCAAAGAATGCACAATTGCACTCATCTCACATGCTGTAAAGTAATGCTCAAAATTCTCCAAACCAGGCTTCACCAGTATGTGAACCATGTTAACTTCCAGATGTTCAATCAGGATTTAGAAAAGGCAGAGGAACCAGAGATCAAATTGCCAGCATCTGGTGGATCATTGAAAAAGCAAGATAATTCCAGGAAAACATCCATTTCTGCTTTATTGACTACGCAGAGCCTTTGACTGTGTGGATCACAATAAAAATGGAAAATTCTTCTAGAGATGGGAATACCAGACCACCTGACCTGCCTCTTGAGAAACCTGTATGCAGGTCAGAAAGCAACAGTTAGAACTGGACATGGAACAACAGACTGGTTCCAAATAGGAAAAGGAGTACTTCAAGGCTGTATATTGTCACCCTGTTTATTTAACTTATATGCAGGGTACATCATGAGAAACCCTGGGCTGGAATCAAGATTGCCAGGAGAATTGTCAATAACCTCAGATATACAGATGACACTATCCTTATGGCAGAAAGTGAAGAAGAACTAAAAAGCCTCTTGATGAAAGTGAAAGAGGAGAGTGAAAAAGTTGGCTTAAAGCTCAGTATTCAGAAAACAAAGATCATGGTATCCGATCCCATCACTTCATGGTAAATAGATGGGAAAACAGTGGAAACAGTGGCTGACTTTATTTTTTGGGCACAAAAATCACTGTAGATGGTACTGCAGCCATGAAATAAAAAGTTGCTTGTTCCTTGGAAGAAAAGTTATGACCAACCTAGACAGCATATTAAAAAGCAGAGACATTACTTTGCCAACAAGGTCCGTCTACTCAAAGCTATGGTTTTTCCAGTAGTCATGTATGGATGTGAGAGTTGGACTACAAAGAAAGCTGAGTGCTGAAGAATGGATGATTTTGAACTGTGGTGTTAGAGAAGACTCTTGAGAGTCCCTTGGACTGGAAGGAGATCTAATCAGTTCATCCTAAAGGAAATCAATTCGGAATATTTATTGGAAGGACTGATGTTGAGGCTGAAACCCCAATACTTTGGCCACCTGATGCAAAGAGCTGACTCATTTGAAAAGACCCCGATGCTGGGAAAGATTGAAGGCAGGAGCAGAAGGTGACGACAGAGGATGAGATGGTTGGTTGACATCACTGACTCTATGGACATGAGTTTGGATAAACTCCGGAAGCTGGTGATGGACAGGGAGGCCTGGCATGCTGCAGTCTATGGGGTTGCAAAGAGTCAGACAGGACTGAGCGACTGAACTGACCAGTTCCAGTTAGTGTTCAGTACTAATAATAAGAAATGAAAAAATATCTCATCTATGCTGGATACTGGGTTACATGCTTTACACACTTCTTTTACTTACATTCCATTATTATTCTGTAATTATTCCTATTTTACGGATAGAAATACCAAAAAAAAGAAAGGACTTGTAAATTATCTAGCATCACTCAGCTGGTATGTGGTAAAGCTGGAATTTGAACCATAGTTGATTTTCTCTAGATCCCGTGCTCCTTGGCCATGATCCTTCACAGCCACAGTATAGTATTTTTGTATCTATGGACTTTTTTATTCTTTTCTTATATATTTCATGAATCTTTAACACATAGTTTTGTTTAAAATGTCTAATTAAAGTATTTTCAGTGTGCTTTAAGATTTATAAAATGTTGTACTCTTTGTTCTGTCATATAGTCAAGGTGGTACTGAAATTGAGAGTGGATATTCATCCTTCTTATTTTTTATATGATTATGTAGAAACAGATAAATTATTCAGTTGCTTAATGAATAGATTCTAGAGCTTGGGTTTCACTTTTTAAATTTGATCTACTCATTGCTTTTTTTTCTATTATACTGCTTGTAAACACAATAGTTTCTACAGCAAGGAGGAGAAACATAAATACATGAAATTCATAAAAGAATTATATAATATCCTTTCTCACCTATTAGTACATTTGAATTGTAGGACAGTTTCATTAAATTGAAAGAAATAAAATTCTCTCTCTTGATTTCAGAGATCAATTTATCTGCATTGATTATCTTCAGGGACATTGAAATATGCTCTGCAGACCATGATGATGCAATGGTACTTACATATTTTGTTTTTCATTATCTATTTCTGTAAAATGGAAGACTAGGAGACCAAGAAGGTTGATTCTGACAAATGTATCACAGGCAGTACCATATGATACCCAAATAACAGGTCAGCTAAATAAATGGCCTTGTCAGTTGATAGATTGAATTGATCAGTGAGGCAAAGCTCCAAAGTTCCAGATTTAGGAGTCCCTGTTGAACTACTATAGACTGGGGCCCTTGTTGAACTACTATGGACTATCTGTTTAGTCGAGTATTCCAGAGTAAGTAGCTCAATCACACAGACTCTTCCCACTTGCTTACTTCTTGTAGTAGGGTCATTGTTTAATAACTTCCTGAAGGCTTACAATATGCTAATCACTTTGCTGATGGGAAGGGCTTCAGAGACTTAAAAATAATGTAATCCTTGATCCAGAGGACTGTTTAGTCATCATAGAAGACAATCAAGATAGAAGAAGTCATAAAAGTTCCAGAAAGCTTTCTTCCAAATGGCAAAATTGAAAGCATAATGTACTTAAATTTTTTGAGTGTATTGAAGCACTATGGGAAGACCTTGAATATGAATTAAAAAAACATACAAACCTTTTATGAAAACTTCAGAAAATTATTCTACTCAGTTTTTCTGGGCATCTAAAACTGCTCTAAAAAGTAAAATAACTTGAAAAAAATCAAGACTAATATGATTTAGGGAAAAAATAAAATATGCAAGAAAAGAAAGGTAATCACTTTGTATGACATGACACAGCTCTGACTGGCATTTCACGTATGTAGTAATGTAGAAAGTGAATATTTACTATTCAAAAAGTGGAAAATAAATGTATTGGGAAGGTGAAGAGACAGTAAATATATGTCTGTATAATAGGGACATGTACAGTTCTATTAAACATGTACTTATTTATTTTTAAAAATATTATTAAAAATTTTTAAAACATATTAAAATTTGTAGAGTAAGGCTTTTAAAAGTATCTTTATCATGTACTCCCCTTTGAGATGTTCTCTTCTGTTTGCATTTTCTGTCGATGCACTGCTGTTACGGAGAAGGCAATGGCACCCCACTCCAGTGTTCTTGCCTGGAGAATCCCAGGGATGGTGGGAGCCTGGTGGGCTGCTGTCTGTGGGGTCGCACAGAGCCGGACACGACTGAAGCGACTTAGCAGCAGCAGCAGCAGCAGCACTGCTGTTAACTAGAATTGTAATATGTTTTGAATATGGACACTGAGAAGTATAATAAAACATTGTTGCTCAGTTGCTAAGTTATAAACGCAGGGAGATAATGAAGGACAGGGAAGCCTGATGTGCCTCAGTTCATGGGGTCCCAAAGAGTCAGACATGAAAAAATAAAACATTGAGCTCTTGCAATTAAATTTTAAGGTTTTTGACTAGGCAAACATTGTGAAAAAAGTATGAGAAAATATATCAATATTTTGTTAGGACTCACTGTCCAAAAGCAAGTAATGGTGTATTAATGTAGTTGTTTCTCAGTATCTGCTGGAGATTGGTTCTAGGATATCCATTGGAAACCAAAATCCTTGAATACTCAAGTCCCTTATGTTGAGTGGATTGTATTTGCATATAGCTTATGCACACCCTCCCACATACCTTAAGTCATTTCTAGGTAACTTATAGTACCTAAAGAATAGTGTTAGTGGCTCAGTTGTGTCTGACTCTTTGTGACCCCATGGGCTGTAGCTTGCCAGGCTCCTCTGTCCACGGATTTCCCAGCAAAAATACTGGAGTGGGTTGCCATTCCCTTCTCCATGGGATCTTCTTGACCATGGGACTGAACCCGTCTCCTGCATTTGCAGGCAGATTCTTTACCATCTCAGCCACCAGGGAAGTCCTTTATAATACCCAATATGATGTAAATGATATGTGCGCGTGCGTGCTCAGTCACTCAGTTGTGTCTGACTCTTTGTGATCCCATGGACTGTAGCCTGCCAGACTCCTCTGTCCTTGGAATTTCCCAGGCAAGAATACTGGAGTGGGTTGCCATTTCAAATAGTTATAAATACAATATAAATGTTATGTAAATAGTTGTGGAAGCACACAGCAGATTCAGTTTTGCTTTTTGGAACTTTCTAGATTTCTTTTTTCAAAGATCATTTTTGATCTACAGTTGGTTGAATACTGAAGGCCAAGCGTATTACTGTTATTTTCCAGGATGCTTTTGAATTAAAGGAGGTAATTTCCCTTATTAAATAAAAAGTTTGGGCCAGTTGCTTGATTACGTCTGGCTCAAAAAAAAAAAAAGTTTTGGCCTATTCATGAATAACAATGATAATAAGAATTATGAGATACATACTGTGTAAGAGGTTCCCACAGTGTGTCCTGAAAACCCAGAAGAGAATAAAAATCTCTCCCAGTGTTAGGTGATGAAGGAAGATTAAATGGAGCATGTGATTTGCATGGAGTCCATGCCCGTACAATGAATATAGAAAGCATTATATTATCTTCCATACCTTTGTGACACTGTCTCCTCTAATCTACCTGTTTTCATATGTTTTATTTTTGCTGCTTTGCTTTCTCACTTTGATGTATTAAGTATAGATTCCTTTTATTCTGCTTTTTAGAACTTATTGTCCTTTCTGGAACTATAGTCTGAGTCCTTTACCAATTCCAAAGTATTTAGTCATCATCGTTTCAAATATAGTCTTCCTACTGCTTCCATGGGAAACTCCAATAGACATATTTTAAACTCTTCCTTCTTATCTTCCCATGCTTTTAGTTTGAAAGTTTCACTTCGTCCCTTTTGGTTTCAATGCAGGAGTTTTATTTCAGTTTATTTGTATCAGTTTATTACTGCAGCATAACAAACCACCCCAAATCTCGGTGGCTTAGACCAACAAGCATGCATTATTGCTTGTGAACCAGGTCAGCAGACTTATCTTCTGGGCTTGATTGGGCTCACTTCCACATTACAAGCATCTGTGGGTTGCCTTTGTGGCTTTGCTGATTTTGCTGGTTTCAGCCAAAATGTCTGGGGCCTCGTCTTGGGTGAGTCAGTTCTGCTGCAGGTATCTCTCCTTCTCCATTAGGCAAGGCCATGAATGTTTGTGTCTTGGTGACAGGGTTACAATAGAGCAAGCAGAAGAAGCCCACGGGGCCTATTCAGCCCTGGACTAACATGAGCACATTAGTAGATTTCATTATTCCTTTTGGAAGCCCTTGGCATCTTTTCTTTTGTGGATCTCATGTCATAAAAAAGTATTAAAAACTGTATTTTATAACTGCCTTGGAATAAAGATGAATGTAATCTAGATTGGACTCATTACTATTACTATGTATTCATTATTTGATTTCTGTTTATTTTGGTTTTAAAAGAAATTAAGATGAAACAGTTTTATGAGCCTCTAAAAGTATTGTGGACTCTCATCATTGTGACCACCAAAGCTAATGGATAAGTCAGGCCTGCACATCATTACTTCTGCACAAGCCCAGCCTGTAAGACTGGGGAAATAGACTCCACCATTTGGTGAGAGGATCTGCGAGTTATATCGCACAGGGTGTTGTGAATTATAGGGAGGGATGAAGCATTCAGTCCATTTCATAATCAACTTACCACATCAGTTCTCTCTTTCTGTAAATTTAATCTATCTAGTTCATCTGCTTTTGTTGTTTCTCACTTGATGTTTTCTTTCCCCAAATATTTGTAGCATATTTATTTTGTACTTTCATTCTGATAATAATACCTAAAGTTCTTTCAAATTTTATTTTTGAATCTAGTTTTTGTTTCTGCTAGCACTTCCTCTTCAGCGCTTTTTCTATGGGGAAAGCATAATTTGGCAACTTTAGTTTGATATATTCTACTTTGCTTTGTAAGATACTTAATATATTAAGCTTAGAATTATGTGAAGCATATTTCTTGCTTTGGAGTTGTTTTGTTTACAGTTTTTTCTTTTTATTGAAGTGTAGTTGACTTACAATGTTGTGTTCGTTTTAGGTGTGTAGAACGTGATTCAGATATATATATGAAAAAGAATATCTAAAACCTTTTCCCTTATAGGTTATTACAAAATATTGAGTGTAGTTCTCTGTGCTATAAGTAGGTCCTTGCAGATTATCTATTTTATGTACAGTAGTGTGTAGATGTTAATTCCAAACTCCTAATTTATCTGCCCCCACCCCCCAATTTGGGTTACACATTGGCTAATTAGGTAATGTGCTTTCAACTGCCATTTCACAAGAATGCAGTTAATTCTCAGGGAAGATGATTTTTCCTCACCTAGAGCTGAGGCAGAGGGTTAAGTTTCTTTGACATCTTTTTTATCTTCCAGAAGCAGATAATTTTTCCTTTGGATTACCTAAAGGGTCCAAGACCTTTCCCCCACTTTTTCTGAATAATTCTATGAAACAGAGCAGTAGATTTTTATTATTGACAAATACTCCTTAGGCAAACCCATCTTTTCTGAGCTTGTTCACCACTATAGTTTAAGCATTTTTTTGTCCACAGGATAGTCTGCTTCCTGTAAGCTTGACTTAAAAAAAAAAAAAAAAAGCAAAAGAAAACAAAAACTTTGTTGTATAGTTTCTATCATTTTTGGTATTCTGTAATTGTACATTTTAAACACATACAGTCTTCTTCAATGCTTTAAATAAAATTCAGCCTCAAATGCTTTAAAACATATAAGCAAATAAAAGTTAATGAACAAATAAATTCTATAGCTGCAAGGTAGAATTGATTAATAGTAGAGTGGAGCCGAAAGACACTTTTTCTAGGAACTCAGGCTAAAATTCTCCTTGACTTCTTTGCAGACCTTGGTATCTCTTCTCTTCTGCTGTTTTAGTCTTTTCACACATATCAGAATAGTCAGTATCCCCATTTCTTCCAAATACCTGCCTCTGTTATAGCTCGGTCTGCTTCCCCTGTGTGTGGTAGTTTGGGGATATATTATGCCTCATCAAATCTTTTTGACCTATATCTTTTCCCAGAATTTTATTTTACTCTATATTGATAAGAAATTAAAAATAAACATTGGTAAGAAAAGTTCATTTTCTTTGCTTGTGATTGAAAATAGATTAATGTACATCTAGAGGAAAAGTGTGAATTTAAATCCTTTGTTTTTGGACATTTAATTGCATATGCTTTTAAGGCTATTCATATTCTGAAGGTTCTTGCTTTATTTACATCACAGAACCTCTCTTATATATATATATATATATATATACATTAAGGTCATATTAAATAACATACATAAAAGTAATTTGTGAATTCTGATGTACTAAGTAACAAGAAGACAATATTACTATTTACCACCACTTATTCAGTTCAACAGAGATACAACTATAAAAACAATAACAAAAATAATACAACAAAAAATGACCCTTACTTTCAAGGTATTCACTTTGCAGTGCAGAACATAAGATGTAAACTCTCAGATGGCTAGTCATGTGCTAGGTGTGCACTAGGACCAGAGAATGAGGTCTGGTGCTGGCACGGAGTGGAGAATAGTCCCAGTGCTGCAACTGGGAGGTGATGGAAGCTTTCACTAAGTGATAACACCGGAACAAAATTCTTTTGGGAAAGCAGGGAATCCCTAGGCAGATGATTTTAGAAAGGCATAGTAGATTTAACAAAGATTTTATGGAATAACAAAAAACATAAAAACTTAGCGTCAAAGAATAAGACAGTTCTTTTTCAGTCTGGATGAACCTATATGAGCACAGGGAAAGAGACACAGAGTAGAGGACACACATGTGGACACGGGGGTGGGGGAGAAGGGGAGAGTGCGATGAATTGGGAGGTTAAGATCGACATATATACACTCCTATATAAAATATATAGCTAATGGGAAATGGCTGTATAGCACAGGGAGCTCATCTGGGTGCTCTGTGATGACTTAAATGGATGGGGTTGAGGGAGTCTGGTGGGAGGGAGGTCTAAGAGGGAGGGAATATATGCATACATATCACTGATTCACTTCATTGTACATCAGAAACTAACAAAGCATTGTAAGGCAATTATACCCCAAATAAAAAAGAATAAAACAAAGACCTCCAGAGCAAAACCAGCAACAACAAGAAATTAAGTCTACCCCATTAACTTACCAGACAAGAGAACACAGAACAGTGAAGAATTCAATTCACTGAGTCATTTGCTGAAGGAGAAAATCAAGGAACTTTATATGCTAGAGAGAAGAGTACATAATTACATTAAGCATAGAAATGAGAGGGCAGGGTAAGTCCATAAGTGTGTGTACACTTGGTTAAAATAGTCTCATTTTTCATTTTTCCAGAAAGTGTCTGCAATTAGGTTCAGTAAAGATCTGGCATCCGGGTCACTCAAAGTTCAGGGAAACTTCAGTTGTTTAGAGCCAGCTGCAATAAAATACAACAATCAGTTTTGATACCTCCTAGGCAAGTGCTGGTGGAAGTGGAAAATTTTTATTCACGTTGGCTTGAGGCAGATGTCATATATACAAGAGTTGAAACTGTGACGCTAGACTGCCTTATAGCTCAGAATGTGGTTTGTGGACCGAGCATAGGTGTTAACTACCTGGGTCCTTGCTAAGGTACAGATTCTTAGACAAATCCCACCACACCCCCCCAACACCACTTCAGAACTGAGTCAGAACCTGCATTTTAGTAGTGTCCTCAGGTTTTTCATATGCACCTTAAAAAGAAACAGCAACTTTAAAACAAGGATAGTGGTTCTCCAACTTTGATGAGTAAGGATCAACTGGAGAGACAGAGTTCCAGACTCACTGGGATAGAATAGGCTTCTAATCAGTTCAGTTCAGTCACTCAGTTGTGTCCAACTCTTTGTGACCCCATGGACTGCAGCACGCCAGGCCTCCTTGTCCATCACCAACTCCCCAGTGAGTCAGTGATGCCATCCAACCATCTCATCTTCTGTTGTCCCCTTTCCCTCCCACCCTTAATCTTTCCCAGCATCAGGGTCTTTTCAAATGACCCTTCACATCAGGTGGCCAAAGTATTGGAGCTTCAGCTTCAGCTTCAGCATCAGTCTTTCCAATGAATATTCAGGACTGATCTCCTTTAGGATGGACTGGGGGATCTCCTTTCTGTCCAAGGGACTCTCAAGAGTCTTCTCCAACATCATAGTTCAAAAGCATTGTTTCTTCAGAACTCAGCTTTCTTTACAGTCCAACTCTCACATCCATACATGACCTCTGGAAAAACCATAGCATTGACTAGATGGACCTTGTTGGCAAAGTAATGTCTCTGCTTTTTAATATGCTGTCTAGGTTGGTCATAACTTTTCTTCCAAGGAGCAGGTGTCTTTTAATTTCATGGCCGCAGTCACCATGTGCAGTGATTTTGGAGCCCCCCCCAAATAAAGTCTGCCACTGTTTCCACTGTTTCCCCATCTGTTTACCATGAAGTGATGGGACCGGATGCCATGATCTTAGTTTTCTGAGTGCTGAGCTTTAAGCCAACTTTTTTACTCTCCTCTTTCACTTTCATCAAGAGGCTCTTTAGTTCTTCTTCTCTTTCTGCCATAAGGGTGGTGTCGCCTGCACATCTGAGGTGATTGATATTACTCCCGGCAATCTTGATTCCCACTTGTGCTTCATTCAGCACAAGGTTTCTCATGATGTACTCTGCATGTAAGTTAAATAAGCAGGGTGACAGTATACAGCCTTGATGTACTCCTTTCCCTATTTGGAACCAGTCTGTTCCATGTCCAGTTCTAACTGTTGCTTCCTGACCTGCATACAGAATTCTCAAGAGGTAGGTCAGGTGGTCTGATATTCCCATCTCTTTAAGAATTTTCCACAGTTTGTTGTGATCTACACAGACCTTCGTATTTTTACCAGGTTCCCCAGGAGATTCTGATACTGACCAAAGCTAAAGAACCATCATTTTTAACATGCTTTTCTTACTCACGATCTGTAAGCTCAAAATCTGCACACATAAAGAGCTGTTTTCTCCTGCCTGCCAATGCAGGGGACATGGGTTCAATCTCAGCTCTGGGAAGATTCCATATGCTGTGGGCCCACTAAGCCCATGCATCACGACTCCTGAGCCTGTGTGCTGCAACTGCTGAAGCCTGCACACCCTAGAACCTGTGAAACAGAGAAGCCACCGTAATGAGAAGCCCTTACACAGCAACGAAGAGTAGCCCCTGCTCACCTCAACCAGAAGAAGCCCACTCACAACAACAGTCAAAGACCCAGGGCAGTCAAAAATAAAATGAATAAATAAATAAATAGTAAAAAGAGATATATTCTCTTTAGCAATACAACTCTGGTTGTATTACAGATCAAACCATATGTGCTGTTTTCCCTGGAATTCACCGAATACAATCACAATCATGAGGATCTTATGACACCTGGAATTTCAGTAACCTGAAAGCATGTTTAGCACATGGTACGATCATTTATTTTTTTAGTATATGAAAAAAATACTATGTCTGTGAGAACATTCCAGTGAGGATTATCTACTAAGAAACAGAAATTCCAAGATCTTTGTTAATGGTGGAAATAGCTCTGATAACTATTTACTGGAGCAGGGAAAAGACTAAAGTTTAGCTTATATTTAGGAGATTTCTCCAGGTGTTATGTATCAAGTCATAATAAAATTTCTTTGTTTAACAAATTAGAAACTTCCTCTTTGAGTTGATAAAAGCTGGCTTTTATTCTCAAGGTTTCTTTTACAAAAAGGTGAATTTTGGTGTGTCATACTTAAAATCCTAACAAAAAACTGACAAGTTTTCTTCCCACCAACTTCTCTCTGGGGCATCCTGGTGTACAGCATCAGGAAGAGTGAGGTCATGTGCTTTTAATAAACCCAAATGCCATCAAATATAGGAAATCATTTGGCATTTCCTTTACTGGATACAAAACCTTACCTTTATTAGTCATTTAATTATGAGTTCAGAAATGAATTTGTGATGTGGAAGAACAATATTCATTAATAATTAGGGAAATGAGCAATGCACAAAATTTTCTAATAGGTCCAACCCTTCTTTTTCCTGCATGGTAAATGTTTGTGAAGGAAATATGCTTTAATAAGATAAGAGGTTTCAGTAGAGGTATATTTATTACTTCTCCCTGAGTGGACTCAACATGAGACTGGCAACTGTTTTAAGAAATACATTTAATCCCAGGTCATTAGTATTACATACTGCTTAGAGCATGAAGTCCTCAGCTTGCTTTTGAAAGCATTATGACAAAGACCCTCATTTTGCACTTGAGGAAAAGGTGAAGCCAAGCAGTTAGAGGAACTTAACTTTTTACAGATCTGTGAGTCAAAGATAGTTTTTCTGGCTTTTAATGCAAAGATTGCTTCAATAAACCTTTGAGCATTTGATTTTATCTAAAGATATCTGTAAAAAGAAGCTAAGATATTCTGAAAAAGAATAAAAAGCTTTAAATGTATGTATAATTTGGAATTCAGTAATTCCACATCAAGGCCTTTATCCTAAAAAACCACTCAGTAATATGTATAACTATACTTGTAGAACAATATTTATTGCAATGCTGTGAAACAGCTTAAAAAAACTGGATTATGTTAAATGGCGAACAATTTAGAAGAAAATTAAGCTTTCTTCTATATATAAGTTCACATGTAATTTTTTTTTCTGTTGTCAGTCGCTAAGTCATGTTCATTTCTGTGTAATCCCATGGACTGCAGCATGCCAGGCTTCCCTGTCCTTTACTTTCTCTCTGAGTTTGCTCAAACTCATGTACATTGAATCAATGATGCCATCCAACCATCTCATCCTCAGTTGCCCCTTCACCTCCTGCCCTCAATCTTTCCCAGCATCAGGGTGTTTTCCAGTGAACTGGCTCCTCAAATCAGGTGGCCAGAGTATTGGAGCTTCATCTTCAGCATCAGTCTTTCCAGTAAATAGTCAGCATTGATTTAATTGAGGATTGACTGATTTGATTTTCTTGCTGTTCAAGGGGCTCTCTAGAGTCTTTTCCAACACCACAGTTCGAAAGTATCATTTCTTTGGCACTCAGCTTTCCTTATGCTCCCATACTCACATCTATATATGACTACTGGAAAAACCATAGCTTTGACTAAATGGACCTTTGTTGGCAAAGTGATGTCTCTGCTTTTTCATATGTTGTCTAGGTTTGTCATAGCTTTTCTTCCAAGATGTGTCTTTTAATCTCGTGACTGCAGTCACTCTCCACAGTGATTTTGGAGCCCAAGAAAATGAAATCTGCTACTATTTTTACTTTTTCCCCAACTGTTTGCCATAAAATGATGGGACCAGATGCCATGATCTTTGTTTTTTTAATGTTGAGTTTTAAGGCAGCTTTTTCATTCTCTTCTTTCACCTTCATCAAGAGGCTTTTTAGTTCTTCATTTTCTGCCATTAAAGTGGTATCATATGCATATCTGAGGTTGTGATATTTCCCCTGGCAATCTTGATTCCAGCTTGTGCTTCATCTGGCCCAGGGTTTCTCATGATGTACTCTGCATATAAGTTAAATAAGCAGGATGACAGTATACGGCCTTTACATACTCTTTTCCCAATTTTGAACCAGTCCATTGTTCCCTGTCTGGTTCTAACTGTTGCTTCTTGACCTACATACAGGTTTCTCAGGACACAGATAAAGTCTGGGTCTGGTAGTCCCATTTCTTTAACAATCTTCCACAGTTTGTTGTGATCCACAAAGTCAAAGGCTTTAGTGTAGTCAATGAAACAAAAGTAGATGTTTTTCTGGAATTCCCTTGCTTTTCCTGTGGTCCAGCAGATGTTGGCAATTTGATCTCTGGTTCCTCTGCCTTTTCTAATCCAGCTTATACATCTGGAAGTTCTCAGTTCACTTACTGCTGAAGCCTAGTTTGGAGAATGTTGAGCATTACCTTGTCAGTATGTGACGTAATTGCTGCTGCTGCTAAGTCGCTTCAGCTGTGTCCGACTCCGTGCGACCCCATAGATGGCAGCCCACCAGGCTCCGCCTCCCTGGGATTCTCCAGGATATAAGTGCAGTTGTATGTAATTTGAACATTCTTTGGCATTATCTTTGGTCATTAATGATTTAAGGTCAGATCATTCATTTTGAAGAACTTGAAACAATAAATCTCACATCTGAGGAAAAAAGCTGCAAAGCTTAGTATTGAAAAGCAGATACCATCTTTTTTTTTTTTATTGTTTTTGCCATACATTGTCATGATATCACCATGGGTTTACATATGCTTCCCCTCCGGAACCCCCCCCCCCCCTCCCCCCCCCCCCCCCCCCCCCGGGAAATCTCACAGATTTCAGGTTGTTTTTGGAATCTTGACTCTTTGAGGGTATGCAAATAGTGTTTTCAGGAAAACTAGTCGGAATCTTCAGGGGATAAGGTGGTTCATTAAATATCCAATTTTTGTGAATATTAGTAAAGTATTTCAGAGCAACTTACATATTCAAATGTGGGGCATTAAACTATGGCCTTACTATTCAGTGGCAGGCAGCGTGCATGCTCAGTCACTCAGTAGTGTTTGACTCTTTGAGACCCTGTGGACTGTAGGCCTCCAAGCTCCTCTCTCCATGGAATTCTCCAGGCAAGAATACTGGAGTAGGTTGCCATTTCCTACTGCAGGCAATCTTCCTGACCCAGGATTCCTGTATAACCTGTGCCTCCTGCATTAGCAGGCAGATTCTTTACCACTGTGCCACCTCAGTGGCATAGTGCTAGCCATTAAAATTCAGAGTACTGTTTTAAAAACATTTTAAGTAAAGAAAATTAAAGAAAATTTTAAAAAAATAATAAAAAATAAAGAATGTAGTCACAGTGAAATTCTAGGTTTGAAAGGATGTTAAAAATAGTATGTTCAGCATAACCTAAAATTTATGCCATATGTCTAGATACCTACAAAGAAAGATAAAAATGTATATATGCAAATGCTTACAGTGATTATCTCTGGGTGGTACGAGTAGAGATTTTTCTATGTGTTTATTGAGAGGAAGAATATCATATTCATTGTTTAATGCTGATATAACAGATTACCACACATTAACCAGCTTAAAACTATACAAATTTACTATCTCACAGCACCCAGCTGATTTCTCTGCTTTGGGTGTATGCCAGCCTGGACTCTTATCTGAAGGCTCTGGAGGAAAATGCTTTTCTAGGTTCTTTTACATTGTTGAAAGAATTCCGCTGCATGTGATTTTAAGATCAAAACCCCGCATTTTCTTGCTAGCTGTCACTAGAGGTAGTTCTTCCCAGTTTCTAGCACCTGTCAGAATTTTATGGCTCATAGCTCGCTTCATTTTCAAAGTCCACAACAGTTTTTGGGTAAAATCTCTCTCATGCTTTGCATCTCTTCTGACTTTTTTCTGTATGGCTTTTCTCTGACTGAATTCAGTTAGAAAAGTTTCTCTGCTTCTAAGATCTTGGAGGGATTAGTTTAAGATTTCTTAAAGTTCCACCAATTAGCAATCTTAGTTTTATCTTCAATGTCCCTTTTCCAGTTTAGCATGATGTATTCAGAGGATATGTGGATTAGGGTAGAAACATCTTTGTTGGACCTGAAATTCTCTGGACTGCAACAGATAGTATAACATTAATGGCATGAGCTTTGAAGATGGATAGCAGACAGACCTTGTTGTATCCCAAAGCTGCTACCCAATATATGTTGACTTTGGGGGAATTAATGCATTTGCCTTCCAATTATCTCATATATAAAATGGGGATCATAATTATGCTTATTTCATTGGGCATTTATGAAGATTATATGAGATACTACGTAAAGAAAGCTGAGCATTGAAGAATTGGTGCTTTTGAACTGTGGAGTTAGAGAAGACTCCTGAGAGGCCATTGGATTGCAAGGAGATCAAACAAGTCAATCCTAAAGGAAATCAGTCCTGAATATTCATTGGAAGAACTGATACTGAAGCTGAAGCTCCAATACTTTGGCCACCTGATGTGAAGAACTGACTCATTGGAAAAGACCCTGATGCTGGGAAAGATTGAAGGCAAGAGGAGGAGGGGACAGCAGAGCATGAGATGGTTGAATGGCATCACCGACTCAATGGACATGAGTGTGTGCAAGCTCTGGGAGTTGGTGATGCACAGGGAAGTCTGACGTGCTGCAGTCCATGGGGTCGCAAAGAGTCAGACATGACTGAGTGACTGAACTAAACTAAATACTAAAAGCATAAGGTGCAATTTGCCATAAAGATTAACCATGATATTTTCGTTATTCTCAATACATTTCTGTGTTTTCTACAATGAGCATCTGTTAGTAAGAAAAACAATACCAATTATTTTGGAAGCAAGAAGGTTTAATCCCGTTCATATGGTTATGTCTATTGATGGATATATAATTTCTATTTTAAAAACCTTTTTTCTGTAGCACTTGCTAACTGAATATTTAATTTTAAATATATATCTTGAAATGCATATATATTTATTTACTATATTCTCCAAGTACAATAGCACTATCAGTATTGTTCCCTGATGTTCCTCAGTGTTTCTGGCACTTAGTAGGTGCTTTATAAATATATGTTAAGAAAATGGATTATCTTTAATTTAACCACACAAGAGTCTAATTAAAAGAACTTTGGATCACTTAGAAATTTTCCTTTTACATACATTCCTGAGAAAGAAAAAGGCAGAACAATAAAAGTCTCTTTTGAAAATTTAAATTTTCACTTGTCTAAAATATTCTTCTATATTAATATATTTAAAATGTAATTGTTCTCATAGAACCTCTCATTGAATGCAGGGGAGATAATTGTACACAATAATAATGTGATCATGGTGCTAGATTTTAACCCACAAAGCTTGACTCTGATTTCAATTGTGAAAACTGTTATATATCCAACCCTGTGAGATTCACTTACTTTCATTAATGAGAAACCCATGAAGCCATGCTAGAGGGAGGGAGACAGAGGAGAAATGATGAAGAAGGATGCACTATGAAGGAGGAAGGAGGCCACCACTGAAGAGAGGAGGAAGAGATAATAGAATCAAACGATTGTGGGCACTGTAAGACTCAGCTCATCTTCATGCCTCTGGAACAGCTCTTTTCTTAAAGTGCTCATGAGTTAAAATTTGGAAATCTTAGTACCTACACAAACCCACTGTGATAAATGAACCAAGAACCCAATAAGGGACAGATAATAAGACTTTGATTTTGGTGGGATTAAGGGATCACAGGAGGAATGCAAATGCCCTCTGTTAAGACTCCTGTATGTGCGCTTTCAGGTTGGTTAACAGTAGGGAACAAGCCGGGAATAGCCAGAGATTCTATTTCATGAGGTAGGTTATTATGGAAAATGTGTGACTAATGCACATTTAGTGAGCCAAATTACACTTTGGCTGGTAACAACTTGGCTGCTAACAACTTCTACTCTGTGTGTGTCTGATAACATGTGATGAGGATGTTGTATTATAAGCTTTGACTCAATCTCTACCAGGTCATTAGGTCAAAGAATCATGAAAATAAATGAATTAATGAACACCTTGTTACGGTTCATTGCAACAGACACGAAAACCCATAATTACAATACAAAGAAAAATATTCAAAAAGTTTTGTTAAAAATAACCCTGGTGGATAGAATAAGAAACTTCTGTTTTGTTTTTTTTTATTTTTTATTTATTTATTTATTTTTTATTATTGTTTTTGCCATACATTGTCATGATATCACCATGCGTTTACATATGCTTCCCCTCCGGGTCCCCCCTCCCTCCTCCCTCCCCCCCGGGAAATCTCGCTGCACCAGTCCCGAGCATCAATCCTGGGCTGGCGATTGATTAGACACATGACAATTAACATGCTTCAATGCCCTTCTCCCATCTCATCCCACCCTTACCCTCATCCACAAAGTCCACAAGTCTATTCTATACATCTGCGTTCCTTTTGTTGTCTCCCATGTTGGGTTCTCATTACTGTCTTTCTAAATTCCATATATATGTGTTAATATACTGTATTGTTGTTTTTGCTTCTGGCTTACTTCACTCTGGATAATGGGCTCCAGTTTCGTCCATCTGAGTAGAATTGCTTCAAATGAATTTTTTTTTAATGCTGAGTAATATTCCATTGTGTATATATACCACAGCTTTCTTATCCATTCGTCAGTTGATAGGCATCTAGGTTGCTTCCATGTCCTGGCTATTGTAAACAATGCAGCGATGAACATTGGGGTGCACGTGGCTCTTTCAATTCTGGTTTCCTCGGTGTATATGCCCAGCAGTGGGATTGCCGGGTCATATGGCAGGTCTATTTGCAGCTTTTTAAGGAATCTCCACACTGTTTTCCATAGTGGCTGTACTAGTTTGCATTCCCACCAACAGTGTACGAGGGTTCCCTTTTCTCCACATCCTCTCCAGCATTTAAGAATAGCTTGAGTCTGAACTCTATTATCTTTACTGGACTAGTGTTTTCAAACTTCATATATTTTATGAGTAAATAGTTTCTATCCAAAGCTATGTTTTTTCCAGTAGTCATGTGTGGATGTGAGAGTTGGACCATCAAGAAGTATGAGAGCTGAAGAATTGATGCTTTTGAGTTGCGGTGCTGGAGTCCCTTGGACAGTAAGGATATCAAACCAGTCAATCCTAAAGGAATCCTAAGGAAAAATCAGCCCTTTGTATTCATTGGAAGGACTGATGCTGAAGCTCCAATACTTTGGCCACCTGATGCAAAGAGCTGACTCATTGGAAAAGACCCTGATGCTGGGAACAATTGAAGGCAGGAGGAGAAGGGGTTGACAGGATGAGATGGTTGGATGGCATCACTGACTCAATAAACTCCAGGAGATAGTGGAGGACAGGGAAGTCTGCCATGCTGCAATCCATGGGGTCACAGGGTCAGACATGGCTTAGCGATTGGACAACAACAATCCAATATTAAAAATGACTGAAATGAGATGGAATACAGATTGCATTAATATTGAATTAAAATTTTTTCTCTCTGTTTGTATTTTTTGTCATGTCAAAGGCATATCTAACTGCAGGCCATGATCATGAATGTTTCAAATTGCTCCAGAAGACCAAGTATCCTTAGCCTGAGGCTATGGAAAACTGAGTCACACCCCTGAATGGAAAAACATAGCATCACTATTGTACTAAAATTAAATGAAAATTCAGCACTACCTTCTGTTATGATTGCAGACAACAAACTTCTGCAGTATTAGTAGTATTTGTGACTTTGTCACCAATAAATAAGATATTTTATATCATATTTTTATTGTTGCAGATAATTCAAAATATTGTTTAACTTAGCAGTACAAAATGAGATAATGGATATAAAACTATGGCCATTCTGATACACAGAATACATATATCAAATCTTAGTTCCCTTCATTTTTCTTTTGTAAAGAACCAAAGAACTGTACACAGCCTAGTGCCAAGGTAACCTCTCCATTTGATAGACTCTGAAGGCTTTCCTGGGGTAATCAAGCAAGAGAAGAACTTTATTTTTTTCCTCTGCCCTTTCTTATTAATAAATTTGATTTTATCTTCTTGTATCAGTTTGCTACTTAACAGTTGCTGCTTAACATTTTTGCTGCTCTAAAACTTGATCTCTTGAAACAACAATTATTTATTTAGCTCACATTTCTATGCAGCAGCGATTTGGACTGGGTCTAGTGGGCCATTCTTTATCTGTGACCACTCATGCTTCTGCATGCAGATGGCAGTTCATGTCCTTATAGTCTAGCCTTGTCTCTGCTGCCTGGGATGACAGCTAATGGGAATGAGGGTACCTGGACGACGTGTCTCTCATCACCCATTAGACTATCCAGGCTTGTCTGCATGGTAGCAGCTTCAGGGTTTCCAGGATCAGCAAGAGAGAGGGGAGCCCAGTGTAGAGCATTTTGGATGCCTCTGTTTGCAGTGGGCTTGCTCACATCTCATCTGACGCAGGAGGTTTCTTGGTCAACACAGACTCAAGGGGTGAGAAACAGATTCCACCTTTTGATTGGAGCTGCTGCCGTGTCACATAACAAGAGTAGATGTAGAAAGGGAAAGATTTACAGTCATTTTCACAACCTACCACACTGCTGAAAACAAAGTAAGGAATTCTCTTCCATCTACTACTTCTAAGATAGATCCATTTTAATCCTTTGAGTCTGGGTGTGCTCTGTGTGCTCAGTTGCTCAGTCATGTCTAACTCTTTGCAACCCTATGGACTGTAGCACGCCAGGCTCCTCTGTCCATGGAACTTTCCAGGCAGGAAAACTGGGGTGGATTGCCATTTCTTCAGGGGATCTGTTGGACTCAAGGATTGAACCTGCATCTCTTGCGTCTCCTGCATTGGCGGGCAGATTCTTAACCACTGAGCCCCATGAGAAGCCCTTCCTTGTTTGAGTCTAGCAATAGTCTTATAATAGGATTTTCCCTGGATGACTAAGAAACACACTTCATAAGGAGAAGCTATTGACTGTTTTAAGTCTTTTGAGTAGTATTAGTCATTGTCAGCAGAGTACTGGGGAATCTTTATGCTTTCATGCTTTGATGCTTGGAAACTGAGGTTCTAGAATAACATTTGAACTAAAAAAAATTTTTTTTCCTGGAGCTCTACTTGTTCAAGTCCTTAAGCTGTAAATTAACTTATTATAAAACCAACCATCTTCCAGATTTTGTGCTCATCATGAATAAAATTAGTACTTTACAAAACCTAATATATATTCTTAAAACAAAGACAGAATGGGCTTAACCTTGGAGAAATGGGAGATGTTAAAATCTCTCCAAGAAGAAAAGCAATGAAATTGTTCTAATGACCTGGATATGTGTATTTCTTTCTTAGGTTTTTAGATAAGGGAGAATAGGATATTTTACAAATTGGTGTTTTAAATGAGTAAAAGCAATGTATATTTCATATTCTCAGCTAATCCAGTATATTGGATCCTATCTGTTCTTCAGTAATTTATGAAACTTAATTGAATTGTTCCAGTATTGGGGAAGAGAAATTGAGTTACCTAAAACTAGAAATTATTTGCCTGAATAACTCTTTTTTTTTTTTTATGGCCAGAACCAGAAAGAGAAATGGAACACTTTGAGAAAATTTGTCCCCAAAGTACTGTTTCTTAAATAAAATTATGTAACTCAATTTATTTTATGGCAGTCACTGTGGTTAATATTGGACCTGATTTTAATTTTATGTGGATTAAAGAATTTAACTTTTCCCCGATGTATTTTTGAATGATTTCATTCACAGGCCATATCCTTTTTCACATTGTCTGAGTTTTATTCTCTTTGACAGCCAAAATTGTACATGATTTTTCACAGATCTTGATATTTTCCTGTTTAGTTACTTGTTATTTCACTGGAAAAGAACAGCAGATAATTTTCAAGTAGCTGCTGAAATTTAGTTGTTTAGATAACAGTGGAAAATGTACTTGCCTCATTAGTGGTGTCACTCATTTTCCCTTTCTTTTCTTACATAATTCTGAGTTTTCTTCTTAAATATATTTGGTTAAAATCTAGTAGGATTCAGGCTTTGTGGGTTGAATGCTGCATTAAGTACCATGAACTACACATTGTACAATATAATGGACCTAGGCAGTCAAAAAAATTAGTCCTCGAGAACTACTTAATGTGAAGAGATTATAATACCTAGAATTAGGGACTCAAAGCAGTAACTATTTGTCCATCATCAAGTCTGTTATTCAAATTGCTACTCCAAACTGGATTGATATCAGAATAACCTGAGAAACTTTAAACACTACTTAGTTTCCTGAGTTTCATATCCAGAGATTATGATTCAGTATGTCATCATCAAGGCTGAGTACTTGAGTCATTTTTCCCAAAGCTCCCAAGATAATTTTGATGCTACTGGCCTAGTACTGATTTCAAGAAAGGGGACAGGGGACCACTTGTCTTAGATTAAATATGATGGATGCAGCTTTAATGTGTCTCTTATTGTGGTGAGTGTCCTTCTTTACTCAAAGAAAAAGAAAATAATTGTTTTTAACCTTTGTTTCTAAAGCCCAAATTTGTTCTAATTAATCTCTGTGAATGCTGCTGATTTGTGAGCCAGTAACAATTCAGTGGTTGCATAATTCTTGAGAAAAAAAGGTCTGAGTTGCTAATCACTGCATTTTCTTTCTTCACAACTTAAAAGAATTCACCTCCCCCTTGTTCTATAATTATTTGTGACAAGCCTGGGGAAAAAAATTCCAAGAAAATGAAAATATCAAATATCAGGGAGGTTCAAAGACAAGGATCATGTTCCAATAATTCCATGAATGGACTGTGAAAACTGAAGGAGCTAGGATCAGGTCTTGAAATTTAGAAGAGCACTGGTTGAGAGTGTGTGTGTGCTAAGTCGCTTCAGTCATGTCCAACTCTTTGCAACCCTGTGGACTGTAGCCTGCCAGGCTCCTATATCCATGGGTTTCTCCAGGCAAGAATACTGGAGTGAGTTGCCATTTCCTTCTCCAGGGGATCTTCCTGACCCAGAGATCCAACCCATGTTTCTTACTTCTCCTGCATTAGCACCTGGGAAGCCCTTGTTGAGAGTATCAAGGAACAAATGAAGTTTAGAGTATTATTTTCTCTGGTAGCCACTTACAGGCCAACTGTAACATGTTACTTGTAGAAGGTAAGCAAAGGCAAAACCAAGGGCAATATGAAAGCAACTCAGCAATAAAGTTTCATGCAGTTGGAGTTCTGCGTTGGTAACTCACAATCCAATGCTGATAATAAGAGTAATTGCTCCTATATTTGCTTTATACTTATAGCTTTCAAATCCTTTACACAGCTAATATCTACAAAAAGTCTATGTGGCAGAAACCAATCTCTTCCTTTCATAAACTTGAAATGGAGGCTCATAGAAGTTAAGCAATTTTTCTGAGCTCACATGACTAATAAGTTGGAATTTGAATAAGAAAAATGACTTCTAAATAAGATATCTTTTTCATCTTAGATTTTGTTTTCTTAGACTGTATCTGTCATATAATACTTAAAAGTTCACCTTGAGAATAGCTCCTGTCTGGTTTGACCAACACGCCATCTTGAACACTGGGAAAATCTGTAGAAGTCCTTCACAACATGTCTTTGTCACGGTTTTCTATCACCTGCCAACCCCACTTGCTCAGCCTCTGGTCTCTGACCTCGAGCCACCAACTCTGTTTCTTTTGAAATGCCATCACTTGTGGACCATTTAGTTAGTTCTCAACTGTTGACCTTCTCCACAGCTCCCTTATTTTCATACTCTGTAGTCTGGGTGGCTCCCACCTCAAAGTCTGGTCTCAGCCCAAGGGCCCAATCTCTCTTGCACAAATATGAAAGCACTTTCAAGTGGTGTACCAAATGCATCTTTCCCTGAAGCTCATTACAAATAATCTGAAAATGCCATATCAGGGATCTAGTCTTCTTATTTCATTAAGAAGAAGACATTCTCGAGTAACATCATTTTAAGTAGAGGAAGGAGAAGACAGATGCATTTACAGAGCTCCATCAGCCCAGCTAGATCAGTAAAAATTAGAACTGATGGCTTATTTGAATTTCTTGTTTTGATAGTTAGGATGGCTAAGATGCTTGGGAGCTTCAGATTCATAAGCTCAGCAGAGATTTGTAAACTGTCCTGTCTGACACAGGAAACTTACCACTGAATTTTCATACTGAAAGAGATCTCAGGGGTAATTTAAGTAAATCCCATCATTACGTGAATGAGAAAATTGAATTCCAAGGTCACAAACCTACATATTAAATTCAGGACAATGATTCTGTAAAAAAGATATTTAGTATCCTAAATATTCATGGCTTTCCCCATAACTGACCCCAACTCTTCATAGTTCTTCATACTTATGACTATGACAAAATTCTCTTGTTTCCAAGTGAAGGATGTGGGTTAAGCAGGTTTGGAATTCTAAAGCTGGAGAACAAGGAGTGGGTTCAGACCAAAGGACAGGGATACGATCAGCAGAATGGCTTGCCCATCTAAACTTGGTCTTCAGAAGGAGAACTTAACCTGACAATGGACTGGTAATTAAGGGTCTAACAGAGATTTAAAATTTTGAAACTTCACCAAGATCAAAGGCACCTACAAACAATGAAGCATAGTGATTAAGGATTTTGATTCTGGGGACAGTCTAAGTCTGAATTCTGACTCTGTCACAATAGCAGTGGAAGAAAATTGCTATTTCTGTGATTGATACCTTTTTGCCCCTAATTTAAAACACGAGATAATAGTAGTACTGAATCCAAACACTTACTATGAAGATACATGGAACACTTTTTTTTTGTGCTGGGAGATAGAAAACACTCTAAATGATTGCTGATAAATACTCTGCTAACATATGCACCAAGATGTTCACTGCACTAGATTTATAGAATTTAAAAATTACAAACAATAAAAAATCATTTAAGGCAATGGAACCCCACTCTTGTACTCTTGCCTGGAAAATCCCTTGGACAGAGGAGCCTGGTAGGCTGCAGTCCATGGGGTGGCTAAGAGTCAGACATGAATGAGTGACTTCCCTTTCACTCTTCACTTTCACGCATTGGAGAAGGAAATGGCAACCCACTCCAGTGTTCTTGCCTGGAGAATCCCAGGGACGGGGAGCCTGGTGGGCTGCCGTCTATGGGGTCGCACAGAGTCAGACACAACTGATGCAACTTCGCAGCAGCAGCAGCAGTGAAGTAATAGCCATACAAAGGAACATATGGCTGTTAAGGAACATGAAGTGGGTCCATAGATGTCACCTTTGATACATGGTTAAGTAAATAAGTTTTAAAGAAATAACAGGATGATGAAACATTTGTTGAACTATTTCAAAATATATGTTATGTGTGTGTGTCTCAAAGATCTTGGTGTTTTAACACCAATCTGTTGAGTGATTTCCTGTGAGGACTGGTATTGTGGTAGGGATGGCCGTGGCACAGAGGAGACATGGGAAAAACTTCTTTTCCTTTATTCACTTCCGTAATGTTTAAATTATTTTTCAACTAGAAAGCATATTTTTAAAAGTAGTGTAAATATAGTAAGACCTGGGGTGAAAAAATCACAGTCATGAATAAGGTAAAGCCATGAAGTATTAGAGGCAAGATGCTGATAACTATAGGAGTTCCTCTGTAATTAAAAAACATTTGAATATTAACTGTAACCCGTGTGTGTGTGTGAGTGTCGCTCAGTTGTGTCCAACTCTTTGTGACTCCATGGACAGTAGCTCACCAGGTTCCTCTGTCCATGGAGTTCTCCAGGCAAGAATACTGGAGTGGGGTTGCCATTTCCTTCTCCAGGGGATCTTCGTGATCCAGGGATTGAACCCTGGTCTCTCACATTGCAGGCAGATTCTTTACCATCTGAGCCACTAAGGAAGCCCCAACTGTTATCCATAATATCTCCAAATTGATCTTAGAAACTTACTCCCTTCTTTAGGAAAAAGTGGATTTGTGTTTCTTTCAGGTCACGTGAGTATTTAAGTGACATTAAATAACAAAGCCATACAGAGTTAAATAAGCCAGAAAGAGAGAAACAAATATTGTTTACTAACACATACATATGGAATCTAGAAAAATGGTACTGATCAACCGAGGTTGGGGTAGAGACAGAGACACAGAGAACAGATGTGTGGACACAGCAGGGAATGAGAGGGTAGGATGAACTGGGAGATTGGAATTGACATATGTATGCTACCTTTACAAAACAGATAGCTAGAGGGGACCTGCTGTGTAGTGTGGGGGCGGGGGGGAACTCAGCTGGGTGCTCTGTAGTGACGGGTGGGATGGGAGATGGTGGTGAAAGGGAGAGCAAGAAGGAGGGGATGTATGTACACATACAGCTGGTACACTTTGTTATAACAGCAGAAACTAACAATATTGTAAAGCAATTATATCCAATTAACAAAAAAAGAGTAATGTTCCTCTTTGTATACCAGGGAATACATTATGTAAAGGGGAAGAACCCTGCCTCTTATCTCGGTACAGTGCATATGTTAAATGGCTTCTTTCACACCTTCTGAAATAGTGACACAGCTAGATTCATTTCCTAAGCCCTGGGTATATTTCTCCAGGGCACTATTATACAACAGGAGGCTGATATTATGATGATTTACTGATAAGTTCATATCTGCAAATTAGTGGAGCATATCATATGTAAGACTGAAATCTTTGGTGGTGAGTCATGAGTGATGCACTAAGAACCTGTGATTTGTGCAGGGAAAAGAATCTGGTGGCAAACTGGTTAGGGGTTGCAGGACTTTGAAAATGGGAACATAATTGAGTCCCCAAACATTACAGACTAAGTAAACAATTCATTTGTTTATAATTATTTATGAACAGTCTAACCTCAGCTGTCCTCTTTGGTAATGCTTCCTGCGTCAGTTTGAAGCACATCTTGTGACGGATTAAAGAAGTATGTCTGAAGAGATAAACCAGAAGCATGGTTTGATAGAACCATTCTTGCCCTGAATTTACCTTGTCTCCTAAATATTAGCGATGTTAAAAAAAATAGATTAAGGGAAAAATGTGAAGAGGCAGAGAAAGCAAAGCTTTAGTTCTCCTCTTTCATATTGATTCACTTATTGATGATATTAAATTTTATTTAACAAGTATATACAATACTTGTTGTTGTTGTTCAGTCACTCAGTCATGTCTGACTCTTTGCGACCACATGGACTGCAGCACACCAGGCCTCCCTGTCCTTCACCATCTCCCGGAGCTTGCTCAAACTCATGTCCATTGAGTCGGTGATGCCATCCAACCATCTCATCCTCTGTAGTCCCCTTCCCCTCCTGCCTTCAACAGCCTTTCCCAGCACCAGGGTCTTTCTAATGAGTTGACTGTTTGCATCAGGTGGCCAAAGTATTGGAGCTTCAGCTTCAGCATCAGTTCTTCCAAGGAACATTCAGGATTGATTTCCTTTAGGATTGATTGGTTTGCTCTCCTTGAAGTCCAAGGGATTCCCAAGAGTCTTCTCCAACACCACAGTTCAAAAGCATCAATTCTTACTCTTGTATTTATGAATGTTGGGAAGCTATGGTTTTCAAAATGTAGATAATAATACAAATTGTGAGCAAATGACCCACTCATTCTCAAGGTTAAATTAGTCAACCTGCTGATTATAAATAATTCCTTAATCTTGCTTTTAAGTACATAGATGACAGTTTAAAATCACTCACACCTTGTCTGGTCAAGGGCCTTGATCATCTCTTTCAGCTCAACCTATGTGTGACAGTACTGCCTACCTTCTTTATTCTTCTCATATTATTCTTCCACTATTAATTTCATGAAAAAAATTATAGATAGGGTTTATAAGAAATTATGAAACCAAGGAATCTCAGCAAAATATGAATATAGGAGACAGACACGTATGCAGTACTTCGTTTAAACATAGTGTGGTTTAGCATAGATAGATCAATAGATAAACTTTATATTAAAATGATTTTTATTTACCTGTAGTTATTTTGCATGAATTAGAATCTCCATAGTAACTCAGCTTATTCAAATATGGCAGATTCAAGCTTGATATTTATTATTTATAGTTCACTTAAAAAGTAAGCACAATCCTAAATATTTTATTACCGTTATCATAGTATAGACATCCTCTTGATGTACATCCCATCCTTGTATTTTGTCTTTGACATCCCTGTTTCATTCTGTAGAGCTGAGAGGAGAGTTTAATTTGGAATAAATTTGGATCCTGAGTGATAGCGCAGTCTCCCCTATACCTCACATATTTAGATTTTCAACATAGTTTTTAATGAGTATTTTGAGAAAGGTTTACTTAGCACATAGAGTATTAGTCTCCTTCTCCTTCTGCTCTTCCTTTTTAAACATGTTCTAGTTCTACTGTGTCAAATTGGCCAAAATGTGAGGGGGCTTTATAGAGGAGTTTGGGAACTCTTAATGTGCTGTATCAACTTCTTTTAAATAGTTAACAGTCAAAAGGAGAGAAAACTTTGTTCTTGGGAAAATGTGGGATTTTGAATGCCTATGTGCAGAAATGACTTCCCAACTTCATACTCAATATTGGCTATGTTACTGTTTTATACTCTCTGAAAGTGAAATGAATTTTAAGTCCTAATACACAGAATCAGTATTTTCCTTTTTAATTTCAGTTTTAAATTTAACAACATTAAAAAATTCTATTATTTAAAAATTAGCCTTTCAGACTTTTGTAAATCTTCATGGTCTAAAATCAAATTTAAAGAAGTTTATTTCTGAGAATCATGATGCTGAGATTATGATCCAAAAATTATTTAATAGATTAAATTATAACATAAGTTTTAATTGCTTACTGTATGACTTTAAATAATACTGTTATAATAGAAACCATATGACAAAATGTACACAGTATATAAGCGTTGGCAAACTGTTTTTGTAAATGGTCAGATAGTAAAGATTTTAAGCTTTACAAGCTATGTGGTCTCTACTGCAACTATTCTACTTCTGTAGCAGAAAAATAGCTATAGATAATGCATAAATGACTGAGCATGGCTTTGTTATCATTAAACTTCATCTACAAAAACAGATGGCAAGCAAGATGTGCCCATGTTCCAAAGATTCTCTGTATTGAGATACATTATTATATTAAAAAAAAACTCACCACATATTGATATGTGTAATATTATTTTATTACACGAAAACTTATGAGATACATAGAGATGTGTTAAAATATAAACAGTGGTATTGCTGGTGAAAGTATCTTTTGTGATATTATACATATATCAAGGTACAAAAATAAAATTATTTAAAAGTAAAAAAAAAATTAGTATTAGGAAGCAATTTGAAAACTAAAAATTTTAATAAGTGCGTGTCTGTGTGCTCAGTTGCTTGGTCATGTCCAACTCTTTGTGGCCCCATGACCTTAGCCAGCCAGGGTCCTCTGCCCATGGAATTTTCCAGGCAAGAATACTGGATTGGAGTGCCATTTTCTTCTCCACGGGAATCTTCCCAACCCAGGAATCAAAAATCTCTTAGGTCTCTTTTTCTATGTATTAGCCACATAAGAAGTACCCTGTGCCCCTCACGCCTAGTGTTAACTTTGAAAATCTTGCCTGAAAGTCATTGGAAAGTGTGGGGCTTTTGAGTACTCTCTGCCTGTTCTCTGTATTTCACTTCACCAAAACCTTGTGTCAGTAGATTGGCTTTGCTGCATGTCAGGTGAGCTGATCCAAGTTTAGTTCAGTAGCCATCACATGAAAATCTGTTCACTTTGTGTTTTCTTTATTAGTTTGGCTTCTAGTTTCTGACTGGTTGTTTTAAAATATAGATGTTATTATTATTTAGGTAGGCAAGGACAGCAGATCAGGAGTGACAACCATTAAAAATATGGTTTGTTAAACTCACAGACTCAGAGAGAAGGGGATATGCCATGCCTTTGAGAGCTACACAGGAGAGCAACAGGACCTGCTGAGAGGTATATGTGTAGGGGGGAAGCATTTGGCTAGAGCCTTTATTGTGGTTTCCAAAGGAAGGAACAGATAAGGCGCTAAAACAGGTTTAGGTTGGATAGTTTAAATAATTTATGAGTGAACAGGACAAGGACCGTCCCTAGTGGTCTAGTGCCTGGCCTAACTGGGAAGGTAGATAGAGGCTAAGTGTGAGAGCCTGAGTAAGGAAGTGG
The DNA here is from genome assembly GCA_007570785.1 of Antilocapra americana. Taxonomy (NCBI): domain Eukaryota; kingdom Metazoa; phylum Chordata; class Mammalia; order Artiodactyla; family Antilocapridae; genus Antilocapra; species Antilocapra americana. Next base: position 17,936,962 of record ML661338.1, read on the forward strand.
TTGGGATATGGACTCTGGCTTGGTTTACCTGAAAGACACACTCCAGATAAGCAGTTTGCCATCTTCAGAAATTAAATAGTCCTGGAAAGGGAAATCTCTTCAGAGTCAGCAAGACCCCAAGATATGAAAGCATGAGAAAATAAAAGGCATCATTAATACAACGGCATACTAGGGTTGTTGACAAACTCATTGGTTACAAATGAATTAATAAGGTAGAACCATTTGAAGAGAAAATGGTCAGTATTTTATTTTTAAATTAAATAGTCTATGACAAATGTACTGAGAACCAAGTTACTGGTTTTCCATTTTGAATAGTCTGTTCTTCTTTCACATTATCTGTGAAAGGATAATATCTCAACTGATGATACATTCAGGCTCTGTGACATAGTAGCTCATGGCATAAATGTACTAAATGTACCAGGAGTATTTAGGTTAAAGATCTGCTATGCACAGTGTAAAATTTCTTGTCACAATGCCTGAATTTTGAAGTTTGTACACTGAGCGTAAATATAGCTTTCCTGGTTGCCTAATGAGAGTTATTTGTGAGAGTCAAATCAAGTAAGCACTTGGAAGACTCAATAATTACTAAAACAGCATAATAGTTATTGTCTTTGACCTTTTCATCACTTTTGTGTACATACCTACTGGATATCCCCACAAGCATATCTGACTAGTGCCTGAAAGTTAACAAGTCCAGTTTTTTTCCCCTCAAAAAAGGGAATTTATGTCTTCTCCTTAATGGCATCATCAGTTCTTTCAAACACTCAGGTCAGATACTTGGACAAAATCTTTATATTTTCAGCTCTTTCTGACCCTTCACATACCAATCACTTGTCTAGTCATTTGACTGTGTATTACTGTTATCTTTGGATCATATATCTTCCTTTTCACCTCTACCTGAGGTTGTGTGCATGCTAAGTTGCTTCAGTCATGTCCAACTCTTTGCCACCCTATGGACCGGAGCCCACCAAGCTCCTCTGTCCACAGGTTCTCCAAGTGAGAGTACTGGAGTGAGGTGCCGTGCCCTCCTCCAGGGGATCTTCCTGACCCAGGGTTTCAAACCCACATCCCATACATCTCCTGCATTGGCAGGCAAGTTCTTTACCACCAGTGCCACCTGAGAAGCCCCTACCAGAGGTCACATCATTACAGTTCTCCCTTAGCCTGTGACAGCCAACTTCTTAGTTAGTCGCTTAGTTCTAATTTCTTACCCACTACTTCCCACATATATTATTCTCAACCAGGGAGACTTTGCTTACCTACTGGTGATATCTCTTTGTCTCTGGGCCATATGTGCTTAGCTGTCATTTTCCCTATTTCTTTTCTTTTTTCCCGTATAGTATGGTATTATAAGAAATTATTGGGAAAACTCAGGAAAAACCCTGAATACATGTATGAAATTGTGGCCACCATTCTCTGTAAGTTGGCCACAATGAGGGATGATGAATAATGTATGCAAATATTCTCCTTGAATGCTTGCTTCTTTAATTTACTTAGAGAGAAGTTGTTCCTTTTGTTCAGAGTCTGATGGAACTTCTCTGGGCAAGAGCTGGGAATTTCCCTGGGCAATTGCTTCTGAGATTAGCTTTAGGGGAGTCTGTGCTCAAATTTCATTTTTAGTTACTCTTGGCCCAGGCTAGCTTCTGTAACTAGGAAAGTACCCTTTACTCCCTTGCTGTCATGAAAGATGAATCAATCCCTTTGTCTCTTGTCTAAGTGCCCAGGGACCATCATCAACATTTCCTGTCTCCATAATTATTTTTGATCCACCATCACAGAAATGGGCAATTCTACACTGGGACCCTGGACCTGCCTGAAAAGTGATGTTATCACCTTCAGGCTGAGAGATGAAAACAGTGTGAGTGTTAAGGTATTTCTGAGGAGTAAAGGGGATGTGAAACCTTTTGACTAGTGTTAACCTAAAACAATAAAACAGCCAGTTACTTTACCAGCAAAAACAATTTATTTGGGCACAGCAAAGAATTGCATTTTGATACATGCAACTATGGATGATCCACATACAAATCCTGGAAATCAGGAGTCCTCAATCTCTGGACCACAGATTGCTACTGGCCCATGGCCTGTTAGGAACTGGGCCACGTAGCAGGAGGTGAACAGTGAGTGAGCAAGCAGCCACTCCCCATTGCTCGCCTTGCCACTTGAGCTCTGCCTCCTGTCAGATCGGTGGCAGCATAATAAATGTAATGTGCTTGATTCATCCTGAAATCATCCCCCTATCCATGGAAAAATTGTCTTCCATGAAACTAATGCCTGGTACCAAAAAGTCTGGGGATTGCTGCTATAAACGAAAGGAGTAATACTTTTCTAAAAAAGAAGTGCTCGTTTGTGGAGGAGAAAGGGAAGTTGGGAAGGACTAGTATAAAAAAAAAGTTCCGTGGCGGAAACTAGGAGTTCAAAGTGGCCTTTCATTGGCTGAGTTGTGATAGGCTCTCATTGGATGATCTATTTCCAGGGAGCTCAGGGAGCAAATCTTTCTCCTAGTTGTAGTGGCATCATTTCCTGCCAAAGTCTGTCTCTTCTTGTTGGGATCTGCATTGTCATAAAATGGTACCTTGGTGAGACCTTCCTCTTCAGGACTCCTGACTCCATTATAGTGAGGGTTCCCTTTATTATTAATAATTTCTGCCTTTGGTATTTTGAGAAAGTGTGAAAGTGTTAGCCGCTCAGTTGTGTCCGAATTTTGCGACCCCCATGTACTGTAGTCCACAAGGCTCTTTTGTTCCTGTAATTCTCCAGTCAAGAATACTGGAGTGGGTAGCCTTTCCTTTCTCCAGGGGATTTTCTCAACCCAGGGATTGAACCCAGGTATCCTACATTGAAGGCAGATTCTTTACCACCTGAGCCACCAGGGAAGCCTTTGGTACCTCTAGAGTTCTATCTTACCGTGCTTATAATGTAATGATGTAGCCAAGAGGAGGGCACTTAAATTTGGAATGTTTTTAATTTTATGTAGACAGATATGAATTATATACATATATAGTTTATATTATATATGAATTATATGTAAAATATATTAATTTTCATATATAAATATAATGCACACACTTATATAATGACTAGAAGCTCAAACTCTGAAGACCTATTTCTTGGATTCAGATTCAGTCTGATGGGCTTTTAATCCTTGGCAAATTTTTTAATCTCTGGAAAATGCTGGTTTTTCATCTGTAAAATGGGGGAATAGTGAAGACTCAATGAGTTCATAAACATAAAAAATTGAAACAGTGCAGTTGGATTATAGGCAGCCAATAGAACTTTAATATTAAGCATGAGAAAGAGGAGGAAGAGGGGGAAAAGAAACTGTCTTCTCTATGGGAGGATGACAGATATACTGAAAAGCAGAGATCATGTCTTATACCCATTTATAGCCTTGAAAGATTTAGCTGGTAAGGGATACTGAGTGTTGTTTAAGAATATAGGTGAATAAGTAACAATATAGAGGACTACCAAATTATAGTTAACTGTGGCTGATGCTTTGCTTACATTGCAGTGGATTCATTAGTCTCTTTTGGTGTCATTAAAACTTAATAAAGATCTGAAAATGTGACTTCCCAGACTTTTGGGCACATAAAGAATCTGCCTCTGGTGATGGAGGATCTGGAGTGAGAAATATATCATTATGGCAGAAAGGTCATAATTTCCTCTAGTTTCCTGCACATTGTACATATATCTGACTTAAATAAATTCAGTATCAAACTCCATACTCTAATAGACCCAGCCCTCTCTCATACTCCCTAGATCTTGAAGAATGTGCATTGAGATTTTGGAATAGATACCAGATTTGAATCTGGAGTGACTATAGGGAATGTTTTCATGGACTGCTCAGCACAGAGGAAGTTAATCTGATAAACTATTTATTCTTAGGTATTTGGGAATAATATGTTATCCTGCAGAAAAGCACTTGGAGTTCGAGGGTCAGTAAGTACTAGGGGTTTCCTAGGCTTTTCGTTCATCCAATTTTTCACCAAACTGTGTGCCAATGTTGAGCATTGAAAGGTTAATAAAAATGGTTCTTGACTTCCAAAGAACCTACACAAACAAACAACTGTTACATTTTAGACATGGATAGGGTAAGTACTTTGGTTGATTTTTTAACTAAATAATTGATTCTTCATTGGAAGCCTCAAATCATACATTGTAACTATTGCCACACATACTGGAACACTATTCTAGAAGCTAAGACAGCTCTGGAAGGTGGAATGTAAAGAAATAATGATCTACCCAGGGATTCATCATGCACTGATACAAACAATCCTCTCTAAATATGTTTTTAGTTTTATTCTCTTACCCAGAGCTATTCATACTGATTTTGCTCAGCTTTTATTTAGATCTACAAGCTACCAGGTTTCATATGCTTATGATTACTTGGAGCCTGTAGGAAACAGATCTTTTCATGTGTAAAATAATGTCTGAAAACAATATTTTTAAATGAAATACCAATCATACAAACACTATTTTTTGTTCATTACAAAATTAATATATTCTCATTGTAGGAAAGGTAGATAACATTGAAAGATAAAGAAAATAGTAGTCTGTCATCATCCATAAAACAAACTGCAAATATTTTGACCCAGTCCCTTCTAGTATTTTGTGTAATTGTGAGCATAATTTCACCTATGAACATTAACATCAGAATACGTAACTGTTAAATTATTATCTATTTTTGTTTTGACCTAATTTTTGTGGTACTATTAGACTATCACTGTATTTTCATAGGACTTTTGAATGTGTTCTTCAGTTGCTCAGTCATGGCTGATTCTTTGCAACTCCATGAACTGCAGCACACCAGGCTTCCCTGTCCTTTCCCATTCCCCGGAGCTTGCTCAAACTCACCTCCATTGATTCATGATGCCATCTAACCATCTGTCATCCCTCTTCTCCTGTCTTCAATCTTTCTCAGCATCAGGGTCTTTTCCACTGAGTCAGCTCTTTGCATCAGGTGGCCAGAGTATTGGAGCTTCAGTTCAGCATCATTCCTTCCAGTGAATATTCAGAGCTGATTCCTTTAGGATTGACTAATTTGATCTTCTTTCAGTCCAGGGGACTCCAGAGTTTGAAAGCATCAATTCTTCAGTGCTCAGTCTCCTTTATGGTCCAACTCTCACAGCCATACATGACTACTGGAAAAACCATAGCTTTGACTATATGGACTTTTGTTGGCAAAGCAATGTCTCTGCTTTTAATACACTGTTTAGGTTGGTCTTAGCTTTTCTTCCAAGGAGCAAGCATCTTTGAATTTAATGGTTGCAGTCACAGTCCACAGTGATTTTGGAGTTCAAGAAACTAAAGTCTGTCACTGTTTCCATTGTTTCCCTGTCTATTTGCCATGAAGTGATGGAACAGAATGCCATGGTTTTAGTGTTTTGAATGTTGAATTTTAAGCCAACTTTTTCACTATCCTCTTTTACCTTCATCAAGAGACTTTTTAGTTCCTCTTCACTTTCTGCCAAAAGGGTGGTGTCATCTGCGTATCTGAGTTTATTGATATTTCCCCTGGCAATCTTGATTCCAGCTTGTGCTTAATTCAGCCTGGCATTTTGCATAATGTACTCTGCATATAAGTTAAATAGGCAGGGTGACAATATAGCACCTTGTTGTACTCTTTTTCCAATTGTGAATGAGTCTGTTGTTCTAAGTCCAGTTCTAGCTGTTGCTTCTTGACCTGCATACAGATTTCTCTGGAGGCAGGTCAGGTGGTCTAGTATTTCCCATTTTTATGTATGCCCATGGCAGATTCATGTCAATGAATGGAAAAACCAACCCGATAATGTAAAGAAAATTAAAAAAAAAAAGAATTTTCCACAGTTTGTTGTGATTCATACAGTCAAAGGCTTTAGCATAGTCATTGAAGCAGAAATAGATTTTTTTTTCTGGAATTATCTTGCTTTTTCTATAATCCAATGGATATTGGCAATTTGATCTCTGACTTTTCTGAATTCAGTTTGTACACTGGAAGTTCTTGATTTATGTACTGTTGAAGCCTAGCTTGGAGAATTTTGAGCATGACCTTTCTAGCATGTGAAATGAGTGCAGTTGTGTGGTATTTTGATCATTCTTTGGCATTGCCCTTGTTTGGGATTGGAATGAAAACTGACCTTTTCCAGTCCTGTGGCCACTGCTGAGTTTTCCAGATTTGCTGGCCTATTGATGCAGAACTCTAACAGCATCATCTTTTAGGATTTGAAATATCTCAGCTGAAATTCCATCACCTCTACTAGCTTTGTTCATAGAGATGCTTCCTATGACCCACTTGACTTCCCACTCCAGATGTCTGGCTATAGGTGAGTGATCACACCATCATGATTATCTGGGTCATTAAGATCTTTTTTATATAGTTCTTCTGTGTATTCTTGCCACCTCTTCTCAATATCTTCTGCTTCTGCTAGGTCCATACCATTTCTGTCCTTTATTGTGCCTTATTTGTATGAAATGTCCCATTGGTATCTCTAATTTTCTTGACGAGGTCTCTAGTCTTTCCTATTCTATTGTTTTCCTTTATTTCCTTGCATTATTCACTTAAGAAGGCTTTCTTATCTCTCCTTGCTATTCTTTGGAACTCTTCATTCAGATGGGTATATCTTTCCTTTTCTCCTTTGCATTTAGCTTCTTTTCTTTTCTCAGCTATTTGTAAGGCCTCCTCAGACAACCATTTTGCCTTTTTGCATTTCTTTTTATTGGAGATGGTTTTGGTCACTGCCTCTTGTACAATGTTATGAATCTCCATCCATAGTTCTTTAGGCACCGTGACTATCAGATCTAATCCCTTGAATCTATTTGTCATGTCCACTATAATCGTAAGGGATTTGATTTAGGTCATACCTGAATGGTCTATTTTTTCCCCTACTTTCAATTTAAGTCTGAATTTGTCAATAAAGAGTTCATGATCTGAGCCACAGTCAGCTCCCAGTTTTATTTTTGCTGACTCTATAGAGCTTCTCCCTCTTTGGCTGCAAAGAATATAATCAATCTGATTTCGGTATTGACCATCTAGTGATATCCATGTGTAGAGTTGTCTCATGTTCTTGGAAGAGGGTGTTTGCTATGACCAGTGTGTTCTCTTGGCAAAACTCTATTGGCATTTGCCCTGCTTCATTTTGTACTAAGGCCAACCTTGTCTGTTACTCCAGGTATCTCTTGATTTCCTACTTTCGCATTCCAGTCTCCTCTGGTGAGAAGGACATCTCTTTGTGGTGTTAGTTCTAGAGCATTGTGTAAGTCTTCATAGAACTGTTCAACTTCAGCTTCTAATAGTTGATTAATACTTCATCAAAGTCTTACCATAATTTAATTCATTATGCTTATATTTGCATAGATTATTCCATTTCTTTCTCAATTATATGCAATACTGTGAATGAAATCCTGGCAGTGAAATTACTGAATTTTATTATTTTTTCTAGTTTAACAAATCTGTTAACTCTAGGGTTAGGAAAAGGTCCTATGTTTCCCTCTAGATGGTTTGTTGTTTTACTGTTAACATTTAGACACAACCCACATAGAACTGATTTTTTTTAATGTATCATGTGAGTTGGTGGCCACAGTTTATTTTTTGCCAGGTGTTTATCTACTTGACATAGCAATAGTTATTTATAAGATCATTGTAAATATATTCTTACTGCAATTCTCCATTACCTTTTTCAAGAATTTTTAAATTAATTTTTCATAAAGAAATATCTGTACTAGTTTTTTCTAATATACATATATTATTTAAGTATAATTGACTTATACTGTTTCAGATGCAAAGCAATTCAGTTATACAAATACACATATATTATTTTTGAAATTATTTTCCATCATAGATTATTACAAGATTCTGACTATAGGTCCTTATGCTACACAGTAAACCTTTGTTGCTTGTTGAATATCTATTTTTAATCAGAAATCTGGCATTCTATTCATACTAAGTTAAACAAGTAGAATCAAAATGTAATAATTTTTTAAGTTTGCATTTGTTTTTTCACTCTACTGTTATATTGAATACTTTATCCAACCTTGGGCCAAAGCAGTAGTGTGTTACTTACTATATTGCTCATTACGTATTTGATGGCAAAAAGTGAAGAGGAACTAAAGAGCCTCTTCGTGAAGGTGAAAGAGGAGAGTGAAAAAGCTGGCTTAAAACTCATTATTCAAAAACTAAGATCATGTCATAGGATCCTATCACTTCATGGCAAATACATGGAGAAAAACGTGGAAACAGTGTCAGATTTCATCTTGGGCTCCCAAATCAATGTGGACAGTGACTGCAACCACTTACCCCTTGGAAGAATAGCTGTGACCAACCTAGACAGCATATTAAAAAGCAGAGACATCACTGTGCCAACAAAGATCTGTATAGTCAGACTATGCTTTTTCCAGTGGTCATGTATGGATGTAAGAGTTGGGCCATAAAGAAGGCTGAGCACTGAACAGTTGACACTTTCAAACTGTGGTGCTGGAAAAAAATCATGAGAGTCCTTTGGACAGCAAGGAGATCAAACCAGTTCCTAAAGGAACTCAACCCTGAATATTTATTGGAAGGACTGATGCTGACGCTGAAGCTCCAGTTCTCTGGCCACCTGATGCAAAGAAATGACTCATTGAAAAAGACCCTGATGCTGGGAAGGATTGAGGGCAAGAGGAAAAGGGGTCAACAGAGGATGAGATGGTTGGATGGCATCACTTACTCAATGGACATGAGTTTGAGCAAACTCGGGGAGATAATGAAGGACAGAGAAGCCTGGTATGCTGCAGTTCATGGGGTTGCAAAGATTTGGAAACAACTTAGCAACTGAACAGCAGCAGCAACATTACTTATTTATTGTGTAACTTTATCACAACTCTGGATATCTGCTAAATACAACTTTGAACTTTGTTCTTCCAAAATACCCTAGCTATTGTCTTCCCTTTGTTCTCACATATGTATTTTTTAAAATCAGACATCAATTTAGAAAGAAACAAGTTTGAAATTTATTAGAATTACAATAAAAGTATTGATTAATTTGGTGAGAATTAATACTTTCCAGTATTGAGGCTTCTAATCCAGATAGTGACATATCCCATGTTTATTTTGCTCTTTATTTCTCTCTTTTTAATGTTTTATAGTTTCCTATAGAGATTTTGTAAATTTCTATTTAAATATATTCCCATATATGTGACATTTTAATGCTGTTGCTGATGGCATTGTGTTTAAATTTTAGTTTGGGGCATAGTTGTAGTTAATACGTGGAAATGCAGTGGATTTGACTGTATTGATTGATCATGTAGCCATTAATAGGGCTTGTGTACCTGCATGGCAAGTTGCTTCTGTCGTGTCTGACTCTTTGTGATCTCGTGGACAGTAGTTCACCAGGCTCCTCAACCATGGGACTTCTCCAGGCAATGATACTGGAGGAGGTTGCCATGCCCTCCTTCAGGGGATCTTCCTGACCCAGAGATCAAACTCATATCTATTATGTCTCCTGCATTGGCAGGCAGGTTCTTTACCCCTAGTGCCATGTGGGAAGCCCAAGCCATGAATAGTAACCTTTCTAAATTTACAATTTTTAAATTTTTATTTTGAAAAAAGTACTTGCAAGAATAGTGCAAAGTACTCCTAAATATCCACCAATTAATATTTTGCTCAATAAAGAATGCTCAAACTACCACACAATTGCACTCATCTCACACGCTAGTGAAGTGATGCGCAAAATTCTCCAAGCCAGGCTTCAACAGTATGTGAACTGTGAACTTCCAGATGTTTAAGCCGGCTTTAGAAAAGGCAGAGGAACCAGAGATCAAATGGCCAGCCAAATGTTGGATCATTGGAAAAGCAAGAGAGTTCCAGAAAAACATCTACTTCTACTTTATTGACTATGCCAAAAGCCTTTGACTGTGTGGGCCACAACAAACTGTGGAAAATTCTTAAAGAGACGGGAATACCAGACCACCTGATCGGCCTCTTGAGAGTTCTGTATGCAGGTCAGGAAGCAATAGTTAGAACTGGACATGGAACAACAGACTGATTCTAATAGGTAAAGGAGAACGTTCAAGGCTGTATATTATCACCATGCTTATTTAACTTATATGCAGAGTACAGCATGAGAAACCTTGGGCTGGATAAAGCACAAGCTGGAATCAAGATTAATATCAATAACCTCAAATATAAAGATGACACCACCCTTATGTCAGAAAGCAAAGAACTAAAGAGTCTCTTGATGGAAGCAAAAGAGAAGAGTAAAAAAGTTGGCTTGAGGCTTAACATTCAGAAAACAAAGATCATGGCATCTGATCCCATCACTTCATGGTAAGTAGATGGGGAGACAGTGGAAACAGCTGACTTAATTTTTTTGGACTCAAAAATCACTGCAGATGGTGATTGCAGCCATGAAATTAAAAGACATTTGCTCCTTGGAAGGAAAGTTATGATCAACCTAGACAGCATGTTAAAAAGCAGAGACATTGCTTTGGCAACAAAGGTCTGTCTGCTCAAAGGTATGATTTTTCCAGTAGTCATATATGGATGTAAGAGTTGGACTGTAAAGAAAGCTGAGTGCTAAAGAAATAATGCTTTTGAACTGTGGTGTTGGAGAAGACCTTTTAGAATCCCTTGGACTGCAAGGAGATCCAACCAGTCCATCCTAAAGGAAATCAGTCCTGAATAGTCATTGGAAGGACTGAATGCTGAAGCTGAAGCTCTAATGCTTTGGCCACCTGATGCGAAGAATTGACTCATTTGAAAAGACCCTGATGCTGGGAAAAATAGGGGGCAGGAGGAGAAGGGGATAACAGAGGATGAAATGGCTGGATGGCATTACCAACTCAATGGGCATGAGTTTGAGTAAACTCCGGAGTTGACAATAGACAGGGAGGCCTGGCGTACTGCAGTCCATGGGTCGCAAAGAGTTGGACACGACTGAGTGACTGAACTGAACTGAACTGACTGAATATTTTGCCATGTTTATTTTCTTACCTTTTTCTTTATATAAAATAGTATGTATTATTATTGTTATTATTGTTGAATTTCTTAAACTATAGATATCAGGAACATCTTCTAAATAGTTTCATATTTATGTCTTAAAATGAGGACATTGTTAATTTTCATACAATATTATTATCTATTCTACAGTGTATTATCAAATTTTGTTAATTATCCCTACAATGTCTTTTTTAATGATTTTATTTTTGCTAATCCCAGATCCAGTCAAGGATTGCACATTGTATCTAGTTATCTCTTAAGTCTCCTGTGACCTGGAACAGACCTCAAGCCTTTGTTTTTTAAAACAGTGGAATTTTGGAGGACTGCAAGGAAGTTGTTTTGTGAATAGCTCTCAATTTCTGTTTGAATACTTCCTGTGGTTTACTTTAGATTATTATTTTGTAGTAGGAAACCATGTAAATGATGTAATCGTTTCAGTACATCACAGTAGGGGAAATATGATGCTAGTATGTCTCACTATTGATTATATAAATTACATATTGATATATAATATTTTGGATGTATTGTAGCAAAAATATATTGTTTACATTAACCTCACTTATTTATTTTTTTAAATACTAGTGTGGCTTTTAGGTAATTTAAGCTATATACATGACTTGCATTATATATTGGGCAAGACTACCTTAGAGCATCCACTAAGAATGTAAAATAAAAAGATATACATAGATATACATAGTAAATACCTAGTTAAAAAAAAAAAAAACTAAGCGAAAGCTAAATCTACCAACAGACAAGAGGAAAAAGAAACAACAACACTATGGGAACATAGAAAACAAAAAGTAAGATGAAAGATTCAAACTTAATCATGACTGTTTCTTATAGACTACAAATAGGCAGATCATGTCTTTTTCACCAATTTGACCTTTCTAAACTATTTATCAGTATGATATCAGTATGATAATTACATCAAATGTACATACTCCAAATACTTCAATAAATAGTTCAGAAATGTCAAATTGGTGAAAAAGACATGATCTGCCTTTTTGTAGTCTATAAAAAGAAAGAAAGTACTATGTCGTGTCTCATTATTGAGATCCCACAAACTGCAGCCCTCCAGGCTCCTCCGTTCATGGGATTCTCCAGGCAAGAATACTGGAGTGAGTTGCCATTTCCTTCTCCAGGGGATCTTCCCGATCCAGGAACTGAATCCAGATCTCCCGCATTGCAGGCAGATGCTTTACCAACTGAGCTATTCAGGAAGCCCCAAGATTTTATTTATGTAGTCTATAAGAAATAGTCAATTCATTCAGTTCAAGATTAGTCAATTCATTTAGAAGATATGTACATATGAAGTAATAGAACATCCAAACTGACATTTTTAGAGCTTTCCCCTAATAACAGCAGAAATTTCGTTTTTTTCAATTGCGTGTATAACCAGTTATCAAGATCAACCACATTTTGGGCTAGAAGAAGTCTCAAGTAATTTTAAAGAATTAAAATCATTACATTTAAAAATGTTCTGTAACTCTACAGAGTATGTTCTTTGGTCAAAAATGAATACATTTGAAAGTAATAATGGAGTTTTATCTGAAAAATCCTGAAATATTTGAAAATTAAACAGTAAACTTGTAAATCACCTATGAGTTAAAGAAGAAATCACAAGAAAAGTAGTTAATATTTTGACCTTAATCAAAATGGAAACTGTAAATCAAGATTTATGGAGTGTGACTAAAACAGTGATTAGAGGTAAAGATACAGCTATAAATGCTTATATTAGGAAAGAAGAAAGAGCTAAAACAAACAACCAAAGCTAACCTTAGTGAGCTAGGAATAAAAGGGCAAATGAAACCCAGAATATATTGAAAGACGGAAAACTATGAGTGAAAATCAATAAATAAAAATCTGTAAAAATTGATTCAACCAGGAGAATAAAAAATAAAAATTTATCTCTGTCAACCAAGGAAAAAAAGAGAAGCACAAATTACCAATGTCAGAAATAAAAGGGAAACAATTACAGATTCTATAGAAATTAAAAGGATAATAAGGGGATTTAGTGACAACTTCATGATAGGCAGAATTCTAAGATGGACTACAAAATTGCCACCCAGGTGTACCTGTACTGCATAATGCTCTCTCCTCAAGTGTGAACAGGACTTATGGATATGGTGGGATAGTCACTCTCATGATTTTTTTACATTATATAAAACTCTGTCTTATCAGACTGAAGTGAGAGATTTCTCCTGCTGCTCTTGAAGAAGTAAACTGCCATGTTTCAACAGGGCCTTCTAGAGAGCCACGTGGCAAGGAATCGTTGGTGGTCTCTTAAGAGCTGAGATAGACCCCCCTAGCTGGAAGGAAGCAAGCAAATGAAGAATTTTTGAATTGAATTTTGCCAATAATCATGTGACTTCAAACTCCAGAAAGGGATACATTTTCCCAGATACCTAGATTGCAGTCTTGTGAGACCTTGTGAGACCTACTTAAGTCCTGCCTGGTCTCTTGCTCACAGAATCTGTGAGGTAATAAATGTGTGTTGTTTTGAGAAGCTAAGTTTTGGTAATTGTTTTGCAGTAGTAGAAAATGAATACAAACTCTGCATCAATAAATGTACAAATACACAACTGACTTAGATAAAGTGGGGAAATTTACTGACATAAATTACCAAGCCTGGTGTAAAAACAATCTAAACAAGCGTATATCTTTTTTTTTTAATGAATTTGCATATTAAAAATTTCTACAAAGAAGACATAAAAATGGCTAACAAACACATGAAAAGATGTTCAACATCACTCATTATCAGAGAAATGCAAATCAAAACCATAATGAGGTACCACTTTACACCAGTCAGAATGGCTGTAATCCAAAAATCTACAAGCAATAAATGCTGGAGAGGATGTGGAGAGAAGGGAACCCTCTTACACTGTTGGTGGGAATGCAAACTAGTACAGCCACTATGGAAAACAGTGTGGAGGTTCCTTAAAAAACTGCAAATAGACCTGCGATATGACCCAGCAATCCCACTGCTGGGCATACACACGGAGGAAACCAGAATTGAAAGAGCCACGTGTACCCCAATGTTCATCACCGCATTGTTTACAATAGCCAGGACATGGAAGCAACCTAGATGCCCATCAACTGACAAATGGATAAGAAAGCTGTGGTACATATACACAATGGAATATTACTCAGCATTAAAAAAAAAATCATTTGAATTAATTCTACTCAGGTGGACGGAACTGGAGCCTATTATCCAGAGTGAAGTAAGCCAGAAGGAAAAACAACAATACAGTATACTAACGCATATATATGGAATTTAGAAAGATGGCAGTGAGAACCCAGCATGCGAGACAGCAAAAGGAATGCAGATGTATAGAACAGACTCGTGGACTCTGTGGATGAGGGCAAGGGTGGGATGATATGGGAGAATGGCATTGAAACATGTTAATTATCATATGTGAAATCATTCGCCAGCCCAGGAATGATGCTCGGGGCTGGGGCACCGAGATGTCCCAGGGGGAGGGAATCAGGAGGGAGGAGGGAGGGGGGTTCTGGAGGGGGAGCATATGTAAACCCATGGCAGTTTCATGTCATTGTATGGCAAAACCAACACAATAAAGTAAAGAAAATTAAAAAAAAATTTCTACAGAAGAAACTAGTCTAGGTCCATATAGCTTTATTTGTAAAATCTGTCAAACAATTAAGGATGAAACAATATCAGCCCTATATAAACTCTTTCAAAATATATAGAAGGAGAGAATAATTTATAAAAATAGATTATCCCAATGCCAAAACCAGATCAAGATATTGCAAGAAAAGACAACTACAGAACCATACCTAAAAAGACACAAATAAAATTGTTTAAAAAAATAGCAAATAATAATTCAAGCTCAGCAATACATAAAAAGCAGAATATATCATGACTAAGTGAGGTTTATCTCAGGAATGCAAGATTGACTCAACATTTTAACAAGTAAAGTTTATTTTAGGAATATAAGCTTTGTTTAGCGTTAAAAACCAGTTAATATCATTTACCATATCAGTAGAATGAAACAATTTTTCGTTATATCAATAGATAAAGGAAAAACTTCTCATGATATTCAACACTTATTCATAATGAAAACTCTGTAAATTAGGAACAGAAGGAAATTTTCTTAATAAGAGACATCTATGATAAATCTATAGCTAAACATCAAACTTAACTTTGAAATATTGAATGCTTTCTCCTTAAAATGGGGAGCAAGGCTAAATGTCCTTTCATAAATTTTACTTGACATTATACTGGTGGGCCTAACTAGTTTAAGTGCACAAAAAAATACATACAAATTGGAAAGAAGTCTAAACTTGTCTTCACGGATAATATAATCATTTATGCAGAATATCTCAGATAGTCTATAAACAACTACTAGATCTAATAAGTGAATTTAGCAAACTTTCAAAATACAAGTCCAATGTACAAAAGTCAACTGTATATCTATATTATAGGTATTTTTAATATATATATATATATATATAATGGGCTTCCCTGGTATCTCAGGCTGTAAAGAATCTGCCTGCAATGCAGGACACCTGGGTTCAATCCCTGAGTATGGAAGATCCCCTGGAGAAGGAAATGGCAATCCACAGCAGTATTCTTGCCTAGAGAATTTTATGGATAGAGGAGCCTGGTGGGCTACAGTCTACAGTATCCCAAAGTTGCTGGACATTACTGAGTGACTAACACTTTCACTTTCATATTATAGCAACAAAACATTGGATAATGAAATTGCTTATTCAGAAATGCCAACCCACTCCAGTGTTCTTGCCTAGAGAATCCTGTGGTCAGAGGAGCCTGGTGGGCTGCTGTCCATAGGGTTGCACAGAGCTGAACATGACTGAAGCGACTTAGCATCCATGCATGCACTGGAGAAAGAAATGGCAACCCACTCCATTGATTCTTGCCTGGAGAATCCCAGTGACAGAGAAGCTTGGTGGGCTGCCGTCTATAGGGTCACACAGAGCTGGACATGATTGAAGCAACTTAGCAGCAGCAGCAGCAGCAGCATATGAAGAAATGCCTTTATAGATTTGGGGATTGTCAGCAGAGAGAGTAATATATGAATGGATTTATCTCCTTTTATTGTATGTTTTCTGTCTATATCCTTTTCTTGTATTCACAATTGATTATAACTGCATTTTCACCCCTGTTTTGTCATAAAGTATTTAATGGTAAGTTAACAGAGTTCATAACTTATGGTGCTAATTAAATGTCATATTTCATCTAAATTCTGACCCTTTTAAAGTAAAATAGTTAATCTTAAATAATCTTGATGAATACATTTTAAACATATATGATTTTAAGATAAACTTTGCATAGTGTCATTTACTTGACTAATGTATATAAGCACATCTTTGTAGTTCAGGAACTGGCAGAGCAGGCTGAGGTTTAAGGAATTACTTTCTAAGTGCTATGATTGGGACAATAAAGGAAGAATATTAAAATAACTTCCTAAAGACATAATTTCTTTACAGTTGCATACAGCTTGTAATTATATAGAATTAGTAATTTTTCCTCTCTACAGAAAATGCTGGGATTAGTGGCTATATTAAGCAAATGGAGGAATTATCAAATTGCACTAGAGGAAAAAGAAAAGGGCAATCTATTTCTCCTTAATTTTAAATATAATTTCCCCAAAGTAATTACTTTCAAATTAAGTCTCTTATGCTTTTCATCACAGTTGCCACCAGATGATGATATGGTTGCGTTCACCTTCTTAGGGGATAAAAGGGACTTGTATAACATAAACATACACGTACTAACCAAATTAGGTTTAGATGTAGAAATTAATTCCATATGTGATGTGTAAGCATGACTAAAGCTAACTGCATTGAAGACACAATCTGCTACAAAAATAGCCAGCTCATCTGCTTGAACTCAGGCATTAGTGTCTTTTGTCCTTTGACTTGAAAGAGACATACAGTTATCTTCCAGGAGTGTTAAGATGATAAAATATTGCATTTGAGTAGAAAAATTTCCTTTTCTGTAGGGTAAAATTATTGAAAGAAATGTTCTTCATTGTGCAGCTTATAATTTATAGGAAAATAATGAATTACATATATGGAAATGCTTTTTCTAACATTAGTTTAAGAGCTTGACACAAACTAGAATTAATTACATAGTTGACAGACAGCAGAAGCCAAAGACCTTGAAGGCTATGATTAAAAAATCACAAAAGCTAAGCAATTCAAGCAAAACAAAACAAAATCTCTGTAAATCATCACTATGACCAATGCTTGAGGTTATTCCTCACTTACGAGGTGAAAAATCATGGCAGCTCATAGTGATTTTTGTTTTATGTACACACATAAAAATTGTTGAATTGCCAAGTTGTGTAAGTTTCCAAGGAATAACACCAAGCTATGAGGAGGAAGTCAGTTCTATTCTCAGAATGATGGAATGAGTAGGTCTCCAGGGTTAACCAGAAAGCTTGCCTAGAAGAACTCAGTGCTAACTAAGCTGAGAGACTTTACATGAGATTGGAAAAAAAACCAGGAAAAGCAATTTTGCTAGCAAGAGGCTATAAGGGAGTGATGATGAGATAAAAGTAACTAGGTACAAAGCCTAACGATGCAGAGCATGTGGGTAATTACAGAAAGAAGATCAGGTGGCAGGCAAAGATTGAATCTTTATTGACAGCATTGTTAGAATTAAATGTAGGGCATTCTATGGAGATAAACCTTTTGTTCTA
The DNA here is from genome assembly GCA_007570785.1 of Antilocapra americana. NCBI lineage: Eukaryota > Metazoa > Chordata > Mammalia > Artiodactyla > Antilocapridae > Antilocapra > Antilocapra americana. Next base: position 17,954,596 of record ML661338.1, read on the forward strand.
TACATGGTAACTATATTGAGTCTGATTTTTCTCTTTCAGGCCATGATCAGACATGATATTAATATCAGCTTCTCTCTATGGATAGAATATTTAATGTCTTGGGTGAGGACTTTAATATCAGGGTCACTTAAGAGCCCCAGACTGTGCTTAGCAAATGAAGACCCTCAGGTCTAGGATGCTAGAGTAGACATTACTTGCTTTCAAAGGCTGGCTTTACACACGTGTCATTGTTCAGTTGCTAACCTGTGTCTGACTCTTTGTGACACCATGGACTGCAGCATGCCAGGCTCGCCTGTCCTTCACTATCTCCTGGAGTTTGTGCAAATTCATGTCCAGTGAGTCAGTGATGCTATCTAACTATCTCATCCTCTGTTGCCCTCTTCTTTTGCCTTCAATCTTTCCCAGCATCAAGGTCTTTTCCAATGACTTGGCTCTTCACATCAGGTGACCAAAATATTGGAGCTTCAGCTTCAGCAGTAGTCCTTCCAGTGAATATTCAAGGTTGATTTCCTTTAGGATTGACTGGTTTGATATGTACATATCACAATTTAGAGTATGTATAGATGGATGGTGATTAAGGAGATGACTTGGAGAGAAGCAGACAGATGCAAAGTTTGGGTGTCAATAAAAGGTAAGAGAGGAGTGAAAAAAGCCAAGAGAGAGTCAGGATGAGATAATGTTCTACCAAAATGGAAAAATTAAGATAGGACATAATTATAAAACAGACATTTAAAGATAAGTTTATCTAGAATATAAAAGTGACTAGTTTAAAAATGAGAGAGAACCTAGAATAAACCTCCATAAGGAGGCAAAAGACCTGTGCTCAGAAAACTATAAAGTACTGATGAAAGAAATCAAAGATGACACAAACAGATGGAGGGATATAACATGTTCTTTGATTTGAATAATCAGTATTTTGAAAATGATTGTGGTCTACAAAGTAATCTACAGATTCAGCGCAATCCCTATGAAACTACTAATGGCATTTTTCACAGAATTATAACAAAAAATATTTGGTTGGATTGGAAACACAACAGCCAAAGCAATCTTGAGAAAGAAAAATGGAGCTGGAAGAAATCAGGCTTCTCAACCTCAGACTATACTACAAAGCTACAGAAATCAAGACAATATGATACTGGCACAAAAACAGAACTATAGATCAGTGGAATAGGATACAAAATCCAGAGATAAACCCACACACCTATGTTGTGGTCAAGGAATATATGGCAAAGGAAGCAAGAATATGCAATGGAGAAAAGACAGTCTCTTCAATCAGTTGTGCTGATAAAACTGGACAGCTACATATAAAAGGATAAAGCAGAATATTACCTAACACTATACAGAAAAATAAATTCAAAATGGCTTAAAAATCTAAATGTAAGAGAGGACACTATAAAACTCTTAAATGAAAACATAGGAAAAACACTCTTTGACATAAATCACAGCAAGATCTTTTTTGAGCCATGTTCTAGAGTAATGAAAATAAAAGCAAAAATAAACAAATGAGACCTAATTAAATTTAAAAGCTTCTGTCTAGAAAATGAAACCATAAACAAAACAAAAAGACAGCCCTCAGAATGGGAGAAAATATTTGCAAATAAAGCAACTGATAAGGGATTAATTTAAAAATTAATATAAACAGCTCATGCAGTTCAATATCAAAACAACAAACAACCCAATCAAAAAATGATGCCTAAATAGACATTTGTCCAAAGAAGATATACAGATGGCCAAGAGACATATGAAAAGATGCTCAAAATCACTAATTATTAGAGAAATGCAAACCAAAACTACAATGACATATCACCTCAGACTAGTCAGAATGGCCATCATCACAAAATCTACAAACAATTAATACTGAAAAGGATGTGGAGAGAAGGGATCCCTCTTGCACTGTTGGTGGGAATGTAAATTGGTACAGCCACTATGGAGAACATTATGGAGGTTCCTTAAAAAAGTAAAAATAGAACTACCATGTGACCCAGCAATCCCAGTACTGGGTACATACTCAGAGAAAACCATAATTAAAAAAGTCATATGTGCTCTGATATTCACCGCAGCACTATTTACAAGAGCCAGGACATGGAAATAATATAAATGTCCATCAACAGAGGAATGGATAGAGAGGAATTGGTACATATACACAATGGAGCATTACTCAGCTATAAAAAGGAACAAAATTGGGTCATATGTTGTGATATGGATGAGTCTGTCATAGAGTGAAGTAAGTCAGAAAGAGAAAAACAAATATTATATGTTAAAGCATGTATGTGGAATCTATAAAAATGATACAGGTGCAGGAATAGAGACACGAATGTAGAGAATGAATGTGTGACACAGTGTGTGGGGACAGGTGAGGGAGGGACAAACTGGAAAATTAGGATGGACATATATATACTAATATGTGTCAAATAGATAGCTAGTAAGAAGCTGCTGTATAGCACAGGGCACTCAGCTTAATGCTCTGTGATGACCTAGGCGGGTAGGATGCAGGGGAAATGAGGTTCATGAGGGAGGAGGTATACATATACACCTAATTGATTTCTAACTTTGTGTTAGCTTCTGCTATACAACAAAGTAAATCAATTATACTCCAATTAAAAAAATGAGAATAAAAAATCCTATATTGTCAAAGCTGATTAATATTTTGAACGCTGAGGAGTTATGAGGAAAGTATTTATAATTCCCTACAACCTGATGTGAAACATGTAACTAATAAAATATTTACGTGGGCTAAGTTGCTGAAGATATATCTGTTATTAAACATAATTTGTGTGTTTAGATTAATTGTGCCTCATTAAGGTTTAAGAGAGAAGTATCACTTGCATTCAGGGCTTACTCATGCTCTGGGAACACTACCAAGCAAGCAGGAAAGTCTTTTTAGGAAGTCTTTAAGAGGTCATAAATTGTAAGAGCTGCCTCACTTCTGGAAACCAGGATAGAAATACAGGATACCCATGTGCAGAAGGATTTTAACTCAACATCATTAACATTCTTCACACCCAAGACTTTTGTCCCCTATCATGACTAGACTTTTGCTATACCTCCTAAGGTGTTTTCCTTTGCAGCTGGCTCCACTCTACCATGGGCTCTCCAAGTGACACAGTGGTAAAGAATCTGCCTGTCAATGCAGGAGGCACAAGAGACATGGGTTCAATCACTGGGTCAGGAAGATCCAGGACAAGGGCATGGCAACCCACTCCAGTGTTCTTGTCTGGAAAATTCCATGAATAGAGGAGCCTGGTGGGCTACAGTCCATGGAGTTGAAAAGAGTCAGACACGACTGAGCACACAAACGCACACAGACACCACTACTATAGAATGACATTTCCTGCTAGACATCTTTCACTTGCTCCTCAAAGCCTTCCTCTAAACTAGCGTGGCTTATAGTAAGGGCTCTCACAATATAGCTCATGATAAACTCCACAATCCGGTCATCATGACCTGTGCTGAGTCTCCCCAGTGTTAGGCTTTCTTTACATACTTTGAGCATCATCTTCACTCACGTGGAACATTTCCCTCATATGTACTTTTTTCTAGTTCCCCAGATTTCATTTCTGGGTTACCCTTCAGTGAAGGCTTCTTGACCTCTCCCTTTGCCCTCAGTTTCAGTGAATCATGGCACTCACTTCACTGTGTTGTCATTATCTTTTTTAATCTGGGCCCTTAACTTGAATTGACTTACCTAGAGCCAGACATCCTGGAATGCAAAGTCAAGTGGGCCTTAGGAAGCATCACTACAAACAAAGCTAGTGAAGCTGATGGAATTCCAGTTGAGCTATTTCAAATCCTAAATGATGATGCTGTGAAAGTGCTGTACTCAATATGCCAGCAAATTTGGAAAACTCAGCAGTGGCCACAGGACTGGAAAAGGTCAATCTTCATTCCAATCCCAAAGAAAGGCATTGTCAAAGAATGTTCAAACTACTGCACAATTGTACTCATCTCACATGCTAGTAAAGTGATGTTCACAATCCTCCAAGCCAGGATTCCACAGTAGTGAACTGTGAACTTCCAAACATTCAAGCTGGTGTTAGAAAAGGCAGAGGAACCAGAGATCAAATTGCCAGCCATCTGTTGGATCATTGAAGAAGCAAGAGAGTTCCAGAAAAACATCTACTACTGCTTTATTGACTATACCAAAGCCTTTGTGTGGACCACAATAAACTTTGGGAAGTCTTAAAGAGATGGTTATACCATACTACCTGACCTGCCTCTTGAGAAATCTGTATGCAGATCAGGAAGCAACAAAACTGGACATGAAACAACAGACTGGTTCCAAATAGGAAAAGGAGTATGTCAAGGCTGTATATTGTCACCCTGCTTATTTGACTTATATGCAGAGTACATCATGAGAAACCCTGGGCTGGATGAAGCATAAGCTGGAATCAAGATTGCCAGGAGAAATATCAATAACCTCAGACATGCAGATGACACCACCCTTATGTCAGAAAGCAAAGAACTAAAGAGTCTCATGATGAAAGTGAAAGAGGAGAGTGAAAAAGTTAGCTTAAAACTTAACATTCAGAAAACTAAGATCATGGCATCTGTTCCCGTCACTTCATGGCAATAGATGGGGAAACAGTGGAAACTGTGTCTGATTTTCTTTTGGGGTCTCCAAAATCACTGCAGATGGTGACTGCAGCTATGAAATTAAAAGCCGCTTGCTCCTTGGAAGAAAAGTTATGACCAACATAGATAGCATGTTAAAAAGCAGTATTACTTTGCCAACAAAGGTCTGTCTAGTCAAGGCTATGGTTTTTCCAGTAGTCATGTATATATATGAGAGTTGGACTATAAAGAAATCTGAGCACTGAAGAATTAATACTTTTGAACTGTGGTGTTGGAGAAGACTCTTGAGAGTCCCTTGAACTGGAAGGAGATCCAACCAGTCTATCCTAAAGGAGATAAGTCCTGAATATTCATTGGAAGAACTGATGCTGAAGCTGAAACTCCAATACTTGATTAGAAGAACTAACTCATTTGAAAATATCCTGATGCTGGGAAAGACTGAAGGCAAGAGGAGAAGGGGACAACAGAAGATGAGATGTTTGGATGACGTCACTGACTCAATGGACATGAGTTTGAATAAACTCTGGAAGTTGGTGATGGACAGGGAGGCCTGGTGTGCTGCAGTCTCTGGGCTCTCAAAGAGTTGGACATAGCTGATCCACTGAACTGAACTGAACTTGACTTGAATAAAGGTTCTTTAAGGATAAGAACTCCGTTTTATTCATCTTTGTGTTTCCATTACTTGGCACAGTAATTGGCATGACAGGACACCCAATAAAAGTTTATTGAATAAACAAGTAGATGGTGACCTGGCAAGAACCATATTTTGACCAACAGGCAGTATGTTCTGGAACCTACATGTGTTTTGAGTTAGCATAGTCCTTAACAATCATCCTTTCGCTCCCTTTATTTGAATTAAACCTCAACTGAAGTGGGGAAGGGGGAACAGTTAGTAGTTGACTCTCACACTTTCTACTTCTGCCTTTAAAACTACCTCATCCAAAGTCCACAATGTAATCTCTCTTCTATAAGCTATTTTTAAAAAGCATTTGAGTGCTCTTTTCCTCTGGGAGCTGATAGGTTGTAATGAGTCATCCCAGTTCTCCTCTCCCAGTCACACTTGTGACTAGCAAAAATTTCCCTCCATGACATGGAACTCCATTCTGTTATTTTGGGTGAAGACTACATCTATAACATGATTGGTCAGGTTCAGTTTTGATCTTGGGGCTTTAGTATTGAAATTTTCTAAATAGCTACTTGTGTCTCAGCTTGGTAAAGAATCTGCCTGCAGTGTGGGAGACTTGGGTTTGACGCCTGGTTGGGAAGATCCCCTGGAGAAGGGAAAGGCTACCCCATTCCAATATTATGGCCTGGAAAATTCCATGAACTGTGTAGTCCATGAGGTCGCAAGGAGTTGAACACTACTGAGAAACTCTCACTCACTAAAACTCTGTAAATCTCACACATATAATAATGGTTATATTCACTTGGCTTGTTAATTTATGTTCTTAGTCCAGACCAATGGATATTAAATAAAAACCACCGAAGTATGAAGAAAAGTCACAGTGATAGAAAATGGTGTTATAAGAAATTTTAATTATTCCCTCTCATTTAACATTTTGAGAATGCTGAAATTGAGGACCAACCCATCTTTACCATTATTGTGATCCTTTTATCTCATTTCTGGATCTCTCTGTTATCTCATTTGTTGGAAATCAATTTTATATGTACCTGTATACTATTATCCTATATTTTTCATAATACATTTAAAGCATATGGGAAAAATTGCAAAAAATAATATATATTTGTTTTTATCAGATTAAAGTGAAGTGAAGTGAAAGTTGCTCAGTCGTGTCCAACTCTTTGCGACCGCATGGACTATAGAGTCCATGGAATTCTCCAGGCCAGACTACTGGAGTGGGTAGCCTTTCCCTTCTCCAGGGGATCTTCCCAACCCAGGGATTGAACCCAGGTCTCCAACAATGCAGGTGGATTCTTTACCAGCTGAGCCACAAGGGAAGCCTTTTATCAGATTGATCATTTATAAAAATGACTCACTGAAAAGGGAAGTCTTTAGTGAAAGAAAAAATAGATCATCAGTATAACAAACTAATACTTTTCTCATTTTGTCTGCTCATTTAAGGGGAATTCAGTATTTTCTTATAGTCCAATAGTCTGTATTAGTGACTCAAGGGCTTTAGTCATGAAATGATGAGACTTAGCTCTATTACATTGTGTTAAAATATTTAGTTTCCATTTCCTGAGTCAAATGCACACTCTGTTCAGCCTTCCATAGATCACCTACAAGTGACGGTAGAGAAGAATCCGTACTTTTAATGAATTTTTTGTTATGTTTACAGGGACATCCAGTGATTAAGTTTTTATTTTATGCCATATTATAATAAGGATAAGCAAAATGTAAAGTTGTTATTCTATGAAGATCATTTGTTGAGAAAACTAACTTCTGAGGTCACTTAAGTCTTAATCTGAGGCTAGGTTATGAGGGTAAGATTTGGGAAAGAGAAGAGTTTATTTTGATTATTTTATAGTAACCTGTAGAAATAAAGTCTAGAAATAAGATTTGATGATTAAAAGGAGAATTTATTATATAAGTGTTGAATGGAACTATTGATTGATTATATTGTAAAATACTAGGATGACCACTGCACAACAATTTTGAATTTCAAACTGAATTCACTTGTCCATTAATTGTACTCAAGGGAGCAAAAATAACCAGCACATTGCCTGGCTCTTTTTGCATCTATGTGAATTCTGTTCTTTTTTGTCTGAAGTTGTACGTTTCATCTCTACCCACAAACTCACCAGCTCAGATCTGTTTTTCTTCTAACACAGTAAAAGAACTGATACAAAATTTCCTTTTTCCTCGAGATCTGTGTTTACAGCTTATGTATCAAGGTATCTGTTTTTGAAATCTGAATGTGTGGATTTCAGTCTCAGTTGTATAAATATTTTTATCAGTCCCTTTAGATTTCTGGAAGTCTAACATAAAGTGGGAAATTTTTTCTAAATTTCTCTTATGTACTAGGAATATTAACTGAACTGAGACTTATCCATCCTACTTTCTAATAAAAGTACATATATGAGAATTAGGAGATGGGGTATTTTAATACATATTTTAGATATGCATTTAATTTACATGTAACTGATTTAAGGAATTAAACATTTTATACAAAAACACACTCAAAGCACTACAAATCTACTGTTCATGAGTTAATTTTAATTTTCATTATTATTTAAAATATTATCAACATGTACTTGATTTACAATGTTGTGTTAGTTTCAGATGTAGAGCAAAGTGATTCAGTTATACATACATATATATATATATATATTCTTTTTTAGATTCTTTTCTCATATAGGTTACTACAGAATATTGAGTAGAGTTGCCTGTGCTATGCAATAGGTCCTTGCTGATGATCTACCTTATATACACACTGTGTGTATTCATCCCAAGCTTCTGACTTAGCTCTCCCCACCACACTTCCCCTTTGGTAACCTTACATTTGTTTTAAATATCTGTAAGACTTTTTTCTGTTTTGTAAATAAGCTCATCTGTATCATTTTAAAAAATTATATTTCAGATATGAGTGATATCACATGCTATTTGCTTTTCTCTGACTTACTTCACTTCATATAGTAATCTCCGTGTCCATCCATGTTGCTACAAATGGCATTACCTCTTTTTTTTATGGCAATTTTAATTATTCAGACTGTACTTTGGTCTCTTACCAGTCTACCTGATATTGCCAAGACTGTTACTTGTCATTGTATTATAAATATGAGAAAGCATCAATTACAAAAAATTTCCAGCTTAAAGAATTCCAAAAAAACTTTAATTGTACTTGTACAGCAATACACACAACACATACACATACATATATTTACAAAAGCAGACTAGAAAGAGCAAATAAAGTTTATATATGATCTCATCACCTCTAAAGACATCTTACTAATAAGTACTAAGTAATTTACCTCATAATAAATCTATAAATCAATAAGTAATTACCTTGAAAACATACAAGCGCTCTTCAAAGATAGTGTGTGTTTCATTCTAGGCCACTGCAATAAAGCATAAGTCACAATAAAGCAAGTCACATGATTGTTTTTTGCTTTCCAGTGTGTATAAAATTTATATTTATACCATACTGTAGTCTATTAAGTGTGCACTAGTGTTATGTCTTAAAAAAGAATGTGTGTGTGTGTGTGTGTGCTCAGTCGTGTCCAACTCCTTGTAACCCCATGGACTGTAGCTCACCAGGCTCCTCTGTCCGTGGGATTTCCCAGACAAGTATACTGGGGTGGGTTGCCATTTCCTTCTCCAGGGGAATCTTACTGAACCAGGGATAGAACTGGCATCCCTTGCGTCTCCTGTATTGGCAGGCAGATTCTTTACCATTGCACCACCTGGAAAAGCCCCTTAATTTAAAAAATATTTCATTGTTAAAAAATGCTAATTATCATCTGAGATTTCAGTTAGTTGTAATCTTTTTCACCAATGAAGGATCTTGCCTCAATGTTGATGGCAGCTGACTGATCAAGGTGGTAGTTACTGAAGGTTGAGGTGACTGACAACAATGAAGTCTTTCACACTGATTGACTTTTCCTTTTCTGGACATACAATGGTGTGTGGTAGCATTTTATCCACAGTAGAATATCTTTCAAAATTGGAGCCAGTCCTCTCAAATCCTGTTGCTGTTCTATCAACTGACTTTATATAATATTCTAAATCCTCTGTTGTCATTCCAGCTACCTCCATAGCATCTTAACCAGGATTAGATTCCATCTCAAGAAAGTACTTTCTTTGCTCAACTGTAATAAGCAGCTTCTCATCTGCTAACATTTTTATCATGGAATTGCAGCAATTAAGTCATATCTTCAGGTTCCACTTCTGTTTCTCTTACTATTTGTACATCTGCAGTTACTTTTTTCCACTGACTAACCCATTAGGGTTGGAATCAACTTCTAAACTCCTATTAATGTTGTTATTTTGTCCTTTTCCTATGAATAACAAATGTTCTTCATGGCATATAGAATGGTGAATCAGTTTTCAGTTGACTTTGCCCAGATCCATCAGAGGGAAAACTATCTATGGCAGCTATAACCTTACAAAATGTGTTTCTTAAGTAAGACATGAAAGTCAAAATTATTCCTTTATCTGGGGATGCAGAATGGATGTTGTATTAAGAGTCATTAAAACAACATTATCTTGTGTCCTTATCTCTATCAGGGTGAGCTCTTGGGTGACCAAGTACATTGTCAATGAGCTGTATTTTTGAAAGGGATCTTTTTTCTGAGCAGTAGGTCTCAACAGTGGGCTTAGGATATTCAATGAACCATGTTGTCAACAGATATGCTGTCCTTCAGGCTTCTTGTTCCATTTACAGACCATAGGCAGGGTAGATTTTGTATAATTCTTAAGGTCTTAGGGTTTTTGGATTGGTAGATAAGCACTGACTTCAGCTTCAAGTCACCACCAAGCTACATCAATCCCTAACAAGAGAATTAGCCTATCCCCTAAAGCTTTGAAGCCAGCCATTGGTTTCTCTCCAGCTGTGAAAGTTGTGGATAGCATATTCTTCCAGTATAAGACTGTTTCATCTGCACTGAATATCTGATGTTTAATCTAGCCACTTTCATTCATTATCTTAGCTAGACCTTCTGGATAACTTCCTGTAGCTTCTACTTGCTGCTTCACCCTGCACTTTTGCTTTGGAGACCTCTTTTTCCCTTCAACCTCATGAACCAACCTTTGCTAGCTTCCAACTTTTCTTCTGCAGGTTCCTCTCCTCTCTCAGCCTTTGCATAATTGAAGAGAGTTAGGGCTGAGCTCTGAATTAGATGTTGACTTAGGGCATGCTGTGGCTAGTTTGATCTATCCAGACCACTATAAAACAGCTTCCTCCAAGTCAGCTTTCTTATTATTTGTGCGTTCACTGGACTAGCACTTTTAATTTTCTTCAAGAACTTTCCCTTCACTTTCACAGCTTGTCCAATGATTTGGTGCAATATTCCTAGCTTTTGGCCTATTTCAGCTTTTGACATGCCTTATGCAGTAAAGCTTAAAGGTTTTTAGCTTTTGCTTTAAATTGAGAGATGTACAATTCTTTCTTTCACTTGAACACATAGAGCATATTGTAGGGTTATTAATTGGCCTAATTTCTATATTCTTCAGTCTCAAGGAATAGGGCAGCCCAAGGAGCGGGAGCAAGATGGGGGAAGAGCTGGTCAGTGGAGAAGTCAGAACACATACAACATTTATCAATGTTTGTTTGTCTTATATGGGCAAGGTTCATGGTTCTCCCCAAATTACAATAGTAACATCAAAGATGTCACTGATCACAGATCACTATGACAAATATAATAATATTGGAAAAGTCTGAAATAGTAGAAGAATTACTAAAATGTGACATGCAGACATGAAGTGAGCAAATAGTGTTGGGGAAAAATGGTGCTGATGGATTTGCTCAATGCAGGGTTGCCACAAACCATCAATTTATGAAAATGCAGTATCTGTAAAGCATAATAAAGTGAAACATAATAAAATAAGTTATTCCTGTAGTCATTGCTGTAAGAGTCCATTATCCATCCATAAAATCAAGGTTTCTTAAATCACGTAATCCCTACTATATTAGTGTTATTTTCTAACCATCTGGTGATGTTACTCCGGATTTTGCTTTAGTAGCTTTTTATAATAACACTAATTTGCTTGAGATTTAACTTGATGCAAAGCAAAGGTATTTCATATTTTTAAAGAGCCAACTCTAGCATCTTTTCCATAAGAAATGAATGATAAGTAGCTTGGTGGACAGCCTGGAATGTCAAATGATTTTTTTCTGTGAAAAAGCAAGAGCTATTTGGTTATTCCATGAGATCTATGATTTCTTCAAAACTCTAGACAGAGAAAAATCCTATTTTCCCCCTCACGTAGTCATAAGATGCATGCTACCAGTAGAAGCAATCTTGTTGTTAATCTTTTTTTTTCAAGCATCAACTGATTTATCTTTAAAAAATTGCTTTAGCTTTCAATGTTTCACATCATTTTAATTTTCTCTAAGATTGAAAATAAAGGGTTATCTTCCCCCCCAGCAATGTAAGGGAGGAAATAAGCATTTTAGTCAAATTGTGAGACTGTTGTTTTACCCCCATAAGACTGGCCAAGGCAGATGAACAAAGCATTGTTGTTGTTCAGTCGCTAAGTTGTGTCTGACTCTTTGTGACCCCATGGACTACAGCATGCCAGGTTTCCCTTTCCTTCACTATCTCCTGGAGTTTGCTCAAACTCATGTCCATTGAGTTGGTGATGCCCTCCAACCATCTCATCCTCTGTCTCCCCCTTATCCTCCTGCCCTCAATCTTTCCCAGCAACAGGGTCTTTTCCAATGAGTTGGCTCTTCATATCAGGTGGCCAAAGTATTGGAGCTTCAGAATCAGCTTTCAGAATAGTCAGGGTTGATTTCCTTTAGGATTGGCTGGTTTGATCTCCTTGCTGTCCAAGGGACTCTCAAAAGTCTTATCCAGCATCACAGTTCAAAAGCATCAATTCTTCAGCACTCAGCCCTCTTTTAAGGTCTAACTCTCAACATCAATACACAACTACTAGAAAACCATAGTTTCAACTATCCAGACATTTGTCAGCAAAGTGACATCTCTGCTTTTTAATACTCTGTCTAGGTTTGTCATAGCTTTTTTTCCACCAAACAAACATCTTTTAATTTCATGGCTACAATCACCATCCACAGTGATTTTGGAGCCCAAGGAAATAAGATCTGCCATTGTTTCCATTTTTTTTCCCCATTTGTTTGTCTTGAAGTGATGGGATCAGATGCCTGGTTTTATTTCTTAAAGCAGAGCCAATTTTGATATTTTGCAAATTAAGTCAGAGTCCTTAGAATCATATTAAATTAAAGCAGCAGGGCCTGCACCTATTCTTTGTGCCATTTAAATATTCACAAAATGTGAAAATATTTATGAATCACGACTAAGTACTTATTAAGAAATAGCTCTTCTATTTATTGAGATATTGCTGGAAAAAATAGAAGTCTTGGCTAAATAGTTGATGAAACTTGTTTTAGTAATAATTTTATATCTTTTAATATTGAAGTACCAATACGTACCCAATTTGACGCTTTTTGTTGTAAATAGGAAGAATTACTTGCCCTACCTTAGTACTGTTGCTTCTAGTAACACTGTGTCTCCCAGACCTCTGTCCTCCACTAACTCTTCTCCACAGTCATTTCCAGCACTGGGTCTTCACCTGTACTCACTGTCCTGCCTGTACTGTTGGTTTGCTGTACTTGACTGAGCCTTGCATTGGTGTCTACTCTTAAGCTCTAGTTCCCCTTGTTCTCTAGCTTTTGTCTAGAACTAGAGCTACACCCCAAAGCCCAGTTCCACAGCCAAGCACTCTATTACTCTCCCTTAGTTTTGTTAGTTTCCCTCCTCAAAAATATCAGTCTTGGTAGCTGGGATCCCAAACTCTAAGGAGAGTCTTTCTGTAATATTTATCTGACTCTCAAGACCTCAATCCTTTATCATGGTACCTTGCCTATATAAGGTATAGTTGCCCCATATTGGTAGAGTTGCCCCTCCCAGATGCCCCTTTAAGAAAGGACCTGCTAACCCAGCTGCAAGGAGTGTGTATCTTCCTCCAGCTGCCATTTATCTCCTTCAGGGTCAGCCTCAGCCGTGCAGAGCTGCTTCCTCTAAGGCCGTGTCCTTCAAGGTCAGCCTGCATGCAGTGAGGTAGGGATAGAACCTTCTGACCATTTTGGCCTGGTAATGGGATAACTGATGAGCAACATTTGCTCCTAGCTCCCCATGTATTTTGACTGAAGCTTGAAGGGTCTGCATGACAATTCACTTTTTCCTCTGCCTAGTCTTGCATTCTCTTCCTTTCTCTTACAGGCCTTAATTCCCAGTAAATACTCTCGTATCTCAAACATCTCAGCATCTGCTACTGTAGAGCTTGCTCTCCTATGCCCTTCAGAATCCATTCTCCTCAGTGTGCCTCTCTTCTCCTTCGGTGAGGCGCTTCAGGCCCACTGTTAAGCCCCATTGACAACTACTTACCCTGAGGAATGTCCCACTGAGGGAGGAAGACAGTGTAAACATACTGGAGGCCTAGAAGTGTCAAGCCCAGTACATCATTCTCACTGGAAGAATTAAGCCTGGGGAGTAGAACTGTGCCATAGACTGCTAGCTGATTGCAGCAGAGAACCTGGGGTAGAAGGCCCAGAAGTGCACTCCTGCAGTGTGCTGGGAGACCTCAGGAAGCCGTGGGGTAGTGGAGGCACTCGGAGTCTTGGTGAAGGACTCATCTTGAGAATGATGAAACAGGGCCTGGAAAGAGAAGCCCATGTCACACTTGTGACAGGATTGAGTGTGAAGTAGTTATGGGTGTATCTTTGGCCCCTAGAATTCCCTCCACACATACATACCATGCACTTTTTAAAAAAATTTTCTTTACATTATCATGTTGGTTATGTCATACATTGACATGAATCTGCCATAGGTATACATGTGTTCCCCTTCCAGAACCCTCCTCCCACTTCCCTCCCGATTCCATCTTTCTGGGTCATCCCGGTGCACCAGCCCTGAGCACCCTGTGTCATGCATCAAACCTGGGCTGGCGATTGATTTCACATATGATAATTTACATGTTTCAATGCTGTTCTCCCATCACTTTTGACTTTTGGAAATCTGATACTAGAAATACCACATGGGAAGAACCATAGAGGAAGGCAGAAGAGAAACTTTAAATGACTTGGGTTTTTAAGCACAAAAGCATTGTTCCAGTTGTAAGGAAGGAAAGATTAGAAGAATATTTGATCCAGTAAAGTTGACTACATATTATACCTCTCTGCTTCTCTCCATCCCCCTACCTGAAAATCTGAGCTTGGAAGGGGGAGGAAAAGAACCTGAGTGAAAGTAGGTACCCTTTTCTTCTTACACATGAGTTTCCTAGAGGGGACTGGAGGCCAAATATCAACCTTTAAATGTAGGGACCCAAGAGTAGAGGCGATGGGTGTAGTACCTCTGATTCTAGTTCTGGAGGAGACGATGCATTTGCTCTTTGCCACAACAATAGAGGCTATAGGCAGAACAAAGATGGAGAAGGCCTGGTGATATTCCCACAGGAACTGGCAGAGGGAGTTACTTAGCATCTCCTATTGATTTTTTTTTTCTTAGAAGTATAGTCTTGATAGTTGGGGTCTTGAAAACCACAGAAAGTGTCCTATAATAACTATCTTAAAATCTGAATCCTGACCCTGATATGCTGCCTCCTTATTTAAAAATGTGAGTACCCCACATTGCTTGGTCTGTAATGGGATCTCCCAAACCCTTCAGTCAGTGGACTGGCCCATTCTCTCCATCCTTGAATGGCAGGCTAGCAAACACTGTAAATTCATGTGCCAACAGATGCCACTTGGATGAGTAGCTTCACTCTAGAACTGTACTGTCCAGCATTTTAGCCACTAACAGCTTTGAAGTGTGGCTAGTTTGCACTGAGGTGTGCTGGATGTGTAAAATATACATCAGATTTCAAAGGCATTTTCTAATATATCTCCTCGAAAATTAAAAATGACAATTGTGGTCCAATATTCCTATTGGACACTACTGGGCTAGACATGTCACCAAGCAAGTCCATGACAAAATTATTTAACATCTCAGTAGCACTATATGCAGAGACTAAGAAGCAGACAGTTCTCCTATCAATGCTTCAGTTTGGTAAAAGCCCCAGATTTTAGAGATAAGGGAGGTCAGAGAGGAAATTACACTTCTTGACTGAGTTTAAACCTAAATTGACTGAAAAATCTCTTCAGTCACCAAGTTTAGCTGGCAAGTTCTAAGGAAACCCTTTTGTTCTCAGATATAAATGGATTTATAAGATAGAAAAGAAAAATAATGATGATCACATTTTTTGCTAATCTGAATTTATGGCTCACAACAAATATACCCTGTTAACTAGTTGTTTCATGAATGATGTGAAAGTTTAACCATTAGACAGAACAGAGCCAGAGTCTAATGGGTTAAATGTGAAAACAATGACACAGACATAAGGATTCATGAAACAGGTAACATCATATGAAAGAAAGGAGGCTAGACCAACCACTGTCAAATGAACGTACATGTCCAGGAGTTAGGGCTCAGCAAGCGAATGGTCCTAGTCCATTTCACCTGAGGCATCAGCTGACACTGCCATGTTTTGAGAGCAGCCATAGCTGGTTATCCTGCTCACATTTCCTATTTGGGGCCTGCCAAAAAGCAAATTAAAATCCTTTGCAGTGTAAACGCCACAGGTCTATGGGGCTCTGAGAAGACCCAGGGAAGGAGTGATTAGTGGAGACTGAGATTGATGGTGAAGACAAGGCATCTCATTTACACTGGTGACATTTCAGACCAAAATAACAGCAAACCCACTGCAAGGCTGTAAATCTGCAGAGTCACAAAAGTTAGCTTAATCTCTGTAACCTTGATTAAATACCCGATCAAATTAAATCAGGAAGAACCAAGCCAGGCAGGAAGTCTTTTTCAGTCCTGTTTAAGTCATTTGCTCATGGCTACTGAAACCTGGAGGACATAATTGATGTCATGTGTGCAGGCACAGTGCCATTAGGGTGAATGTTCAGGTGTGTCCCATGGGAATAGACCTGAATACCTGGTTAGTGGCTGACTTCAGAGAACCTAAATGGGTTACCAGTAGAATCCACAGGTCCTGACAGAGTAAAGCTAGCAGTGTCTCGAGTCCCAGTCTTCTGTCTTAAATAAGATATAAGAGAGCTTTCAAACCTTTTAAAGGATGGAAAGGTGGAAACCAAGTTAAATTGAGCTGTCAGGTGAAAGCCAGCATTATTTTAGTTTTAGAATGTCTGCGCAGTGGGATTTACTTAGTGGTAGAATTTTAAATGGTTACGGTGTCAAGATTCCCTAGAAAGGTAACTTCATATGGTTTTAGGGTTCTCTGCATTTTATTCCTCCAACAGGAGGGAGTCTTCATTGGATCAATAATATTGGCACTAGTTCAGGTCAGAGCCATATACTGAACCCTGTAATAAGTGATCTCTTTGTTGTTCAGTTGCTAAGTCATGTCTGACTCTTTGAGACCCCATGAACTGCAGCACACCAGGCTTACCTGTCCTTTGCCATCTCCCGGAGTTTGCTCAAGCTCACGTCCATTGAGTCAGTGATGCTATCTAACCATCTCATACTCTGTCGCCCCCTTCTCCTCTTGCCTTCGGTCCTTTCCAGCATCAAGATCTTTTCCAATGGGTCAGCTCTTCGCATCAGGTGGCCAAAGTATTGGAACTTCAGTAAGCATCAGTCCTTCCAAGGAGTATTCAGGACTGATTTCCTTTAGGATTGACTGGTTTGACTTTTTTGCTGTCCAAGGGACTCTAAAGAACCTTCTCTAGCAACACAGTTCGAAAGCATCAATTCTTTGGCTCTCAGCTTTCTTTATAGGAGGCTTCCCTGATAGCTTAGTTGATAAAGAATCTGCCTGCAATGCAGGAGACCCCGGGTTGATTCCTGGGTCAGGAAGATCTGCTGGAGAAGGGAAAGGCTACCCACTCCAGTATTCTGGCCTGGAGAATTCTATGAACTATACAGTAGAGTCAGACAGAACTGAGTAACTTTCACTTTCACTTTCTTTATAGTCCAGCTCTCACATCCATACATGACAAGTGGAAAACCACTAGCTTCGAGTATATGAATCTTTGTCGCCAAAGTGATGTCTCTTCTTTGTAATACACTGTCTAGGTTTGTCATAACTATTCTTCCAAAGATCAAGTGTCTTAATTTCATGACTGAAGTCATGGTCCACA
The DNA here is from genome assembly GCA_007570785.1 of Antilocapra americana. Classification (NCBI taxonomy): domain Eukaryota; kingdom Metazoa; phylum Chordata; class Mammalia; order Artiodactyla; family Antilocapridae; genus Antilocapra; species Antilocapra americana. Next base: position 17,971,953 of record ML661338.1, read on the forward strand.
GTGATTTTGGAGCCAAAGAAAATGAAATCTGACACTGTTTCCATATTTTCCCTAACTATTTGCCTTGAAGTGATGAGAACAGATACCATGATCTTTGTTTTTTGAATGTTGAGTTTTAAACCAGCTTTTTCACTCTCCTTTTTCACTTTCATCAAGAGGCTCTTTTGTTCTTCTTCACTTTCTGCCATTAAAGTGGTATCATCTGCATATCTGAGATGGTTGATATTTCTCCCACAATCTTGATTCCAGCTTTTGCTTCATCCATCCTGGTATGTCACAGGATGTACTCTGCATAGAAGTTAAGTAAGCAGGGTAACAATATCTTGACATGCTCCTTTCTCAATTTTGAACCAGTCCATTGTTCCATGTCCAGTTAGAACTGTTGCTTCTTGTCCTGCATACAGGTTTCTCAAGAGGCAGGTAATGTGGTCTGGTATTCCCATCTCTTTCAGAATATTACACAACGTACCTTAAAAATACTCTGCTCTGAAGATTTGAAATGGATGTTTTCCTGGAAACAAATGCATGTGCTTATAATAAATCCATTAGAGAGATGGGTAATTTGACCACAGGTATTGCATGCTGTAAATATTAATATTTTGTTTTGATTTATTAGATGAAAAATGAGGGTAAAATAGTGAGATGAGAAAATCACACTAGGGATTAATTAATCACTAGGGAATCTGGTCAAAAATTGATTCTGTGGAACTCCAGCTGAAAAATCAGAAAGAGACAGAAATGATATCTGTGTCAGAATAGAATTAAGCCTAGTTACAGTTAATGGCTAAGAGGCAAATATGTCTTTATATTTGAAATTAGTCATAGTCAAAGAATTTGACATGTGGAAGGATCCTTTGTGATGATTTTATCCAACTCGTATCTTGCAGACCTAAAGAGCAGGGCTTAGCTCAGTGTCCTAGTAGTCAGATTAGAACCACACTCCTCTGTTCAGCCTGAAGCCCTTTCTACTGTACTAGAGGCTTTTCTGATTTCCCTATTATTCTTTGTTTATGAAAGATTCATTTTTCAAATATTATCAATAAACACAGAAGTTAGAAAAATTAAAGCATCTCAGAAATTAAAAATATTAAGCTGCTCTTATCTCCAATGTGTCGACAAGGTTACAGGCACTGAGAAATTCAAGTTCCTGCCCAAGGTCACACAGATAGGAAGGTGGGCACAGTTAGGGTTTCAATGCATTGGTGTCCATGTGGATCTAGACAGCAAGTGTTCAACACTGTAAATGTGCAAATGTAATTGAATCCAGCAAGAAGAGGAGCATAAATATGATGAATACCTTTAAAAGCATGAATTTTAGATGCAAACTGCTACATTATAGTATTTCACAGGGGAAATAGCATCATGCAATACCAAAAAATTGCAAATGGATTCTGTTATGACTTACAAACCTGGAGTTGTTAGCCTTTTATTAAGAATATGTTACCACATTGTTTAGAGTCCCTCACTTTGTTTGAATCATACTGGGACTGTGAAAGAATCCCTCATGTTTTGGACAGGAAAGTTCTGATTTTTTTTTTCCCTAAATGAAAACTGTACTGAATCTGAGAAGAGCTGTGACTTTTATACTTCAGAACTAAATAGGTTTAAAGAGTAGCCAAGCAAGTCTTAAAAATGAGGTTTGAAATAGAATGAAGAACAGCTTATACAGGAGGAAAAAATATCAGAATAAATGTATATTATTTTTGCCTTATGATATAATATGGTATATACTAAAGTACACTTCAATTTTTATCTTAAAGCCATAGTAATTTTTAACTTTAGTAGTAACCTTATGCATCCCCAAAACCTTCTTAGGAACAAGATAAGAAATTTTTGTAGGTAAATGGAGAGTATGAGAACTGATTTTCCAGTGATCAAACTTGTATGTGTCATTAGAGACAGGAAATGTACTCAGAATATCCAACTAATCCAGGAAACCTAAGGGTCTGAGGCATTTAGTTCCCTTAATTCTTTATGATGATTTAAAAGCCAAAAGACAGGAGTGTTATGTTGAGTCTGGGACCATTAATCATATTGCAGATAGAAGACTTTTTCAGCTACTATTAAATTAGAATGACAGACTGCCTAGTTTTGTGGTTATAGTTACAGTGCTGTTTGTCTACTTGCTTTATTGTTGTTATGTTTAGTTGTTTATTTTGCAATTTTTATTTATATATCTCCAGAGTATTCTCTTCTAAATTTAGAATCAGTCTAGACTCCAGTATAGCTAAAAGGCAAAGCCAAAGGAACAGTATTATTACTGTTTCATAAATCACTGAAGCATCATCACTGAAGTAAGTACCTCTTACTGACTCTGATTGCCTATTTTTTTTATACATTATATTACCTTGAAGCCTGAGTGGCAATGAATTGTCCAGAATTCATGATATGAATGTAGCTATAGCAATACGGATGTTGAGGGCTTAAGGTGCATAATTAGATGTGTGTGTGTGCAGGGGGCGGGTGGCTGCAGATAAATTGTGGTCGTCAAATGAGGGGAAAAAACCCCCGGCATTTTGGACACAGTGTCAGTGGGGGCACAGTAAAAGAAATAGAAGGGAAGCTCAGTATTTAAAAATGAGGAAACTTTGTGTAGGAACTTTCTAACAAAGTTCTGGAAAGGCTAGAAGAATAAAAAGGAGAAAAGGAGGAGCCAAAGGGAGGAAAGGATGATACCCTGTACTAGAAACAAATGGAACCTCTAAACTGGAGCTCCTGGGGCTGTTCCTGCTGATGTACTAGCGGAATTGGTGGAATAACAGGAAATGTCACCAGTGCTGTGGGACAAGGAGTCTGTATAACTCAGCGCCACCGCTGCTAAACAACCTCTAACTGTTGCTGTTGTATCACTATCAGAAATTGGGAGCTTCTCTCTTCCTCGCAGCTTCTATTTTCCCATCAGTGCTTCCCATTAGCAGGACCTTCCCATTAACAGAAAGAGAAGTGAAAAAGGATTCTGGGAGATGTAGCTTGAGTCTTTCAGTTCCAGGATAGGTGAGCAGCTGTACTTGTACTGTAAATAAACTGAAAAATCACCATCAACTTGAATGCAAAATATGTAGCATGCAATGGGTTCTGAGAAGCAATAATAATGGTTTCAGGTCTTATATTGAAGTCTTTGATTCATTTTATCTTTAGTTTTGTGTGTTTTGTGAGAAAATGGTCCAGTTTAATTCTTATGTATGTAGCTGTTCAGTTTCCCTAAAACCACTTATTGAAAGACTGTGTTTTTGTTAATGTGTATTCTTGCCTTCCTTATCATTAATTGGCCATATAACCATATGAGCCATATATGAGCATGTAAGTATTTTGGGTGTATTTTTGAGCAGGGCTTCCCAGGTGGTGCTAGTGGTAAAGAACCCATCTGCCAATACAGGAAACATAAGAGACATGGGTTCGATCCCAGGATCAGGAATAATTCATTGCCACTCAAGCTTCAAAGTGTTATAACGAATAAAGAAAAAATAGGCAATCAGAGTCAGTAAGAGGTACTGATTTCAGTGATGATGCTTCAGTGATTTATGAAATAGTAATAATACTGTTCCTTTGGCTTTGCCTTTTAGCTATACTGGAGTCTAGACTGATTCTAAATTTAGAAAAGAATACTCTGGAGATAATATAAACTAGAAAATAAACAACTAAATATAACAACAACAATAAAGCAAGTAAACAAACAGCACTGTGACTATAACCACAAAACTAGGCAGTCTGTCATTCTAATTTAATAGTAGCTGAAAAAGTCTTCTATCTGCAATATGATTAATGGTCCCAGACTCAACAGAACACTCCTGTCTTTTGACCTGTAAGTCATCATAAAGAATTAAGGGATCTAGGTGCTTTGGATCCCTAGGTTTCCTGGATTAGTTGGATATTCTGAGTACATTTCCTGTCTCTAATGACACATACAAGTTTGATCTTTGGAAAATCAGTTCTCACGTTCCCCATTAACTTGTCAAATATTTCTATTTATTTTGTTCCTAAGAAGGATTTGGGAATTAAAATAATTACTATCAAGTTAAAATTAATATGGCTTTAAGATCAACAAAGTATACTTTACTATATATCACCTTATATCATTAGGCAAAAAATAATATGCATTTATTCCTTTGTGATACTTTTTCCTCCTGTATAAGCTGCTCTTTATTCTATTTCAAACCCTACTTTTAAGACTTGCTTATCTACTCTTTAAATCTATTTAGTTCTGTATTATAAAAGTCACAGCTTAGATTCAGTACCGTTTTTATTAAAAAAAAAATCAGACCTTTTCTTCATCTTTTCCAAAAGATGGGGGATTCTTTCATGGTCCCAGTTTGATTCAAACAAAGTGAGGGACTCTAAGCAATGTGGTAACATACTCTTTAACAAAAGGCTAACAACTCCAGGTCAGTAAGTCATAACAGAATACATTATTAGTGGTTTTTTATTGCATGATGCTATTTCCCCTGTGAAATACTATAATGTACCATTCCATGGCAGATTAATGTCAATGTATGGCAAAACCACTACACTATTGTAAAGTAATTAGCCTCCAATTAAAATAAATAAATACATTTTAAAACTTATGCTCTTAAAGCTATACATCATGTTTATGCCGCTCTTCTTGTTGGATTCGGTTACACCTTGCACATGAACAGTGTTGAACACTTGCTGTCTAGAGCCAGGTGAACACCAATGCATTGAAACCCTGGCTGTACACACCTTCCTATCTGTGTGACCTTGGGCAGGAACTTGAACTTCTCAGTGCCCATAACCTTGTTAAAATATAGAAGGTAAGAGTAGCATAACCTTTTCAGTTTCTGAGATGCTTTTAGCTTTCTAGCTCTTGCGTTTATTATTTGAAAAATTAATCTCTCAGAAACAAAAAATAAGGAAATCAAGAAAAGCCTATAGTAGAAAGAGTGTTAGGCTGAACAGAGAAAGGTGGTTCTAATTAGAACATTGAGACACTGAACTAAGTCCTGCTCTTTTGGCCTGTAAGATAAGAGTTCTGTTCTGTTCCATTGATTGATGTGTCTAGTTTTGTGCTAGTACCATACTGTTTTAGTTACTTTGGCTTTGTAGTATTATTTGAAATCAGGGAAAGTGATAACTTCACCTTTGTTCTTTCTCAAGACTTTTTTGGCTATTTGGAATCTTTTTGGTAAAATTCCATATAAATTTTACATGGAATTTTTTTCCATGTAAAATTTTTCCATATAAAAATTCCATATAAATTTTCGATATAAAATTCCATATAAATTTTATAATTATTCCCATTCCTGTGAAAAATGTCATTGATGTTTTTATAGAGATTGCATTGAATCAGTAGATATTTTTCTTTTGGTGGTATCTACATTTTAACAGTATTAATTCTTGTGATCTATAACAGTGATATATCTTTCTATTTGTGTAATTTTTAATTTCTTTCATCAAAGTCTTATAGTATTCAAAGTCAGGTGTTTCACTTCCTTGTTCAGTCAGTTCTCAGTTCAGTCGCTCAGTTGTGTCCGACTCTTTGCGACCTCATGAACATCAGCACGCCAGGCCTCCCTGTCCATCACCAACTCCTGGATTCTACCCAAACCCATGTCCATTGAGTCAGTGCCAACCATTTCATCCTCTGTCTTCCCCCTCTCCTCCTGCCCTCAATCTTTCCCAGAATCAGGGTCTTTTCCAGTGAATCAGTTCTTCACATCAGGTGGCTGAAGTATTGGAGTTTCAGCTTCAAAATCAGTCCTTCCAATGAACACCCAGGACTGATCTCCTTTAGGATGGACTGGTTGGATCTCGTTGCTGTCCAAGGGACTCTCAAGAGTCTTCTCCAACACCACAGTTCAAAAGCATCAATTCTGCACTCAGCTTTCTTTATAGTCCAACTCTCACATCCATACATGGCCACTGGAAAAACCATAGCCTTGACTAGATGGACCTTTGTTGGCAAAGTAATGTCTCTGCTTTTTAATATGTTGTCTAGGTTGGTTTACTCATATTTTATTCTTTATGATGGAATTGTAAATGAGGTTGTTATCTTAGTTTCTATTTCTGGTAAGACCTTCTTTGGATATAGAAACACCACAAATTTCTGCATATTCGTTTTGTATCCTTCAGCTTTACTGAATTCGTTTATTATTTCTAATAGCTTTTGGATAATTTTTAAGAGTTTATATATATAGTATCATGTCATCAGCAAATAGTGACAGTTTTACTTCAACTTGGATGAATTTTCTTCATTTTTATCGTCTAATTACTGTGTGTAGAACTGCCAATACTATCTTGAATAAAAGTGGTGGTATGGGACATTTTTGTCTTATTCCTGATCTCAGAGGAAAACTTTCAGTTTTTCATTGTTGACTATTTGGTTGGCTGTGAATTTGCCATATATGGCCTTTAAAATGTCAAAGTATGTACCCTCTAAACACACTTTTTTGAGAATTTTTGTTACAAATGGATGCTGAATTTTGTCAAAGACATTTTGTGCATTTACTTAGATGATCATATGATTTTTATCCTTTGTTTTGTTAATGTGATGTATCATATTGATTGATTTGCAGATACTGAACCATTCTTACATCCCTGGAATAAATCTCAGTTTATCATGATGTATGACCCTTTTAATGTATTGTTGGATTCAGTTTGTTTAATATCCTGTTGAGGATTTTTGCACCTGTGTTTATCATGGATATTGGCGTGCAATTTCTTTTATTTTTTTATTTCTTCTCAGGGGTCTATTTTTTTTAATGTTAAAATAATGCTGGATTTGTAGAATGAATTTAGAAGCATTTTTTTCTTTTTCCATTTTTTGAAATAGTTTGAAAACTATCAACTGTTTTCAAATATATTTTGTGGTATTTGCCTGTGAAGCCATCTGATTCTGGACTTTTGTTTGTTAGGAGGTTTTTAAAATTACCGATTCAAAATCACTGTTAATGTTTTATCTGATCACATTTTCTATTTCCTCCTGATTATTAGAAAATTTTACATTTTTGTCCTTTTCTTCCAGGTTGTCTAATTTTTGGTGTATAACTGCTTGTAGTAATTTGTTTCTATTTCTATGCTGTCTGTTGTAACTTCTCTTTCGTTTATGATTTTATTTATTTGAGACTTTTCCTTTTTATGTGCTGAGTCTGGCCAAAGGTATATCAATTTTGCTTATTTTTTAAAAGAACCAATTCTTCATTTCATTGATGTTTAAAAAATAATCTCTATTTTATTTCCTTCTCTTCTGTTCTTTATCATTTCATTTCTTCTACAAACTTTGAGCTTTATTTGTTCTTTTCTAGTTCCATTTGGTAAAAGGTTAGGTTGTTTATTTCAGAATTTCCTTTTCTCCTGAGGTAGACATGGATTGTTACAAATTTCCTTCTTAGAACTACTTTTGCTGCATCTTGGAACATTGTGTTGCCATTTTCATTTCTCTTAGGGTATTTTTCCTTTATTTACTTTTGTTTAATAGTATGTTGTTTCACCTTCCTGTGTTTAGGTTAGTTTTTTTTTTTTTTGAGTTATCTTCTTGCAGTTGATTTCTAGTTTTATATCATTTATATCTAGTTTTATATCAAATAGTTTTATATTTGTTTCATGGACAAACATGTAATCCCTTTGGGAGCATATTCCATGTCTGGTTGTTGTATCTTCTTGTTGAATCGATCAGTTTTCATTATGTAATGATCTTCTTTGTTTTCTGTTACACTCTTTTTTGAAGTTTGTGTTATATAAGTATAGCTACCCCAGCTTTGTTTTGGTTTTAATTACACAAAATATCTATTTTCATCTTTTCACACAGTCTATGTATATCTTTAGATCTAAAGTGAGTCTCTTGTATGCATCAGTATATGGGTCTTGTGTTCTTTTAATCCATTCTGGGTCTTTTGATTGGAACATTTAGTTCATTTAACTTTATAAAGTAATTATTATGATGATGTGCTTACTGCCATTTTGTTAATTCTTTTCTAGTTGTGCATGAAATTCTTCTTTGTGGAATCCCTCTTCTGTTCTCTTGTGACTTGATGACCTTTTTTAGTGTTATGTTTGTGTTATTTCTCTTTATTTTTGTGTATTTTTTAGATTTGGGTTTGTAGTTCATCATAAAGTTCTTCTAGAATGAGCTACTTATAAACTTAGCAATGGAGCATAGGGGCTTCCCAGGTGATGCTGCTAAGTTGCTTCAGTCCTTTTCGACTCTACAACTCCATGGACTGCTGCCCATCAGGTTCCTCTGTCCATGGGATTCTCCAGGCAATTATACTGGAGTAGGTTGCCATTTCCTTCCAGTGGAAAGAACCTGCTTGCTAATACAGGTAGACATAAAAGATGTGGGATTTGATTCTTGGGTTGGGAGGATTCCCTGAAAGTAATCTTACCTGTTGAATCCCATGGTCAGAGGAGCCTGGTGGGCAACAGTCCATGGGGCCACAAAGAGTATAAATTAATCTGTTTTAAATTGATGGTCACTTAATTTCTAGCACATTCTAAATACTACGCTTTTACTGTCTCACCATCACCATATTTTATGTTTTGACATCATATATCTTATTTTGTTTACCACAACTACTTATTTTAGATGTAAAGACAGTGTGAAGGATAAAGATGAAACTAGTGAATTCATCTAGAGGATCTACCTTTGCTCTATGTTTACCTTCAGCCGTGAGATTTTTTTCATTTATAATTTTCTTATTTCTAGTTTAAGGCTTTTCTTTTTCTTTTAAACAAGTCCCTTTAACATTCTAGTAAGGTTAGTTTAGTGTTGTGCGTGCATTCATGTTAAGTTGCTTCAGTCATGTCTGAATCTGTGCTGCGCTGTGGACCACAGTCAGTCAAGCTCCTCTGTCCTTGGGATTCTCTGGCAAGGATAGTTGAGTGGGTTGCCATTCCCTCTTCCAGGGGATCTTCCCTACCCAGGGATCGAACCCATGTCTTTTACATTTCCTGCATTGGCAGGTGGGTTCTTTCCCACTAGTGCCACCTGGGAAGCCCAGTTTAGTGGTGGTGAACGTCTTTAGCTTTTGCTTGTCTGTGAAAATCTTTATCTGTCCTTCAATTCTGAATAAGTGAATCAACCTTTCTAAGCGGGCATTCTTGGCTGTAATATTACTGTTCATTAGTTTGAACAGTATTGTGCCAGTCCCTTCGGGCCTGTGAAGTTTCTGCTAAAAGTATACTGATAGTATTAACTGGTTGTTCTCTTGTTGCTTTATAATCCTTTCCTATCTTTAGCATTTGTCATTTTAATTATAGTGTGCCTTGTTGTGGGTCTCTTTGGGTTTATCTTGTTTTGGACTCTGTGCTTTCTAGACTTGGATGAATATTTCCTTTGCCAGGTCAGGGAAATAGGTTTTCTGTCCCTTTCTTTCTTTCATCTCCTTCCAGGGTCCCTGTAATATGAATATGATGAATGATAGTATTCATGATGCTGTCACAGGTGTCCCTTACAGTTTCTTCAGTTTTTAGTTCTTTTTTTTCTTTTTGCTGCTCTGACTGGGTGATTTCGACTACCCTATATTCCAGATTGTTGATCTGTTGTGCATCTTCTAATCTACTATTGATTTCCCTTTAGTGTATTTTTCATTTTTTTTTATGTACTCTTCTGGTTGGTTTCTTCAAAAATTTTCTGTCTCTTTTTTACATTTCTTATTGAGTTCCTTCATTCTTCCCTGAAGTTCAGTGAGCATCATTCTTGGAACTCTTTTTCTGATAAATTGCTATCTCCATTTAATTTAGGTTTTTTTTTCTGATACTTTATCTTGTTCTTTCATTTGGAAGGCATTATTTTGTCTCTTCATTTTGCCTAACCCTCTGTGTTTGTTTCTGTGTATTGCATGTATCAGCTATGTCTCTCAGTCTAGAAAGAGTGGCCTTATATAGAAGATTCCTGTGTGGTTCAGTGGTACACTGCACTGGTCGCCAGAGGCAGGTGCTCCAGGGATATTCCCTGTGTGGATTGTGTTTTCTTGCCTATTTTAGTTGGGTTGCAATTTCTGTGGGCACACTGGTAGGTTGGGTTGGCCCCTGGCCCAGCTGGCTGTGGAACCTTGGTTATGGTTGATGTGGGCATGCTTCTGTTTGGGAATGGCCCCCAGCGTGACTGTGAGGGCTAGTCATTACTGTTTTTGGTGTGCTGGTATGCAGGGCAGGTCCCCCAGGGTGAGAGCCACTTTGGATGAGTGCTGCTGCCAGGCATGGTGGCCTACTTGGTGAGGTGGGCAAGAACAAATGTGGAGGGTTGCCAGTGCCTGCTGTGGCAGTCTGCCAGGTGAACAGGGCAGGAGCTATTTTGGAGGAGCTGTTTAGGGCAGGGCTAGTCCTTAGGGGAATACTCTGGTGGGGCACATAGTATTTTTACTTCTACCAAAAAACCCTGGAACTGTTTTATAGATGAGAAGGAGCCTAATGAAAATTTTCATAAAGTGGTGATACTCTTCAGTTTATATCATTTTGGTTTATGACAGGTTTCATAGGAACACTCTCCTTTCAGATGGAGAGGGAAAACTATGTTAAAAAGAATACTCCTTTTGCAATATCCACTTGAAGTGCTTAGAAAAAACTTGGCACATAAAGTCATCTTAGAAAACTATGCCAGAAGATTATAAGATTGAAATATCAAATATAGTGATAAATATTAAATGTAATAATTCTAAGCAAAATTCTCTTTTCCTCACGTACAGACAATTGATTAGGCTGCTGCTGCTTCTAAATTGCTTAAATCGTGTCCAACTCTTTGCAAACCTATGGAATGTAGCCCACCACACTCCTCTGCCCATGGGATTCTCCAGGCAAGAATACTGGAGTAGGTTGCCGTGCTCTCTTCCAGGGCATCCTCCCAACCTAGGAATCAGTCCATGTCTCTTGGGTCTCCTGCGTTGGCAAGCAAGTTCTTTACCATTGTGCCACCTGGGAAGCCCAATTAATTAGAGGAAATATTTTAAACAAGGGAAAACTGCTGGAGGCTGCAGCCCAGTAACAGAGGAAAGACTGAATGAATATTTTGTAATAATTTAGATTTTTAATTCATACTGTAAAGGCTAAATCACATTAGATGAAAAAGCTGTATCCTTTTTATGCATTGAAATCTACCTAGATAAAAATAACACATTTTAAAATAATACATTTTTAATACTAATACAACGGAGTGGTTCTACCTAGTTCTAATATATTGAATGGAGAGTATTCACAGTGGCAAGGTCAAGTCTCTAGACTACGATATAATTCCTTTAAAGCCAAGTATATTTGAAGTATAGAAAATCAGCTTCCTACATAGAGAGCAGACTGGTGGTTGCTGAGGGGGAGGGAGTTGGAGGAGGGACAGAGTGGGAGGTTGGAGTTAGCAGCTGAAAGATTTTATATGTAGAAAGGACAGAGAACAAGGTCCTACTGTATAGCTCAGAGAACTGTATTCAATATCCTATGATAAATCATAATGGAAAAGTCTATTTAAAAAGGAATGTGTATATATATATATGTGTGTGTGTAACTGAATCACTTTGTTGTATAGCAGAAATTAACACAACATTATAAGTCAACTATACTTCAATTAAAAAAAAATCAACTTCCTCAAAGGGAGGGGAAAATATGTTTCCTGGATGATAGGCAGAGCTGTGATCCAGAGAAGATGTATGATCTGGTCAGTCTGGTGCTTCTCCACTGTAAACCATATGCCACCATGGGAAAAGCAAGGGTAATTCTATGTGTTTATATAGTTGATGTCACATTGTTTCAGGTGACTGAAACAGTGGCTTTATTGTGTCTTGTGATTGTTAATAATTCTTCCTCATAATTTTTTGAAAACCCAATAGGAAGCAAAAGAATAAAGCCAAGCAATTAAACTTGAGATTGCTGGAGATATTTTACTTGAGGAGGTTTTGAGAAATTTAACTTGTGCTATAATATACTAAGGGGTTTATTTTGGAATAAAGCCTGCAAAAATCTCTACCAATTTTTCATTGCTAAATGCTGGTCCTAAAACTAAAAGTTTATAAAAATTCTGGTAAGATATTAATTTTTATATGACTTTTTGGTCCTGGGTAATGTGAATATGAAGCCATTTTCATCAAATATGATTCACTGTTACTCTTTGTAATATCCCCTGAAGGATCAAGGTTTTTGTAATTATTTTCATGGAAAATTATCGTGTGTAAGTCTCACTTATGTGAGTTTTCCCATAGAATTTACTTTGAGGCATCTCCTAAAGATTTCCAATTCCGCCAATAATATCAATGAAAACAAGTAAATGGAATATGTAAACTTTAGCATTCCTTACACTAAGGGATATTTGTGACACAATCATGGGCAATTGATTAACTTAGATATCTCTGAACTTTACGTAGTCAATTTAGAAAACATAACTAATAACACCAGCCTTGTATAAATATTATGAAGAAACAAAATAATACATATGATATGCCTGTATCACACTAAGTATTCAGTAAATTATAACTCTTGTTTGACGTTCATATTTGCCCATTAGATATTTTGTTCCACTTTGTATATCAAAGAGATGACTCATCAAATTAATTTGCTTAGTAATGATTATGAAAAGAAGCTTTCATTTAGTTTTCATGCAAATCCAACTAACATTGTGTGTTATCTGGGCATTCAACAGACCAGTTGTTCATAGATCTGAATAGATTTGCTTCTGCTTATAAAAAATCTATTTTACTTTAAAAAGATGACAGTGTAGGCATTCTGTCCTTAAGAAGATGGGTGGGGCTAAGAGTGGGGCAAGTCCTTAAAGGGTAAGACTTAGTGTCTTGGCGAAAAGTGTGCCCTTGTTTTTTGTTCATGGTGAATTCCATTGCCTATATTTTGGATTCCATCTTCTGCCTTTCAAGGAAATTAGTGGAACTACTCTTGACCTGTCTTACATCTTCTCTCTTTTCCCCAATAGTGTTTATTTCTTAGACAACAAATAAACCTTGATATCTGCTTATGTCCCTTCTGTGTGTGTGTGCTCAGTTGTTCAACTCTTTGCTACCCCATGGATTGCAGCTCAGGGATTGAACCCAGGTATCCTGCATTGCAGGCAGATTCTCTCAACATGGGGATACACACACACACACACACACACACACACACACACACCACTAGATTAAGAAGTCTTTCCATATATAATGTACAAGCTTGAGGTTCTCAAACTTTATCAAGCATCAGAATCCCCTGGAGGTTTTTACGTTACTTTCCAACCTGGAGTTTCTGATTCATCAAATTTCAGGTAATGGTGATCCTGCTTTAATCAAGGAATTGGGATACAAGGCACCCTGAGACATTACTGGAAACTATAAAAATAATATTCACCAGACCTCTTTTCAGGAAGAGCTTTGTATATGTGTTGGATAGGACTTCTTTTGCATTTATTTTTCTCTTATATAAATCATAATTTGCAGTGTGCTGATAATTTGGATGTCCCAAAATGAAACAGCCTGATTTGAAGCATTTGTTCATTTCCATGTTATGAATACTTCCACCATGCCTTATTCCAAACTACAAGTGTGACATAAAAGAACTAGAAATTAGGAACAGGTGCATACATACATGTCACTTGGAAGCAGGTTGGAACCAGATCCAGTGTACCACTGATTCAGCATACCACTGCATGTAGATGCAGACAACTTTTATTGACAGAGAAGCTATGATGGACAGAGGTGAGAGTCGCACTTTGCCTGTGAAACTTCCTTTCTTTATCTATCATCTATTTAAAAAAAATTGAAGTCTGTTTATCCATTCATTTGACCACACTGTACTGCATATGGGTATCTTAGTTCCCTGACCAAGGATCAAACCCATGCTCCTTGCAGTGGGAATGCAGAGTCTTAATCTCTGGGCTGCCAGGGAAGTCCCCACTATTGTCTATCTTAATTTTCCTCCTCCCTCCATTGATCTTTGTTCTGGAAAACCCTAATGTGACTTTCTGTTCAATGCCAGAAACTGTGCGTTCGTGTGTGTGTATAGACTGTCACTGGAGGGGGCTAACAACCTATAACTTATAAAATTGTCTCAATCTGGGATCTGAAATGGCAGGGGTTTGGTTGAAAAGATTGCAGATTGGAATGAGGGGCAGACACCAGTACACTGTGGAGCTTCCAGAACCTTCTATTTCAACCCCACATTTGCTTGAATAAGCCCAGAAATTACATGGATAATGATATTCTCATTACCAAAACTTCCAATTTATAAACTTTCCAGATGTATTTATATTTTTTTTCATCTGAAAGTTAGTTCTCTTCAAGTCCCCCCAAAACAGGAAAGTAAGGAAAGGTAAAAGGCAGTGAGGATCGGCAGTGGTGGCCATTTTTTCCTGTAGTGTGTGTCCATGGTTCAAGCTTGTGTTTTCACAGAGTTGATCAGGGAGCAGAAAGCAGACCTGTGCCAAATGATGGGGGCTTGCTGAAGGCTGCAGACCAGGAATGCTTTGTAATTGTTTTATAAGACCATAGTGAACTAAGCCCAGAAAGCACTGGAATTATGTCCAGCTCCCAAATTCCACACCACCAGTATTAGTCAGGGTGCCCTAATTTTTACTTGAAGTGAAAAGCAGACCAAGAAACTTTAAATTCCTCTAAAATGCATTTTACAAGCTAGAAAAAAGAATGAGAACAATTTTGTGTAAAAAAACAAAAGTGTGCAATCATTTTAATTCCAAGAATGTAGATTCTGTTCCTCATTTATTTTATACAAAGTAGAAGATGTCAGGAAGTGTCTAAATGTGAAGTTCCGTTTGTGGTCTGGAATTTCTTCTTGATTCTATGGTTGACAATGAGCTATCGTTATGGAAAATGTTGAAGGTAATGGGTTATTTGTACAAACTTGAGAAATGGGTGCTTGAGGTTTATTTAGATCAGTTGAAGGTCTGGGCCAGACTGACTCTCAATCTTAAAATACTATGTGGCCCAACCCCAGTCATATTCCAATGAAGATAAGGCTACTGATATAACTAATAGAGCTCTTATGTTCTGTAACTTCCTCAAGGTGTTACCTTTTCCCCAGTCGTTACCTGAGGTGAAGAATCTTAGCAAATGCAAACAGAATTTACAGGTTTATTGTAGTACACGAAGAACTAGAGAAAATTTATGCTTTAGAACCTCATTTCTCAAGTATATGAAATCCCAAAGAAGAAAGTTTTGTTGTGGAAAAGAATCCGAAAAGATTCTAGAAAAGACAAAACAAAACAAACAAACAAAAAACAAGGGGAGATTAACTTGAAAGAAATGATCGTGAAATCCTATGTCCCTGTCAGAGTCTGTAGGCTCTTTCCCCATCTTATTTAAATCTCCTTTCAATTAATATTGTCCCAAAGCAGTAATCTTTTCCCTTAATAAACTTCATTCCCTTCATGTAGCTAGTGGTTCCTTAGGATCCTTTTCTCTGTGTAATGTGAATGACTGATAGGAAGGTAATAATATGAATACCTTTCAGGAAAATTCCCATTTCAGAAGGAAATCTTTTAGAGACTCTGTGAAGATAAATGATGAAATCTGTAATTATGGAATTCTTGTATCAGTGGTAAGCAAATAGAGGACTTTTATTTGAGGACAAGTTTTACAAAGCTCCTTAATTTGTACCACATATTTCTAAGGCTGAGCTTGATTTAGATTTACAGACATTATTAAATGTTCCAGTTAAATTCAATTTAATGAGAAGAAAGGAAACCCCCAAAATCCAACTGAAAAAAAATTTTTTTTCATTTGTAGATTGATATTTAGTGTTTAACCATTGGAGTGATTTTTTGCTACATGGGCTTCAGTTATTTCCTTCAAACAACATAAGTATATTTTAAAATGCATCTCCCATTTCAAATAAGCTTTCCTTTCTTTTGTATGCACAGTGCAGACAATGATATGAACATATCATTTTAATTTCTTTCCCAGGCATGGCCTGATGGGAGTTCTCTTTAGTCTCTCCTCACCTACTCTTGTCCCTCATCATGGAATTTCACTGCCAGTAGCATTCCTCTATTTCCAGAAACAGAAATGATTACAACTAAGCATCTCCATTTATAAAAGTCTATTTATGGCACTGGCGGTAAAGCCCAGGGAATAGCTGAGTCACAGGGTCATTGGGAGAAATTGTCTTTGGACATTTCACCAATATCCCTCTGCTGCTAGTTTTCCTCACTGGCCACACTGATTGTGCCCAACAATTGAGGTACTTTAAGTTATCCTTTTATGATATTCAGGTGTCTTGGCCTTTTTCTTCTTTACTCTTTAGCCATCTTCAAAAGTTAAATTCTTGGACATCATCTCTGAGAGTTATATACTTATCAGGACATATTCTGCAGGAGAAATACCTAATAACAATCTTCAACATTAGTGAGACCATAAAGGCTTATAGCAGTTTCCCAGTGATCCTATAGTTGTATTTCTTTTAAACCTGAATAAAAAATTTTGCTTATAAATTACTTATGAACTTGGAGTATATGCCTCTGTAGGTATTTTTGACTATAAAATAATTTCAGCCTTTAGGAGGCCTAGTAAAGAATCCATCTGCAATGCGAGAGACCTGGGCTCAGTCCCTGGGTTAGGAAGATCCCTTGGAGGAAGGCATGGCAATTCATTCCAGTATTCTTGCCTGGAGAACTCCCATAGAGAGAAGAGCCTGGGGGCTACAGTCCATGGGGTTGCAACTGCTGCTGCTGCTGCTAAGTCGCTTCAATCGTGCCCAACTCTGTGCGACCCCAAAGACGGCAGCCTACCAGGCTCTGCCGTCTCTGGGATTCTCCAGACAAGAACACTGGAGTGGATTGCCATTTCCTTCTCCAGTGCATGAGAATGAAAAGTCAAAGTGAAGTCGCTCAGTCGTGCCCGACTCTTCGCAACCCCAGGGACTGCAGCCTACCAAGGCTCCTCCGTCCATGGGAGTTTCCAGGCAAGAGTACTGGAGTGGGATCCCATTGCCTTCTCCGATGGGGTTGCAAAGAGTCAGGCAAAAACTGAGTGACTAAGTACACAGACAACATTAGCTACCTAAGGTTAGTCTATTTATACTAACAAAATACTTACATCTGTATCAGCCTAGTGTTGTTTCATTGACAGCATGGTATTACAGAGCCTGACAGATTGTCTTTAGCCCCGCCACTCCCTACCCCAGCCAGATCCTCTTCTTTTACTTCCTTATGTCACATCACTGAATTACCCTTATCTCAATCAAAACATGATTCAAAATCTTGAGTAGTATTTGCTTCCTCTATCTCCTTTGCTCATTCCATTCAATCCATTGCCTAGTCCAGCTAAATAACTCCATTTGGGTTCCCTTTTCTTATATCTGTGCTCTCATTTACAATCTTCCTGCCATCACCATAATTTAGACTCTCACCTTCCTTTGACGTCAATATTGTAAACTCATCTTTTTGCCTTCTCCCATCTCTCCTCCCTTTAGAATATCCTTTACCATGCTTCCTTTATAGTAACTGTCCAAAAATGTCTCTAGGAGTTTGTCATTCTCCCATTATATGTCTTGCATCAGAAACAATAGTAACAACTTCTTAGGCTGATAATTAAAGTACAATTTAGCCAGAACTTAACTTTCTCATCTCTTTTACTATTGAGCTACTCAACAAGTGAAATGAACTCATTGTTTTTCCATTAAAATAAAAGATTTTAATCATGGTTTGAGATAAGAGTGATTCCGAACATGCCTTACTGATGGCACTCTTGCAGTTACCCTTTTCCATGACTTCTGGACACTTTCTATCTCCCATCTCAATGATGATGTCTCTATGGTCATTACCTCTGCCATCTGTGCCCCCATCACTCTCTAAAATATCCCTTGGAGAAGCTGTGCAGAGCTGAGTTCAAACCCTAACTGTGCCCATTACTAATTGCATGACAATGAAAAGATTACATGTCTTCTCTGAGCCTTATTCTTTAAAAATCTGTAAAATGTAGATAATATTTTCTTTTAATGTGAATAAAATTGAAATTTCTTACCTGATCTTAAACCCAGTCATACCTCAGATGGAATTTGAAACCAGTCAAAACTCAGAATGGGGCTTCAACCCACTGTCTTTTAATTAAAATCACTCACATATTGTGAAGACTCACTGAAGCTCAGGTTCTTTATATCTCATATCATAAAGAATCCAGTGAGAGATAAAATTATAGGTAATAAGTGAATTTATTTAGAGGGGTACACATTTCATAGACAGAATACCTTTTGATTTTGAGATAGTCTGTCTCAAAAGGCAAGAGTGGCCTTGAAGTATGGGGTAGTTAGTTTCTAAAGGTTGGTTAATTTCATAGGCTAAGAAGTGGGAGGATTATTCCAGTTATTTTGGAGGAGGGGTGGGATTTCCAGGATTTGGGCCACTGCCCACTTTTTGGCCTCTTGTGGTCTGCCCTGATAGGTCTGTTGATAAAGAATCCACCTGCAATGCAGGAGACCCGGGTTCTATTCCTGGGTTGGGAAGATCTGCTGGAGAAGGCCTAGGCTACTCACTCCAGTATTCTTGGGCTTCTCTTGTGGCTCAGCTGTTAAAGAATCCACCCGCAATGTGGGAGATCTGGGTTCAGTCCCTGGGTTGGGAAGATCCCCTGGAGAATGGAAAGGCTAGCCACTGCAGTATTCTGGCCTGGAGAATTCCGTGGGTTCACATGTTCACATGTTCACTATACAATCCACAGGTTCACAGTCAGACATGACTGAGCAACTTCCACTTCACTTCACTTGGAATTGTCATGGTGCCTGTGTGAGTGTCATTTAGCATGCTGGTGTATTACAGTGAGCGTATACTGAGGCTCAGGTTTATGTTAAGTCCAATCTTCTACCATTTTGGGCCTGTTTGGTTCTAATCAGTTTTTGTCATACCCACATTGGCT
This sequence comes from Antilocapra americana, assembly GCA_007570785.1. Taxonomy (NCBI): domain Eukaryota; kingdom Metazoa; phylum Chordata; class Mammalia; order Artiodactyla; family Antilocapridae; genus Antilocapra; species Antilocapra americana. Next base: position 17,990,735 of record ML661338.1, read on the forward strand.
ATGTCAAAGGTTGTTCCTTGTCCCCTTACCTCCTGTATCAAAATCAACTGTGTATATACTTATACACGGGCCTAGCATATATTAAATGTTCTATACATAGTGTTCATTTGTTTGTTGGTTGGTAATATTTCTTGGGTATTAATTACCCTCTTGCTTTCATTCCAGTCATTTGAGATCTTGGTTCATCCTCTACTTAATTGTGCATTCATTGAGAGCACTGCTTATATTTTGATTTATCAAAATGACAGCAAAATATTTAAATCAGATTATCCAAAGTTCTGAGACTGACTCTTTTGAAATGAATTAGATCTCCAAATGGATTTAACATGTGTGAGCAGATGACAGCACATGGCCACTCCATATTTCCTAGGACCACCCTGTTTTTGTTAACCACAATTAAAAGTGGTTACCTGAACTGATAACCCTTTATGAACTTATTTGACCAAATATATAAGGAGAAACTAAGAAAAGAAAAATATAGAGAAAAAATTTGAGAACTGGAAGAACCAAGAGATGAGTATGGAGATGGACTGTTATTCCTGCATATTTCCCTAAGATCATCCATTCAAGATGAATCATAATAAGGAAAATAGCTGTAATATAATTTATTATTTTAAAGAATTGAAGTTCAAAAAATTACCCACATTTCTGATGAAAATTATTTGCATGATAGACACATGTAATTTTCTCCTGATCAGAGACTCCTCTGCTACTATTAGAACTGCAGACAGAGAGAACTTTTGGAGACTTGATATAAGTTAATATGGGAAAGGAATACAACAAGGCTGTATACTGCCACTCTGTTTATATAACTTCTATGCAGAATACACCATATGAAATGCTAAGCTGGATGAATCAAAAGCTGGGATCAAGATTGCTGGGAGAAATACAGCCTCAGATAAGCAGATAATATCACTCTAATGGCAGGAAGTGAAGGGGAACTAGAGAACCTCTTGATGAAGGTAAAAGAGGATAGTGAAAAAGCTGGCTTAAAACTCAGCATTCAAAAAATTAAGATCATGGCATCTGGTCCCATTGCACATGCTCAGTCAATTCAGTCATGTCCAGCTCTTTGTGACCCTATGGACTGTAGTCCAACATACTCCTCTGTCCATGGGATTCTCCAGACAAAAATACTGTAGTGGTTTGTCCAGGGGATCTTCCTGACTCAGGGATGAACCCACGTCTCTCCCAAATTGCAAATAGATTCTTTACCATGGAGCCACCAGGAAAGCCCCCCTGGTCCCATCACTTCATGGCACATAGAAGGGGAAAAAGTAGAAGCAGTGAACAATTTTATTTTGTTGGGCTCCAAAACCACTGTAGTTGGAGACTGTGAACATGAAATTAAAAGACACTTGCTTCTTGGAAGGAAAGCTGTGACAAACCTAGATGGCATATTAAAAAGCAAAGACATCACTTTTCCAACAAAGGTCAGTATAGTCAAAGCTATGCTTTTTCCAGTAGTCATGAATGAATATAAGAGTTGGACCATAAAGAAGGCTAAACACTGAGGAACTGATGCTTTCAAACTGTGGTGCTGGAGAAGACTCTTGTGAGTCTCTTAAACTGCAAGGAGATCAAATCAGTTAATCCTAAAGGAAATCAACCCTGAACATTCATTCGAAGGACTTATGCTGAAGCTGAAGCTCCAGTACGTTAGCCACCTGATGTGAAGAAACACTAATTGGAAAAGACCCAGATGCTGGGAAAGATTGAATGCAAAAGAAGAGGGAGGCAGAAGATGTGATTGTTAGATAGCATCACTGACTCAATGGACATGAATTTGAGCAAACTCCAGGGGATAGTGAAGGACAGGGAAACCTGGTGTGCTTCCGTCCATGGTGTCCAAAGAGTTGGACATGGCTTAACAACCAAATGACAAGAGCAACAAATAAGGTAAGAACTTCATGGTATGTATGCTATGAAATGCATTTAGTGGGTGGTAAGTACTCTATCCAAATCATGCATGTTTCACATGCTTTTGAAACTGGGAGCTTTGAATTCTGATTACATGGTGTCAACTAAAATAATAATAATAATGCACATCCTGAAAGCTGAGAATTATATTTTGTTCAGCAGACTTTCTGAGGACTCACACCTGGGATATCTCTCAGATATCTCTGAGGAATTGCATCTAAGAGGTCAAGAAAGAGCCAGTATACAGAAAGGTTTTTGCAACACAAATTAGATAGTGGGAACATCAAAAAATTACTGTTATTTAAGGAAAATCAGACATCTCAAATTAATGGATTTAGCATTTTTCTATGTATGAGAGGATGCAAGAGTCTGAGCTCATTGAAATCATTCCTTTGATATGCACCATAAATATCTAGGGCCAGGATCCAGTCCTTCCTCATCCTGAGTCCCCTCAGGGTCCATCCTTGGGACTTGACAGCTTATCACCACAACATCCTTTGCTGATATGGTAGGCAGCATTCTTAGTCCACAGTGGAAAAGAACTTGCCAAAAAGTGCTCTCTAGGCATTAGAAGGAAAAAGTGAAGTCCCTTTCTTAGATTTTCTTCACCTGTCAAAACTACTGACGGTATTTGTGACTATTTAGGTTTCTAAACTTTATGTAAACATTAAATCTTGGAATAAGCCTTTACTATTAGAGTAGTCAAATCATTGTCATTTTTATGTGAAAGACATTGAATAAAGTAGACTCTTTGATGGTCTCATTCAAATCCTTGACAGTAATTGAAAAATGTTTGAAAGCCATATTTAAATGAATTACACAATGAAATGAACTTTGGACCTAGGAGTGAGTTAGAGGAGATCCATTTTCTTGTTGAAGGAAGATGACATATAACTGCAACAGTTAGTTTACCGGTTATTTGTAAAGAGTGGTTTCCTAATCACATCAAATTATATAAGTGAATAAAATATAAGTGAATTAAAGTCCTATTGAGTATGTGATTCATTTAAAAATAATAAACTTCATATAGTATGAATCCTAAAGGGTTCTTCACTGGGGTTTGTCTTTTGAGAGTTTCCAAATTTAATTTCCACTTAGAGGTATCAAATACTCTGTTAAACTGTGCCTAACATTTAGGAAAGATTGAAAGCAGGAGGAGAAAGGGATGACAGAGGATGATCTGGTTGGATGGCATCACTGACTTGATGGACATGAGTTTGTGCAAGCCCTAGGAGATGGAGAAGGACAGGGAAGCCTGACACGCCTCAGTCCATGGGGTTGCAGAGTTGGAGAGGACTGAGCGACTGAACAACAGCATTTGGTCAATTAAAGACAGATCATGCAATACTGAATCTGGAATAGCTCTTCTACCAAGTCTCATGTCTTATGGAAAGGTTGTCCCGAGCAAAGAAAAATACATGTGCCAGAAATTGTGAAACTGCTTGTGATTTGGGTTTCTGGAATATGTGAAGCCTATATCTCATTTCACACTCTTATAGTCAGCAGTCATGGAGTAATCAGATTTTCTGGCTTTTAATCTCTTTGTAACTAACACTATAGCTCTCTTTTTATTATTTCCTGGAAGAAAATATGGCCAATTCATTCCATTTAAGAATTACATTTCTTTTTTATTCCTGTGGATTCAAATACTTCTTTATCCATCTTGTGTTTTATTCCTCTTCATATTTTCTTATTGCATCTTCTTTTATCTTGAAGTTTTGTGCTAAATAACTTCATACATAGCTTAATGTGGGATTAGGAAAATAAAGGTATCTTTGGAGATGCTAGTTAGATTTCTTGGATTGATCTTTTCCCATCTTAAAAACTATAAATCTTTTCTGTCCATCTCAGTAAGAGTCAATGTAAAACATAGGTGTCAGCAGTGTTGAAAAGCTGAAGATTCAATACCAACATCTAGACATCTTTATTTAGATCCATGTGTTTTAGCATTCATATTTGGACATTCTTCCTTCTCTTACAAAATTATTTTAATCACTAAACATTTTCCTCCTCCTTTTCCTGATGAACATAACAGTGTACATCTCTGGCCAATCTAAGTCTTCTCCATTTATTTTCATACTGAATGTGACTAGCAAGAGAAGAATACAGTCTATGCAGACATCTTTTAAAATACCCAACAACTTTACTATAATCCCATTCAGTGACCTACAGGCTGAGATAAAATTTTTTTTGCATGTGCTGTGCTGTACTTAGTCACTCAGACACATCTGACTCTTTGTGACCCCATGGATTGTAGCCCGCCAGGCTCTTCTGTCTATGGAACTCTCCAGGCAAGAATACTGGAGTGGGTTGCCATTTCCTTCTCCAGGAGATCCATCCAACCCAGGGATTGAACCCAGGTCTCCTGCATTGTAGGTGGATTCTTTACCATCTGAGCCACAAGGGAAGCCCAGGAATACTGGAGGGGTAGTCTAAACCTTCTCAGGGGATCTTCCCAACCCAGGAATCGAACCAGGGTCTCCTCCATTGCAGGCAGATTCTTTACCAACTGAGGTTCCAGGGAAGCCCCTTTGTTTTGCATATACACACTTAATTCTTCCTGCCTAACTCAACCCATGATCCCTAAAATAAAAATCTTAATCAAGTCAGATGTAGGTTGATAACGAGAACTAGAAGAATCTGAAGTGGGACCTTCAATGTTTGTGAGGGTTGGGCTCTGGTAACATATAATAGGATTTTTTTTTAACCTCTGTTTTTCTCAACTTCAGTATGATGAAAATTTCATATCAAATAATTCTGTGTTGGGGGAATGCTGTCCAATGCATTGTAAGGTATTTGGACTCTACTTAACCATTTTCCAGTGGCATCTTCTGCCACTCCAATAGAGAATAAAAAAAGATATCTTTGGATGCATTGCCAAAGGACCTCTGGAAGGCACAGTCTTTAGATTGCTAATGTCTTTTATCTGTGCTTGTGCTCAGTCATATCCAACTCTTTGTGACCCTTTGGATTGTAGCCTGGCAGGTTCCTCTATCCATGGGATGTCCCAGGCATGAATACTGGAGTGGGTTGCCATTTCCTCCTCTAGGTGATCTTCCTCACCCAGGGACTGAACGCGCCATCTCCTGCATTGCAGGCAGATTCTTTACCTGCTGAGCCATCAGGGATGCCCCGAAACCTCTTACTTTATGATACCTTCACTATAATGAAAAATTACACCTAGTTTTTGCTTCTCAGCTTGATTTGTAATTGAAAAACAACAATACAGACAACTAAAGTTAATTGCTACTCATTAATCATGATGCCATGTATTTTGGGGAAGACCATAGTATTCCAGTATAGCATTTTTACTAATGTTTATTATATACAGATGAGCCTTTGTAAATATAAACTATAAGAGTTTTCATTCCCAAACTGATTCCTGCTTCTTATGAGTGGTTGTGAATTCAAACATGAGTGAAAGTAAGAGGCTTTGATAGATCTCTAGGCAGGATTTTAACCTATAGGGTTCTCACCAAAATATGCTCTGACTTCTTTTTGAAACATTTCCTTGACACCTCTGGATTTCATTGTACTTTCTCTTACCATCATTACCATCTGAACCTTGAATGTTAATTATGTATTATATTATATTAATAATATATTCTGATGGTATAAAAATATTAGCATTGATTACCTGGTGAGATTGGGCTTCCCTGGTAGCTCAGATGGTGAAAGAATCTTCTTGCAATGCAGAAAATCGGGATTCAATCCCTGGGTTGGGAAGATCTCCTGGAAAAGGAAGTGGCAACCCACTCAAATATTTTTGTCTGGAAAATTCTATGGACAGAGGAGCCTGGCGGGTTACAGTCTAAGGTGTCACAAAGAATTGGACGTGACTGAGCAACTAGCACTTTCACTTTCACCCAGTGAGATTATAAACTCTCTGGGAGCAATTTACTTTCTTTTTATCTCTCATAACATCAAGTATAGAGTCACATTTATTAAAATAGGACATAGTTTGGAGATAAATAGATATGAACTCTCCTTAAGTTTCTATCACCAAAAGACTGGATAAATTTACACAACTACTTAATCTCTCCTTATAGAGTAACCTTTACATGTTATATGTTCAAAACACACAACTAGTTCCCATGCATTCAAAGCAACCCTATGATTATAATTTAGCTTTCTATGTAATTTTCCAGTTTGCCTGGAAGGAAAGAATATGCTGGTCATGTTAATCTGTCTAGATCAATGATTGCTAAAGTACTTACTGTAGGTTGATACTTAAATGCCCTATTTGTGTACATTCATCTCTTCTGAGCATAGTTCATCAAAGACAGTGTTTAAGAGATGAACCTCTCCCATTATACTGGCAGAATCAGAGTTCTGAATCATAAAGCCAAGGGCTTAGCATATGGGAAATGACAGAGCAAACACCACATTACAAGGCTACTTAGAGGCTCTTGCTGGAAATCACCAGCCCCTTCAAATTTCAAGCCAGTTGATAAACTGGGTCTAGAAGGAATACAACAATGAATGTGACAGAGGATCTATTCACTTTCAAGTAGTTTTTTAGGTTGCCTAGCCAACAAATTTATTCTGTTTTTTAATACTCAGAAGTGATTTAAAATGTTGTAATAAATGCTGATAGGTTTGTTGATTTAAATAACTTGAGAGAATTTAATAATAAGTAGCATTATATATAATAATATAATATAATAAGTAACATTATATATATATATAGAATGATTTCATATAGTTTGATTTCAAAGCTTTGGACTTAAGTAAACAAATCAAAACATTTCTCTGTATGACACTCTTAGCTTTATGGTCTGTGTTACCTAGAGAGCAAATTTGGGAGAATTTTGTGAGCTGCCATATGAAAATCTATTGCTCTGTATTTCAAAATATATTTAATATAAATAAATCTAGAAATAATCCAAGTATCTGTGTGTTGTATATTAATAAAAATATATTTTGAGAAGGGATATTAGCAGAATTACATATTGATAATGGAAATCCTTATTTGACTCTTGGTCTTCTTTGCTATCTTAGTAAGTCTTACCTATTTTGTAACTACAATTTAGCCAAACTTTTAGTTCAGTAAGTAACTTTTTCTGTCCTCTTCAATGCCCTGTTGCAGTAATGGCTACTGTGGTATGTCCAACAATGACACGGTATGGTTTTAGAAGGCATAACTACAACAAAAATGTATTGAACACTGACTATGTGTCAGGTCCTATTCTAAACTCTCTTCGGTCATTCAATTAGATTTTCAAAACAGCTCTATAGGTAGACATTGTCTGGCTGTGTAGATGAAGAATATTAAGAAACTTGCCCAACAGATAATGGTGGCACCCTTAAAGAGAGATTTGCTATTCAAGTTCATATAGCCATCTTTCACCAACCCTTGCACATTAGATTTCTAAGTCTAAGGTACTAAGGCAGTAATTTGCTAGCTGTCAAGCCTCTTATCCTTCTTCATCAGAAGGCAGACCTACTGAAAACCACAATCACAAAAACTAACCAATCTAATCACATGGACCACAGCCTTGTATAACTCAATGAAACTATAAGCCATGTCATGTAGGGCCACCCAAGACAATGGGTCATGGTAGAAAGTTCTGACAAAATGTGGTCCACTGGAGAAGGGAATGGCAAACCACTTCAATATTCTTGCCTTGAGAACCCTGTGAACAGTATGAAAAGGCACAAAGATAGGACACTGAAAGATGAATTTCCCATGTTGGTAGGTGTCCAATATGTAATTGGAGATCAGTGGAGAAATAACTCCGGAAAGAATGAAGAGATGGAGCTAAAGAAAAAACAACACCCAGTTGTGACTGGTGATGGAAGCAAGGTATGATGCTGTAAAGAGCAGTATTGCATGGGAACCTGGGCTGTTAGGTCCATGAATCAAGACAAATTGTAAGTGATCAAATAGGAGGTGGCAAAAGTGAACATTGACATTTTAGTAATCAGCAAACTAAAATGGACTAGAACGGTTGAATTTAACTCAGGTGACCATTATGTCTATTACTGTGGGCAAGAATCCTTCAGAAGAAATGGAGTAGCCATCAGAGTCAATAAAAGAGTCCAAAATAAATTAATTGGATGCAATCTAAAAAATGACAGAATGATCTCTGTTCGTTTCCAAGGCAAACCATTCAATATTACGGTAATCCAAGTCTATGCCCTGACCAGTAATGCTGAAGAAGCTGAAGTCGAACAATTCTATGAAGACCTACAAGACCATTTAGAACTAACACTCCAAAAAGATGTCCTTTTCATTATAGGGGACCGGAATGCAAAAGTAAGAAGTCAAGAAACACTTGGAGTAACAGGGAAATTTGGCCTTGGAGTACAGAATGAAGCAAGACAAAGGCTAATAGAGTTTTTCCAAGGGAATGCACTGGTCATAGCAAGCACTCTCTTCCATCAACACGAGAAGACTCTACACATGGGCATCACCAGATAGCCAACAATGAAATCAGATTGATTATATTCTTTGCAGCCAAAGATGGAGATGTTCTATACAGTCAGCAAAAACAAGACAAGGAGCTGACTATGGCTCAGATCATGAACTCCTTATTGCCAAATTCAGACGTAAATTGAAGAAAGTAGGGAAAACCTTTAGACTATTCAGGTATCACCTAAATCAAATTCCTTATGATTATACAGTGGAAGTGAGAAGTAGATTTAAGGGACTAGATCTGATAGAGTGCCTGATGAATTATGGACAGAGGTTTATGATGCTGTATAGGAAACAGGAATGAGGACCATCCTCAAGAAAAAGAAATGCAAACAAGCAAAATGGCTGTCTGAGGAGGCCTTACAAATAGCTGTGAAAAGCAGAGAAGCGAAAAGGAAAGATACACCCATTTGGATGCAGAGTTCCGAAGGAGACTAAGGAGAGACAAGAAAGACTTCCTCAGCAATCAATGCAAAGAAATAGAGGAAAACAATAGAATGGGAAAGACTAGAGATCTCTTCAAGAAAATTAGAGATACCAAGGGAACATTTAATGCAAAAATGTGCTCCATAAAGGGCAGAAATTGTATGGACCTAACAGAAGCAGAAGATATTTAGAAGAAGTGGAAATATACACAGAAGAACTGTGCAAAAAGACCTTCATGACCCAGATAATCACAATGGTATGATCACTCACCTGGAGCCAGACATCATGGAATGTGAAGTCAAGTGGGCCTTAGGAAGCATCACTATGAACAAAGCCAGTGGAAGTGATGGAATTCCAGTTGAGCTATTTCAAATCCTAAAAGATAATGCTGTGAAAGTGCTGCACTCAATATGCCAGCAAATTTGGAAAACTCAGCAGTGGCCACAGGCCTGGAAAAGTCAGTTTTCATTCCAGTCTCAAAGAAAGGCAATGCCAAAGAATGCTCAAACTCCCATACAATTGTACTCATCTCACACGCTAGTAAAGTAATGCTCAAAATTCTCCAAGCCGGCTTCAACAATACATGAACCATGAACTTCCAGATGTTCAAGCTATTTTTAGAAAAGGCAGAGGAAACAGACATCAAATTACCAACATCCTCTGGATCATTGAAAAAGCAAGAGAATTTCAGTAAAACATCTATTTCTGTTTTAATGACTATTCCAGAGCCTTTGACTGTGTGGATCACAATAAATGTGGAAAATTCTTCTAGAGATGGGTATACCAGACCACCTGACCTGCCTCTCAATAAATCTGTATGCAGATCAGTAAGCAACAGTTAGAATTGGACGTGGAACAACAGACTGGTTCGAAATAGGAAAAGGAGTATATCAAAGCTGTATATTGTCACCCTGCTTATTTAACTTATATGTAGAGTACATCATGAGAAACGCTGGGCTGGAGTAAGCACAAGCTGGAATCAAGATTCCTGGGAGAAATATCAATAACCTCAGGTATGCAGACGACACCATCCGTATGGCAGAAAATGAAGAACTAAAGAGCCTCTTGACAAAAGTGAAAGAAGAGAGTGAAAAAGTTGGCTTAAAGCTCAACATTCAGAAAACTAAGATCATGGCATCTGGTTCCATCACTTCATGGCAAATAGATGGGGAAACAGTGGAAACAAATAGTGGAAACAGTGACAGACTTTATTTTTCTGGACTCCAAAATCACTGCACATGGTGACTGCTGCCATGAAATTAAAAGACACTTGCTCCTTGGAAGGAAAGTTATGACCAACCTAGACAGCATATTAAAAAGCAGAGACATTACTTTGCCAGCAAAGGTCCATCTAGTCAAGGCTATGGTTTTCCAGTAGTCATATATAGATGTGAGACTTGGACTATAAAGAAAGCTGAGCACTGAAGAATTGATGCTTTTGAACTATGGTGTTGAAGAAGACTCTTGAGAGACCCTTGGACTGCAAGGAGATCCAACCAGTCCATCCTAAAGGAGATCAGTCCTGGGTGTTCATTGGAAGGACTGATGTTGAAACTGAAACTCCAGTATTTTGGCCACCTGATGCGAAGAACTGACTCTTGTAAAAAGACCCTGATGCTGGGAAAGATTGAAGGTGGGAGGAGAAGGGGATGAGAGGATGAGATGGTTGGATGGCATCACCAACTCAATGGACATGAGTTTGAGTAAACTCTGGGAGTTGGTGATGGACAGGGAGGCCTGTCATGCTGCAGTCCTGGGGTCACAAAAAGTCAGACACTACTGAGCGGCTAAACTGAACTGATCTGTCTCTTCAAAAGGACATTTCTGACTTTTGCCTAAACTTGCTTTTGTAACCAATTTTTTATATTTTTTTCCATCCAATTAATGCTACCTTTTCTTTAGAAGAAGACAATTGAGATGATACGGCCTGAGGTGACTTCCAAGCCAGAGTTTCCAGACTCTGATCTGTGATGTCCAGGGACTGCATGGAAGTGGCTCAGTGATCTTTGTGATAAAGGGAGGTAAGGGGGAAGGTCGTGCATCAGGTCACCTCTGATGACCACAATCCTCTAAACAGCTGCACTTTTCTTTGTTTGAAAAGAGTAATACCTTCTGTATATTTCACGGGGAGCAGGGATACCAGTTACCTTTCTTTTTAAAAAAGTCTTTTTTTAATTTGGAGTATGATTGCTTTACAATCTTGTGTTAATCTCTGCTGTGAAACAAAGTGAATCAGCTGTGTGTGTGTGTGTGCGTGTGTGTGTGTGTGTGTGTGTGTGTGTATATCTCCTCTCTGTCTTGGACCTCCCTGCCCCCTAGAGCACTGAACTGAGCTCCTTGTGCTATACAGCAGAATCCCACTTACTATCTGTTTTACACACAGTATTGTACTTATGTAAAACCTAATCTCCCAATTCATCCCATTCTCCTCTTCCCACCACACGTCCATTCTCTGTGTCTAGGTTTCTATTCCTGCTCTTCGAATAGGTTTATCTGTACCATTTTTCTAGATTCCACATACATGCATTAATGTATGGTATTTGTTTTTCTCTTTCTGACTTACTTCACTCTGTATGACAGACTCTAGGTTCATTCACATCTCTACAAATGACCCAATTTCATTCCTTTTTATCACTGATTAATATTCAATTGCATCTACCTCTTTACCCATTCCTCTGATGAACACTTAGGTTGCTTCCACGTCCTGTTTATTGTAAAGAATGCTACAATGAACATTGGGGTGCATGTGTCTTTTTGCACTATGGTTTTCTTAGGGTATGTGCCCAGGAGTGGGATTGCAGGATCCTATAGTAATTACATTTTTAGATTTTTAAGGAACCTCCATAGTGTTCTCTGTATTGGCTGTATTGATTTGTAGTTCCACCAACAGTGCAAAAGGGCTCCCTTTTTTCCCACACCCTCTCTAGCATTTATTCTTTGTAGATTTTTGGATGGTAGCCATTCTGACCTGTGTGAGGTGATACCTCATTGTAGTTTTGACTTTTAATTTCTCTAGTAATTAGTGATGTTGAGCAGTTTTTCATGTGCCTCTTGGCCATTTGTGTATCTTTTTTTGAGAAATGTCTCTTTTGATCTTCTGCCCATTTTTTGATTGGTGTTTTGTTTTTGATATTGAGCTACATGAACTGTTTGTATATTTTTGAGATTAATACTTTGTCCCCTGCTTCATTTGCAAATATTTTCTTGCATTCTGAAGACCATCTTTTCATTTTGTTTATAGTTTCCTTTACTGTGCAAAAGCTTTTATGTTTAGTTAGGTCCAATTTGTTTATTTTTGTTTTTTATTTTCATTACTCTAAAAAAGTTTTAAAATCACTCATCTGGCTGATTTCCATGTTTAACAGAGGAAACAGACTTGGAAAGTTTAACCAATGGGCTACCAAACTTGCATCTTATCAGAGAAAGAGCCCATGTCTCCCAAATTTGAGTTCAACCTGCTTTCCACCAGCCAGTATCCTACAGGAATCTGGTGCACATGTGTTATGCTGTGCTCCTCAGTGCCCAGGCTGCCATCTTACAGGTGCTCTGGGCTGACCCACCTAACTCCCATCTCTGCTGCAACAGCATCGACTGCTGAAATTTGCTCTCAGTCCCACCCTCTGTTTGCAGGTGCCTGACATGTGCTCTGTCCTGCATTCTTTGAAGGCCTCCTTGGGTTTCAACACTGTGCCCGCATGTTGTTTAGAACAAGAGTAGCTAAGGTATTTTATGAATATAGTTGAACTTGGAAGCACAACTGGGAAACCTGCTTTATCCAACATATATTTTTGATGATTTACATGTACCAAAATCATTTTGAACACTAAGGATACACTAGTAAACAAACAGATAATAAATCCTTGATGTCATTGAACTTATAGGCAATAAAAGCTGATGGGATGAATCAAGCAGGGAAGAAGGGATGGGAAATATTGAGAACGTACATTGTTGTTTTACATAGGATGATCAGGACATCAAGAAGAAAATATTGGGGTCAAGATCTAAGGGAAGTAAGAAAGCAAAGCACACAGATATTTGGGGAGAAAGTGGCCCAGGGGAAGGGAACGAAAGTTCTGTAGTACACTGGGAAGTAGTAGAGTGTTCCCAATGTTTGAGCAACAACCAGGAAGCCAACATGTATGGAGTGAAGTGAGCAGAATGAGTGAGGAGGAGAACAATAGGAGATGATGGCAGAGAGGCAAGGAGGTAAGGGTGGGAGCCATGGCACTGAAGTCCAGTATGTAAAGACATTGACTTTTGATCTGCTTATTTATTATGAAAAGTACTCATATTACTTGTAACAGATTTATTTGTCTCTGGTGAAGGTAATGGAATAACATAGCTTATCTTTGATTTGATACTAATCCATATATAAAGATCTAAGAGGTGATGTGATTTCTTAACTTCTATGCATGTACAGCAAATTGTTTTTTGTTAAATCTAAAGATGTTGAAGAGATATAAAATTAATATGGACCCTACCAGGTAGCTTTGTCAAATAATCCTTATTATGTTACCTATATTAATAAAAGATATAATTAGAGTTTTTCATATTTCATGTTTTAAATGTCTTCTCATTGTGATTTTTGTTTGTCTCTAAAACTCTGGGCTCCTTCTCAAAATCCTAGGTCCATGTTCACTTTCCTTCTTGGCCTTCTTCATTGATCTTTGCAATTTCCAGCAAATTAGAATGGACATTCACCTGTAGAACTGAATTCTCCGTGGCACAGTAGTATCGATACATAGTTCTGTACCCGCATGTCTCTGTCCTTTTATAGTTTGGAGAAGAGCATGCATCTGGAGTTTGAACTGTGTACTTTCTAACTTTTTTTCATTAACTAACACAAGGGGAGATTTCAGTTCAAGGAAGATCATGTCAAGAAAATATTTACAGGGAAAGGGAAGCTGTAGGGAAAGATTTACAGGGAAAGGGAAAGATATATTCATGTTACTACCTGATGGATAACAATATGTTCCTTTCCATTAAGGAAATGGATATTTTCAAGTTAGGAGCGTTGGTTTTCAGGATTGCTGTTATTAAGAGAGAAGATTTGTATATGTGTATGGGAGAATTTCTTGATTTTAATCTTGTCTTGATTTTGCTGTTGTTACAAATGACTTTATGATTCATGCTTACAGATTAAAAGATCAACTAGTCCTAGAAGATGATTCATTCTATAAACAAAATTGGGTTGTATGTCTCAAATAGTTAGTTAGGCTCAAATGCCACTGCCTCATTTTGAGACAGTTTTGTTGGGTGTCCAAGAAAGCAACAGAACTAAATATTAATTCTATGTTTTATTGAGTCTAATTCTTAACCTAGCTTGCATTCTGAGTAATCTTATGACCTCAATTCTTGTAACAGGCTGGTATTGGACACTCGGAAAAATAATATCCTTAGCCTGGATAGACTCTCTCTGAATCTAACTAATTATCTTCCAGTGACTGTCAGTTTTCACCATTAACCTCTTGGGTGAGTGTCTAGATTTCTGATCATTTAACTCATAACAAGAAAAAGAACTTGGACTCACTGAGTGCTTACTATGCATTTGGTGCTTTGTACCTATAACTTCTTTAATAAAGGAAGTTTAATAATCTTATTTTATGGAAAAGAAAACAAGGCTAGATATTTTAGCAACTTGTTCAAAGTCATATAGCATCATTGGTTGGGCCAAGATTTGAACCCATTTCTGTTTGATTTCAAAGTCCAAGCTTTGGTGAAAGATTGCTATGTACAAGGCTGATGCTTAGTAAATGAGAATTTTCCCAAGATGCTTGTTAAATTGTCCAGTTCATCATTAGAGATGAGCAGTAAGGATATATTTTGTCAGTTTGTTTAATACCAACAAAAAACAAAAAATGTCTCAGTGATATATCTGTTGATTTGAAATAGAACATGGTAAATGAACCAAAGAATTTAGTAAGCTACGTTTGTAATCATGAATAAAAAGAAAGTGAAGTTTATATTCAGTCTGGTCAAAGTTAAGAGGCTCTTGTTATGAGTTAAGAGCCTTTCTATTTTTTTTCTCTATTGACCATTATATCTCATATAGTTTGGTTAGAAAGAAAATTATAGAGTGGAAGACTAAAATGGTACGTTAATGAGACACAGCTTTGTTTGAGTTGACTAATGGAATATTCTGTACCTGAGCCTGCACTTGGTTTTTAAATAAGGGTAGATGGCATGTCACTGAAATGTCAGGGACACAGTTTGTTCTTTTCCATCCTATTTCTCTAGGGCAATACCTTTAGAATTGACTTTCCATCACTAAGGATATATAAACATAATTGTCTTCTGCATTCAAAGGAATAGTTTCTGTTCTTTTACCCAACTCTTACCTTGGGAACCACAAAGGTCTAGGTCCCATTTCCCGGAGAGTCTAATTCATTAAGTGTGTAACTTAGAAAATCTCTACCAGTGATTTGGTTAAGTGATAAGAACCAGTGCCTAAGAAAGTCAGCTCCAGATTTTTTATCCATGCCTCTGAGATAAGAAACTTAACCTGGATTACCCAGATGGGTTCTAAGGAAATTTTTAAGATTCTTCAAAAGTTTGTGTTTCTTTTCTTCCCATTATTCCCAAGCCCTTTGTGTTCACCATGGAGAAGTCTCCATTCTGTCTTCCCCAGAGTTGAACAGGATGGGGATAAATTATAAACAGTTTCTATATCCAGAACTTCTCTTCTCTTAACCAGTGTTTCAGTAACACTTGAGTCCTAGAGAATCCCTTTCATTCATGTATCAGATATAGAGGAGGTGATTTCAAACATGAGCCCAGGGACTTTGAGTGTGTGTTGGTTTGCCAGGGATGGGGTAACAAATTACCACAATCTGGGTGGCCTAAAACAATAGAGACCTGTTTTCTCACTTCTGAAAGCCAGGAGTCTGAAATTGGGATGCTGTCAGGCCACACTCTCTACAGAGTCCTTGGGAAAGAACCCAGTCCTGTTTCCTTTAGTTTCTGGGAGATGTTCTGCATTTCTTGGTTTGTGGTTGTATCACTCCAGTCCCTCCTCCTGCCGCCTCTCCTGTGCTTGCATTTAACTCTACTCTGTGCCTTTCTTGGGCTTCCCAGGTGTCTCAGTGGGTGGAGAACCTGCCTGCAAAACAGGAGATGTGGGTTCTATCCTTGGGTTGCAAAGATCCCCTGGAGGAGGGCATGACAACTCACTCCAGTATTTTTCTAGTAGAATCCTATGGACAGAGGAGCCTGGTGGCTACAGAGGGTCACAGAGTTAGATGCAGCTGAGCAAGCTCACAGCACACTGTCTCTCTTATAAGGATAATTGTACTGTCATTTAGGATCCACCTTTATTCGAGAGTAAGTTTCTTATCTCAAGAACTTTAACATAATCACATCATTTACCATTTAAGGTAACATTTACTTTTTTGTCACATAATATTCACAGCTTTCAGAGATCAGAAAGTGAATATATTTTTAAGAAGCCATTGTTTTTTTTCAGCCTACAACAGTCATGCTTATGGTCAGATGTCCTACCCAGAGAGTTTGGATGACTAATTTCTATATAAGTAAAATTAACCATATTTCCTAAGAAATAAAAACTTGGATTGATTCTAAGATGTTAAATAATATGGAAAGAAATAAAATTAAGTTTCTTTACATTTTCACTGAATTCACAGTATTTTGTCACTTATATTGCATATAATTGTGTTAATACATCATTCATTCATTAAAAAAAAAAGTATAGAGCATCAAAAAAGTGACAGATTTTATTTTCTTGAGCTCTAAAATCACTGCTGACAGTGACTGCAGCCATGAAATTAAAAGATGCTTGTTCCTTGGAAGGAAAGCTATGACCAACCTAGACAGCATAGTAAAAAGCAGAGACATAACTTTGCTGACAAAGTTCCATATAATCAAGACTATGGTTTTTCCAGTAGTCATATATGAATGTGACGACTGAGCCCTGAAGAACTGATGTTTTTATACTGTGGTACTGGAGAAGACTCTTGAGAGTCCCTTGGACTGCAAGGAGATCAAACCAGTCAATCTTAAAGGAAATCAACACTGAATATATACTGGAAGGACTGATGCTGAAGCTGAAGCTCCAATACTTTGGTCACTTGATACGAAGAGCCAACTCATTTGAAAAGATCCTGATACTAGGAAAGATTAAAAGGAAAGAGGCAAAGAAAGGGTGGAGGAGGTTGAGATGGTTAGACAGCATCACTGACTCAATGGATGTGAGTTTGAGCAAATCTGCACTATCTGAGAGATAGTGAAAGACAGGAAGCCTGGCGTGCTGTAGTCCATGGGGTCACAAAGAGTCAGACAGGACTTAGTGAGTGAACAACAATAACATAGAGCATTTACTGTGTTCTTTAGACATAATGTTTGGCCCTGGGACACAAAAATAAGTAAGGTATGATTCCTTCCATTGAGCAGTCAGTAATCTAGACAAGAAGATATTTGTGTCATCATTTCATTCAATGTCTAAGTTTTATTATACTCCATTATCTGGGCTATGGATTCACTCTTTTAACGTATATTGCCCCTATTTTAGTTTAATATTGCTTCTTATTATAGAGAAAAGTGAACCTAAAGAAAATACGAGTTTAAGACTATACACATAGTAGGAGGTAGAGCTTAGATTTAAATTATTGAAGTCTGATTCCAGAGCTCAGTTATCAAACACTGCATATATACTACGTTGATTATTTGACAGAATATCCTACAATGGAATTTTAAAAACTGAGCATTCTCCTTTTCTAAGTGGTGTTCAGTTATTGTCTCCTAGGTATACTCAAACTTTTCCATGTGGCTTTGTCTTTCCTAGTGCTTGCCTTTTGGATATTATGGTATGTGAAGGTTCTCTTGTGACTTGGATTACATGGGTTTGCCCTAAGACAAACAAGAGGTTGGAGGCATGGCATCCTATTAGAAACACCTCTCTGAATCTCCCTTTAACTTATATGTGAAAATTGATTATTGGCGATGGTGAGAAATTATTCTTTTGTAAAGTAGAAGAGTCAGATATGACTTAGTGACTAAACAACAACAAAGTACCCAACAGATTTACCAATGATAGGGAAACTCCTGTATATCTGGTAATAACACATGGATTTCCATATATTAATAATTTGTTTTGCAACTTTTGTGAGAACATATAAGAGTGGTATCACTTGGCATCTAAGAAGCTATCTCTTCAATTCTCATTTTCACAATCTTGATCAATCTGCCTAAAAAATAGCCAGATTTTAAGTAACTGATATCATGAGAGGTCTTTTCTGAAAGAATATTCTTTATAGATTTTTCTAATTACCAAAAGACTGACACACCATAATAAGTATTCAGTAACATTCAATAAATTCATGTCAAATTGCGCTGATTGTTTAATAGTTTTAGCAAGTATCAGATGATGAAAGAAAAGGTGGTGGGTTTGGTACAAAGAAATTTCCCAGTATAACTCCAAATGGACCAATAATGACACTAAGAATAGATTGTAAGTAACCAAAAAAAAAAAAGTTTCAATGGTGTTGCTTGGGTGCTCAGTCGTGTTGGACTCTTTGCAGCCCTTTGGACTGTAGCCCACCAGAGTCCTCTGTCCATGGAACTTTTTAGGCAAGAATAGTGGAGTGGATTGCCATTTCCTCCTCCAGCGTATCTTCCCGAACCAAGGCTCGAAACCATGTCTCCTATATCTACTGCATTTTGGGCGAATTCTTTACCACTGTGCCATCAGGGAAGCCAGCGACTTTTAACTGTCACTATGGTTTTGCTCAAGCCTGGGCCAAGGATGCATTTAAGAGGGACACGTTCAGTGGTGGTCCACCGTGCATAACACATTCCAGCCTCTAGTGACAGCGTGCATATTGGAAGCATCCATTTGGATGGTGCTATGATGGTGATTCATCATATCCTCCACAAGTGATACTACTAAGTTCTCACTGAATATTTTTCTAGAACAACATCTTCCCTCTTTCAAGAGTAAAGTGGTTCTGGATATTGAAATTTTTACCTTGGAAAATACTGTTCCCCTATGTCCACAAGGAAACTTTCTCTCCAATCTCATGAAGATTGGAGAGACTGGGTAAACTAATCTTCCTCTTCACCCTCATCATTCAATCAGAAATGGAACACTTTTCCTCCCTTTCTTATTATCTGCAGTTTCCCTTCTATCTTCTCTTTCTCTCACTCCTTTCCCCTCTCTGCCCCCTACCCTCTTTCTCTCTCTGTCGCACTACACACACACACACACACACACACACACACACACACACACGCACGCACGCACGCACGCACACACATGCACACACACAAGCTTGTTCTTGAGCAGCATCTGCTCTTTTCTTCTTCCAGTTATCAAACAGAAACCACACTGGCGTATTTAGATTCCTTCCCGATCTAAATCCTTCTGTTTAGAAGGCGCAGGACTGTCTCAGGCTTCTTTGACTGCAGCTGGGCTGTTAGTTGTATTTGGGTGGGAAATAGAACTCCTACTGTTTTCCACATTAGCATTGTAAGAAAGCCTGGTTCCTGCCGCAGCTTTAGACAATTGATACTTAGACAATCCTCACTTAGCTCCTTGGGCGTGTCCTTTTGTAGTTGGAACCCATAGGGGATAAGGATTGAAAAATTAGGCTTCTGTAGCCTCCTATCTGTAGGAAGCAGTATACTTGGAAGTGGCTGCCTAGAGAATGATTTGGGAGCTGTGTGTTAATCTGTCCTCAGAGGAGAAGGTTCAAATATGCTTTATAAGCAAAAATCAGCCAGTCAATCAAAAAGATGTCCCTGAGTCTGTCATCCACATACCTGTTCTTGGATAAGCACTCTTTCTCAGCATAAAGACTTGAAGAGAACCTTCCTTTTGGTTATTTTAATGTGAAAATACGTAGTCTTCTGTTGATCAGAACTTATGCTTCCTCCTATTGTCAACTACAACTGGGGCAATAATGAATTAACAACCAAGTTGTTAACATATGTCTAAACGCCCCACATCTCTATTTTCACTCTTCCTTTCTCTGTGAATCTCTGTGTTTGCCTTTGAAATGTAAATAGGAAAATTTCTTTCCCCAGAGTGGTTAGCTTTAAACCTTAGGAGATTTCATTATGTTCTACTGGTCACATGTTTCTACTTTCATTTAGGTGTGGCTATCAACTGTCACTTATTTTAACAGTCTTATCTAGTTTACTCTGACACTATCTCCATATCTTTTCAAGAGAAATAAACATGACTTGAAATTATATTGTTGTGTAGTTGCTAAGTTGTGTCTGATTCTTGCAACCCCGTGGACTGTAGCCTGCCAGGCTCCTTTGTCCATGAAACTTCCCAGGCAAGAATACTGGAGTGGGTTGCCATTTCCTTTTCCATGTGATCTTCTTAAACCTGGCATCAAACCTGTGTCTCCCATGTTGCAGGCAGACTCTTAACATCTGAGCCACCTGGGAAGCCTGTCTTGAAGCTATAAATCCAAGCGTATCAGTAGGTTGTTTGGTTTCTTTGCTACAAAGCCTCTCATTTATGGTTCAATTTCACTGCACACAATGAAAGCTCTTCTGAACAAATCTGGACAAGAAGCCAATGACTATGGCTTGTGGTCATCCAATAGTGGGGGTTGAAAATATGTGGTGGTTATATTCTGGTGAGCATTTGTTTTTCCAAGTGGAAATGGACATGATTATCCTGTGTTATTTGTAGCTACAAGATCTTTCATCCATATTACTTCTCCATAATATGGCTTTAAATTACCTGCTAGGAATTGATTGGAACATTTGATAGTATTTCTCTTTCAGAATCATTGTTTTCAGTCTAGGGCAACATTTATCCATGCCCTTTTTTACAATAATAGTAGCTATCATGGCAGTGGATATCGTTGTGGGCAACTCTGATATATTATTGTTCAAAATACTTGCTTCTCTACTCTGAAAGAATTTTACTGTAGAGCTCTTCTCTGGAGGGGAATTTTGCTTTTCTGTCCTTTTGAATTCATGCTGGCACAGGCTCTGAATAGTGAATTGTGAGTAATATTAATATGAGAGATTTCTGAACAGAAGTTTTCCAAATCAGGTTGTAGTTACTGATCTCTTTTCCCCCCAGAAATCCCAGATATAGTCTCTCCTCTGTCTGCTAGAACAAAAGATAAAACTGTTATTAGCTGCTGACATCTTTTGGGTTACTATAGGGAAAAAAAAATATAGACCAAACTGACTAATAAAACCCCTTTGACTTAGCAGTTGCATCTCTGGGAATTTATTCTTAGCAATAATTTAAGTGAGGAAGCATACAAGATTAGAGATACTTATTATATTGTTACAGAAAGTTCAAAAAAACTACAACCAAAAGTTAAGTGATTTTATGACATAACAGCACATCTATACAATGGAAAACTATGCAGTCGTTAAAAATCGTTATGGCATGTATTTACACATTTGTACTTTTGTATAGTTATATATGCATGTCTGTATCTTTATCTGTTTAAAAGTGTCATGGTGGGATATCCAAGATATGGTGGTGGTGGTTTGGTTGCTAAGTCATGTCCAACTCTTGCAATCCTGGTGGACTGTAGCCTGCCATGGAATCCCATGGACTGTATCCTGCATGTATCCCTGACCATGGGATTCTCCAGGTGGGAATAATGGAGTGGGTTGCCATTTCCTTCTCCAGAGGATCTTCCCAACCCAGGAACTGAACCTACATCTCTGATATCCAAAATATATTGATAAGTAAAAAAAATTATATAGCACAAAGATTCAATTTTAGCCAAATGATTTATTCATCAAAAGAGTATATACTGAGTATCAAAAAATAATTCTAGGGGTAGAATCATTATAATAAGCATGGAAGACAGACCAAAAAGAGAAGTCATACAGTTGTGCAGGAAAGAGTAGAGTAACAGAAATGCAGGGCTGTTAGCTTTATCTTTTGAATAACGTACAGAAGGCACAGAAGGACCACGTCAGTTGTCAGGGCTCTTTCTTCCTCTCCTACTCACTGCCTTTGTAAATGCAAGCCACAGATGCAGTTTAGATGCAGTGCATCTTTGAGCATGCACCTAATGATCAATAAATTGAATGTTGAGTCTGAAATCACCTCCAGGGTAACGTATGATTTAAATAAGAGTGTATCAAAATAAACACCCCATGAAGGATTTACTACTTGCAACATAGAAAAATTCTGCCTAGTTTCTTCTTTATTATTTGCTGTTTACTATTTATTCTTATTTATTTGTTGTATTCCCAAGTTCTAATCTTAGAATCACTAAAGTTACTCAAAACTCTTGTTGGATGAACTACTGATCTGGCTTTTTTTTTTTTTTTTTTTTAATCTTCTCAAGCACGTATAGGATTTTGCCAAAAAGTTTGTTCAGTTTCTTTACGTTTCAGAGAAAACCAAAGGAACTTTTTGGCCAACCCAATACTTCTGAATTCTATGACTTAATTTTTGATCACATATATCATGACATGGAGGGGATTACCTCGTGGCTGAGAGGGTAGAGTCTGCCTGCAGTGTGGAAGACCTGAGTTTGATCCCTGGGTCGGAAAGATCCCCTGGAGAAAAAAATGGCAATCCACTCCAATATTCTTGCCTGGAAAATCCCATGAACAGGGGGCTACAAGGCTACAGTTCACAAGGCCACAAAGTGTCAGACACAACTGAGCTACTTCATTTTCACTTTCATCATGACATGAAACAATATGGTTGGCTGAATTGCTTACTCCCATGACTTGGCTTATCCTGGGGTCTGTATGCCCTCAGTTGCTTCCTTCTCTGGCTCTCTTCTGTATCACAGGAAAGCTGACCCCTCCAAGCTGCAATTTCCTGGCCCCCATGACAGAAAGCTTCTCACTGCGAGTGGCCAAGAGGAGGCACCTACAGATATTTGAAGGTGAACAAAGGAAAAAATCAGGATACTCCTTTCCCTCCTATTTCTCCTGTGTAGTATTTTGCTGTCTAGCTCGGTGACTCCAGCATCTTTTGATCAAGTTCGCTGGGTTCCAGATTCCACAGAGTGACTCTGGCTCTAGGAGTCACATAACATTATCTTCTCAAATTGAATCTGTAACCCAGGAATGTTTGGTGGCCTCAGACAATTACCGCGGCAACCAGTCTCCGGTATTAAATACCCTCTGTCATGAATAATTAAACCAGCTTCTGGTTTTCTGTTTGCAAGTTGGTGTGAGTGCTAAAAAATCTTCCTGACAATGCAGGAGACATAAAAGAGGCGGATATTATCCCTGCTTTGGGAAGATACCCTGGAGGAGGACCTGGCAACCCACTGCAGTATTCTTGCCTGGAGAGTTCCATAGACAGAGAAGCCTTGTGGGCTACGTTCACAGGGTTGCAAAGCGTTGTACACAACATAAGCGACTTAGCACAGCACAGCACATAAAACATTACTTATTGATTGTTTAGGTCAAAGTATGATTTGCTGTAATGATACGTAATGAGGGAAATGAGATATGATTTATAGTAATTTTTTAAAAAAAATTTCAAAGTTGTTATCTGCAATAAATAGCAAAATTTAAGAAAACCCTTCTCAAGAGCTCAAAATTGATTTTTTCCCTGAGTGGTCACAGTGAGGATAGGGAAAGATTCTGCTTATGTGATTCTAAATATGTAGAATGTCTCTGTGTAAACGAATTCAGGCTTGCTTACTCTAAAGGTGCCATTTAGCTATGGACTTGATTTATTGTACTTGAGATGGAGATGACCACTTTCCAGTGGTATGAAGGGCAATGCTATCTTAAAAAGGAAGAGCGAGAGATAGAGAAACCAGTTAATGCAAGTTCTCAGTTCTCTTTGTGTGGTCCATGCAGATCTATAAAGGGTCTGTCTCTGCTGAGCCTGATTCTGACTTGGCTGTCACCCTGGCCCTTGGCTCTCCCTTTCTCCAGGTGGAAAATGAGAACTCTAGCTCCAGACCATATACTCTACAACACATCTCTGTTTTTAGCCACACCTGCATGAGCTTTATTTCCATGTTTCATTCCGCAGTCCTTGAATTTCGTATTGTAATGTTTATGTTCTCTGAAAAAGAGGTCACTTCAGCAGCCTAGAGATGTGCCCTATCTCTTTACACTTATTTCATGTGATTATCTTTTCTTCAAAATTGTAATAATGTGAAGTAAAACTCTCTTTACTTATGTTTGGAAAGACAGTATCATATAATGGTTAAGAACTCAGGCATGTGCATTCTGATCCCTATCGTGCCAGTTAACCAGTTCTGGGAGCTCAAATAAGTTACTTCAAATCATTACGTCTTCATTTCATCATCTGTAAAATAGAAATGAAAAAATTTACACTACCTACAAGTCATTTGATGAGTGAATCAAATGTTTTATAAATAACTTAAAGCAGTACCTGGAAAATGTGTGTGTGTATGCTCTCTTGTCCGACTCTGTGACCATGTGGACTGTAGCCTGCCAGGCTCCTCTGGCCATGGGATTTCCCAGGCAATAATACTGGACTGGGTTTCTATCTTCCCAACTCAGAGATCAAACCCATGTCTACTGCATATCCTGCATTGGCAGGCAGATTCTTTATCCACTGAGTGACCTGGGGGGCCCCCTGGGGAATGGGAATAGAGTAAATACTCAAGATTTGTAAGCTGTGATGATGATGATAGTGAGGCGGGTGCCTGTATAATAGAGTTTAATGAGAAGGCTGATCAATACTTTTAATATTAGTTATGTTCTGGTATATTTTAAGTTCTTTGCAGAGCTAGCATATATTTATGAGCATATTTCTATATATGAGTTTTTATGTATTTATCTTTTTTATAAAGTCCAAAGAATACTTGGTACTCTCAAAAAAAAAAAGGGTTATAGCCAAATAAGGTCCTGTTTTCTTTTGTTTTTCTTAAGCAGGAATCTACTGAAGCACTTGGAGAACAATAAAGAGTCAGTGCAGTGCTACTTAAAATGTTCAAACTAACCTCGGGATGGAGCACAGACATTCCCCTGTCTAGTTGCAGCATTCTTCTGAGTGTAATAAAACACAGGGCAACCACTTTGAGTCATGAAGAGCCTCTTCTCTAAATGCCTCATAGTGAAATAGAAGAGAACGGGCACTTCCTTTCCAACTGAGGATATATTTTCCATCTTCTCCTAGCACGTGTAACAAGTCGCTTCAGTCATGTCTGACTCGTTGTGACCCCATGGAGACCTCCAGGTTCCTCGGTCCATGGGAGTCTCCAGGCAAGAATACTGGAGTGGGTTGCCACGCCGTCCTCCAGGAGATCTTCCCAACCTAGGGATTGAATCCATGTCTCTTATGTCTCTTGCACTGACAGGAGGGTTCTTTACCACTAGTGCCACTTGGAAAACCCCAAATTGGAAGTAAAATTGTTAGTTGCTCAGTTATGTCCAACTGTTTTTGATCCCATGGCCTGTAACCCATCAGGCTCCTCTGTCCATGGAATTCTTTGGGCAAGAATACAGGAGTGGGTAGCCATTCCCTTCTCCAGGGGCTCTTCCAGACCCAGGGGTTGAACCCATGTCTCCTGGCTTGCAGGCACCAGGGAAGACATAAATCTTCCTCAAATTCTACCTGATTTGAACAATATTGCAACCATCAAAGATTGTACATTTGCTGAGTTCAATCTGACTTAACTTCATATATTCTGGTATCTACTGACCTCTCTTTCCTTGGTTATTTTACAATTTCATCCTTCTTTTCTTTACTTTCTGAACTCAAAACAATGCAGTTTCCTCAAGCTCTGTCCTCCATCTTCACCTGACACTGCATACATTGCTTTTCCTAGGATAACCACGGGCTTCCTAGGGCTGGAAGCCATGGGCTTCCAGGTGGTTCAGAGGGTAAAAAACCTGCCTGCTCTGCAAGAGTTGTGGGTTCAATCCCCAAATCGGGGGATCTCCCCTGGAGGAGGGTGTGGTAACCCACTCCAGTATTTTTGCCTGGAGAATCCCATGGACAAAGGGAGCCCGGCAGGCTATAGTCCATGGAGTTGCAAAGAGTCAGACGTGTCTGAAGTGACTGAGCAGACACACATACAGGATAGCCATACCCATTGTCACCTCTCCACTGACAACTCAAGCTTATATATTTTAAGCCTAATTTCTGAGCTCTGACTCATATGTTCGACCAATAGCATTTATATCACTATACTTTCTAGGTATTTCAAAATGAACATCTCCCAAACAGTACTTGTCATATTCACACACTCTCAGTGGGTTTTAACTTCATTGTTTCTTGTCTCAGTGTCTTCCATAAGCTTTACAAATCAGAAACCTCTGTTTCTCTTTCTCCATAACCTTCATATCTAAATCATTATTACATCTTACTGATATTATATTGAAAATGAAAGTGGAAGTCTCTCGGTCGTGTCTGACTCTTTGTGACTCCATGGACTGCAGCACACCAGGCTTCCCTGTCCATAACTAGCTCTTGGAGCTCGCTCAAACTCATGTCCATCCAGTCGATGATGCCATCCAGCCATCTCATCCTCTGTCTTCCCCTTCTCTTCCTGCTTTCAGTCTTTCCCAGCATCAGGATCTTTTCCAATGAGTCAGTTCTTCACATCAGATGGCCAAAGTATTGAAGTTTCATCTTCAACATCAGTCCTTCCAATGAATATTCAAGACTGATTTCCCTTATGATGGTCTTTCCCTTATGATGGATCTCCTTGCTGTCCAAGGGACTCTCAAGAGTCTTCTCCAACACCACAGTTCAAAAGCATCAATTCTTTGGCACTCAGCTTTCTTTATAGTCCAACTCTCACATCCATACATGACCACTGGAAAAACCATAGCTTTGACTAGATGGATCTTTGTTGGCAAAGTCATGTCTCTGCTTTTTAATATGCTGTCTAAGTTGGTCATAGCTTTTCTTCCAAGAAGTAAGCCTCTTTTAATTTTATGACTGCAGTCACCATCTGCAGTGATTTTGGAGCCCAAGAAAAGAAAGTCTGTCACTGTTTTATTGTTTCCCCATCTGTTTGCCATGAAGTGATGGGACCAGATGCCATGATCTTGGTTTTCTGAATGTTGAGTTTTAAGACTGTACAATTCTTAGAATTCTCCTAGCCAGAAAACTGGAGTCGGTAGCCTTTCCCTTCTCCAGAGGATCTTCCCAACCCAGGAATCAAACCCAGGTCTCCTGTATTGCAGGCGGATTCTTTACCAGCTGAGCTGGTTCTTTACCAGGTCTTCCCCTACTTGTTCTTGCCCTTTTGGTCCAACTTTCTCATAAAAACCAAGCACTGTGTGTCTTTTTTTTTCTTTCAACTTTTTGTTTTGAAGTGATGATAGAGTCATAGGAGTTTACAGAGAAATGTACAAAGAGGTCCTGCGTATCCTTCCCTTATCCTCCCTCAACCATAGCACCTTGCACAACTATAGTACAATATCAAAAACAAGACATTGATATTGGTATAATCCATAGAATTAATTCAAATGTCACCAGTTTTTCACACACTTGTGTGTGTGTAGCTCTATACAATTTTAACACAGGTGTGAGCTTCATGTAACCACCACCACAAACAAAATAGTAAGTGGCACCATCATAAGACTCCCTCTTGTTACCCCTTTAAACCATACCCATCCCCTCCCCTGTATCGAATCCCTAGGAACCAGTCATGTGTTCTTCGGAGAACACTGCTGGCCCCTTGATCTTGGAGTTATAGCTTCCAGCACTATGAGAAACAAATGTCTGTTGTTTCAGCCATTCAAGTCAGTCCTGCTTATTTCATCTCCAGGCATAGACGATACTTCCCTGGGCCATCTGGTATCATTGGGCCAGCTTCTGGAAGGGGATAAGAAAGCAGAAGCCATGGAGCCTGGCCCTCCTTTGATCCTGAGGGAGACAAAGACCACTGTGGATGCTGCTCCTGCCGAGGACAGGACTGCCCCTAGAAGCCGGGTGTGCCGTGAGGATGGGGTGGTTGGGGCTTCCTGCTCTTGGTGCCCGTGGATGAGACCAGTGCCAGGTCCAAATGGTGGGGCAAAGGCCGTGACTCTTCACTCTGTCTGTTGTGCTTTCCTTTCCCTGGTCCTTGGTCAGAAAGGACAAGCTTTTCTTATGGGTTGTTTCTGTTTGGCTTATGCCTGCAGTGGTTCTGGGCTTTAGATTTCTCCTGTGTCTGGTCTAGAAGCATATGGGAGATAAAAAGAAAACCTAGGAAATTTCACCACGTAGCCAGTCCTTGTGTCCTCAGGTTCTGTTCTTCCTCCCTAGCCAGCGCTGTTGACATTCTTTCGGCTTTCTTTTAGAGTTCCTTCATCATAGTCTAATGGGCTTTGTCCTGGGTGTTTTGTTTTATTTACAGAGGCGTACAGAAGAAATTATTCTATACCATCTTGCCCCAGAACAGGGGCCAAAATAATCTTTTAAGGAAGTAAATGTACTCAGATTGCTTTACCCCTTATTAGTGTCAGAGTAAATCATCAATAGGCTTTCTGAATTCAAGTTACATTGTCTTCTGTCATTCTGAAAACACTATATTCCATTTCTACTCAGGTATTTCTCTACTGCTCTTCTTTCTGCCCTGGACCCTTTTTTCCCTCTCCCTTCACTATCTACCATCTTCTATTCTCAAGAATAGAAGGAAATTTCCTTGCCATTCATGAATTCTCACTTATGTTATACAATCCAGCTTAAATATTATTTAGTCAAGAAAATCCTCTCTGACTCCCCACACTAGCTCAGGTCCTCTTACAATATATACACTGTCCTCTGTTCAGCCATTGCATCGATAATTAAACCAATGATTATGCAGTTAATTGTTCAGTATCTCTATCCATTGCTAGAATTCAAACCCTTAGGGCCTGGATCTATCTTGTTCAGTACTGATCCCAACCCCCACCCCCACCTCCAGTACTCACCAAGTGTCTGAATACATAAAAAGTTTTCCTTACTTAAAGTTAAAAAATTCAATATGTGTCTGGGATTTTCCATATTCAGAAAACTTTGCAGTCACTAATTAAACAAGTAGCAGAATAATCCTGAAAGTTTAAGGAATTAAGTCACACAGCAGTTAGGTCATAGTTATCCTCTTCTCAAAGCTCAGTTTGAAAAAATTCCTCCTGCTTACACGGGGGAGTTTATAATAAAAATACCTTTTTTCCCCTTTTTTCATGGTAGGTGAATCATTTTGTTCTAGAGTATGGCTTTACCTAATTTCTTCCACAGCTATTTACTCTAGTCAGCCAGGCATGGGGAAAGATCCTGGCAAGACAACAGTGAACAAGATGGAGCACGTTTTTTTTTTCTTTTTCTTTTTTTTTATGAAACTTGGAGTTGGAACACATAGAGATGATCTTCATGGAGAAATCATGAAGACCCACAGCTATGGGGTTTCTTATTTGGGAATTGGTTTCAATTTCTAATATTTATTCAACTAAAAGAAACAGTTAAAATTTTATTTCTTGGACAATGAACCATGGAATAAAGAAAAAATCAGCATTTGAAAGAAAAATGTTGAGACGTCCATTGGCTAGTAATTTTCCCATAAATCTGTAGGGGATTTGGTGTATTTTGTTTGGATTAGTTACTTAATAATACAGGAAGAGGATCTCAAGTAATAATGTGTTGCACAATGTTTTTCAGAAAATCTCATGTTAAAAGTAATGCCACCACCAATATAAAGTTGCTTTTATTTCCTCGGCAGAGTTTATAAACTGAATTTTTGTTCAAGTAAATACACTGCAACAGTAGATGTAAGGAGAGAGGGAGCGACAGTTTCCTAGAATTTCCTAACATTGAATAAAACAGAACTCCAAATCCTCAAAGGTTGTTGCCATCTTTCCTTCAGTAATAAATAAACTCAGTTCATTTGTTTATGAGCATTCCGGTAAAAAAGTAAATCTAATGTTTCACTTTTTGGTATTGACATCTGAAATGTGGCTTGAAAAAAGGTTGATGATCTTTATATTTTCTGAGGTTTATATTTTAGATTGTAGCCTTTCTATCTTTTTTAGAATTGCCATTAACTATGGTAAATATTTCATATTAAAAGAGAAAATAATCCTACTTAAGATTGTTATAGCAGTCTTCTGAATCTGCCATAATCTTAAGCATTAATAATCAGTCAACTATTACATGAATAATTTGATCATGTTTCTATCATTGAATTGATAGATTGTGTAAATTTACAGATTAAATGAAGTCAGTTAACTGTGTTAAAAACTCTATTTAAAACTAGGCTTATGGAGTTTAAGATTGGTATTTAATTAAATCTTCTTCCCTATCCTAAGTTTGGAACCAGAGTTGAACAAATTCAGATCATCGTAGCAGCTGAGATGTGTGACTTTAATGCATGACCAGGAGCAGAATTCCTCTTAACTTGTTCTTAAGATGATCTCCTTAAGTGTGGTTGTTTAAAAACAGGCATATAGTTTCTTTGACATTTCTCCCTTCAAAAAGTGGAATCTAATTCCTCTCTCCTTCCATCTTTTCCTTCTAAAGAGGAAACTGTGATGACTGTGCCTTTTGACACTCAGTCGTAGAAGGCCCTGTCACTCCCTCCTCGTTATTTCTTTTAGACCATTCACTGTACGGGAGACAGCTACTGCCATGTCATGAGGACGCTCAGCCAGCCTATGGCAAGGTTCACGTGGTGAGGAACTAGACCTTCCGCTGACCACTGTGGCAGTGAGCCTGTTGGAAGCAAACACTGAGAAAATCGGACTTCTGTTCAAAAGCCAGTGAGTGAGTAATTTTCAGACCTGATCATAGGTAATTACCAGAGCTTTACCTGGGAGACCAGATGAGAGAAAGCTGCCCTCTCCAGGGCAGACCTGTGTACAGCCAACCCATTATGGTCTCCGAAGGGAGTTGCAATCAAGGACTCAGGCCCCCTGGCCAGTCATGTGTTTCACAAATTTGCATTCTTGATTTTGGTGGGCACCTGCCTTTGGGGTCTCTTTATCTGAGGCCTTAGGCAGAGGTCAACTCCAGGTGCCTTTGCTTGAGGCCTCCTTATTGGGGGGGGGGAGGCAGGACTCTTGAATTTACTTAGGAGGGTGTTAGGAAGGTTACTCTAAAGAAGAAATAATCCAGCTCAGATCTATACGATACTGGCAATTAACTGAATGAAATAGGAACCTTGTGGATAGGCAGGAGATGTCTGAGCCTAAGGAGTATCATGTGTTTACCCAGAACTCCAGCCTTATAACTATGCAACTTTCTAAGGTAAGTAGAGAGAAAAAAACAGGATAAGCCAAAAACATTTCCGGAATGCTGACCAAGGCACTGACCCTGATGCATTTACTTTTTGGAAGCACGTGGTGCACAATATACCCTGCTTCTTAGCAGAAAGAGTCCAAAGAGAGAAAGGAAAATGCTGAATTGTATATGGTCAAGTTCTTTTCTCAATTTCACCCCTAGGAAGACAGTTAAGGGAAAACCATTCCACCAATGGACCAAAATAGGGTCTTAGTGAAGTTGTATTTTTCCATGTTTTATTACAATGATCAGCCATCTGGGGAGATTTTACAGGTTATAGAATCAGCAAATGTTACTATGATATTTTTTGCTCCCATGATTATGATTCTTAGCAGGACAAAAACTGAAGGTTTTAATGAGTAAGATTAGATATATGGTCTTTTGTCAGGAATAAAATATTAAATTTATTACCATAAGTCAGATTGTCTTCTATTTAATGTTAGTTTATCTATGACCAACTCACTCGTTTCTCCACTGAGACATTAAAAAGCTGGTAATTAACTTGAAGTAAAAGAGAAAAGTATGAATTCCTTAAAAGTACCTTCATCAAGTTCTTTACATTCTCCAGTCTTCATCTGTGATGATATCACACTGAGCTACTTGTTTGTTAAATCTATTTAACTGTGTTGGGATCTGTGCAAGATACGGTGGACATAAGAATGAGAAAAACAAAAGGCTGTTATTTCTGAAGTTCAAATATAGTCTTGTAAAGAAATCAGATATCAATAAAAAATTCCAAAAAGTCAATGTAAAATTACATTGGTCATAATTTCTAAGAATAGATACATTGGCACTGTGGTAGCCATAAGAAGAGAAATGACTGAATTGGGAAGTAGAAAAGACTTCTTTAAAGAAGTAATATTCAAACAGAAGTCTGAGAGACAGATAGTAATAGGTAAATCAGAAGACAGGTTAGTTTGCCAGCCTGAGAAGACAGCCCATGTGAATGACAGCTTGCAGCAGGCGGTGTGGTTAAACATCAAGGGTGCTAAGTTGCTTCAGTTAAAATGTCTGACTCTTTGTGGTCCCATAGACTGTAGCCCGCCAGGCTCTTCTTTCCATGGGATTTCCCAGGCAAGAATACTGCAGTGGGCTGCCATTTGCTTCTCCAGGGGATCTTCCCAACCCAGGGATCAAACCCATGTCTCTTAGGTCTCCTACGTTGGCAGGCAGGCTCTTTACAACTGGCGCCATCTGGGCAACATAAATATCAAGGGTAGATGAGGCCTATTGTGTCCACACATAATTAAGAACTTGAATGTTGATCTGGCTTTTTCAAACATCGTATTTTCCTTGACAGAACAACAGATGAATGCTAGTGGTAGGATGCATCTGCTTAAAATATTCGATTAGGGTAATGGGTCCTACTGAAAAAAAAAAAATGCCAGTGTCTTATCATTCCTGGAAGAATCCACTGAGAATGTTACTACTTGATGGTGGCCTTCCATACAGTGTTTCACGACTTGGGATCATTCCATCTTCTTGCTCCACCATCCACAAGGCTCCAACCAGTGGAGGGAAACCGAGTGAAGAGCAAACAACAGCCTCTTTTAAAGATTCAGGCTCAGAAATAACACACATCATTTTGCTCATAATTATTGGTGTGAACTAGTCACGTGACTGTACCTTGAAATTACAAGAGGGTACTGGGAAATATACTCACTGCCTGGGAAGATGCCTCTGATAAACACCTATGCTATTCTAGAAGGTGGAGCATTTTTTTTGTGGATAGCTAGCCATCTTTGCCACACGTCCTGAATGACTACACACTGCTAATAGGTTATGACATTATACTATACTGTTATGTCATTGAGTTACATCATTCTCTGGGCAGTTATGTGAAACTTTTCAAATCATCACATTGATTTTTCAGTGTAAAAATTGCTATTTGGCGTTTTGGAATATACAGATCTTCATGATCACAGATATTTTTATGAGATATTTATAAGAGGAAAAATCATTCCCTAGCAGGAGGAGAAAGATTAGAATGGCTTATCTTGTTTAGAAACATGGTCTTCCATAATTTTTCTCATCTTGAGCAACTGATTTTATGGAAGGATCTGAAATTGAATGCAAATGGATAAAGATATTCTTAAATAAGCGGTTAATGGTTTCCTTTCTAACTGTAAGCCTCTTCAGTTATAACAGGAAGCACAAGAATTTGAATGTGTAAAAGATTCTGTTTGAGGTATTTTATTTTTATCATTCTTAAAAATTCATTGGATGATCTGAACTTTTGTATGGTAAAATTTATAATGTGAACGTTTTTTATGGTCAAATTTATAATGGGAAATACCACAAAAATGTGTATGTGTTTGGTCCACCCAAAAGATTTAGCAATCAGATAAGAAGGTGGAAGAACTACTAAAGCAGAATAAATGAGTGTGCATTGTGCCACTCTAGCACTGAAATGAGTGGCAAATGTGACTTTAACCCCAGAGACATTGAGAACAGGAACAATATCTGACTCATCTATTCAAGGGTGGAAAACTAACCGGAATAGCGATAAAGTACCAGGTGCTTAGATCCTGACTTACTGTGCATAAATTAAATAATAACCGTAAAATATTTTATCTGTGTAGTGCTTTGTGATTTCCAAAGCACCATCTGGGGTTGATATTTATCACCATTGCAACACGGCAATAAAGTTAACCAGACAGTTATAAAGTTGAGTACTTCAGAGAAGTTAGGTATGCACATATCTTTTGGTTAAACTGCCCCAGGAGTTGAGTGTCCTAGTATTTATAAATTTCCACTTGACTTTGAGTTTATGTCACTCTTCATTCCCCTGTTGATTGGTTACACTTTAAGTACGACTCTAAATATACAAATACTCATGAATAATAGTTTTGACTGGGTGATCTAGGCTATTACATAATTGAACATTTTACTGCCAGGCATTGAAGGATCCTTGCACAGTCTTGGGTTCTAGGTTTTTTCCTGGTGCTTATGAGTTTTATGTCCTTGGCCAAATTTCATATCTCTGAGTCTGTTTCTTTATCTGTAAAGTGGAATTAAGGATATTTGTTCTTAGCAGTGTCATGAGACACACATGGGCAATTTTAAAGATTGAGACCAAGTTTTATAACCCTTAAATATTCTACAAATATAAATTATCATTTAGCTTCCTCTTCTTTGTTGGTTTTTATATGCCAACCCAAACCAGAAACAAA
Organism: Antilocapra americana; assembly: GCA_007570785.1. Classification (NCBI taxonomy): domain Eukaryota; kingdom Metazoa; phylum Chordata; class Mammalia; order Artiodactyla; family Antilocapridae; genus Antilocapra; species Antilocapra americana. The sequence continues at coordinate 18,024,816 of ML661338.1, forward strand.
TGGATCTAAAACATGAAGTTGAGCCTAACTGAAATTGCTTCTTGGGATAAGAAACTCATTTTATGATTTCTTAATATTGACTTAAGTTGACCAACCATTGAGGATTTTCTGAATTTTAGCACTAGAAGTCCAGTGTCCTGGTAAACCCCTCAGTTCTAGGAAAACCAGGATAGCTGATGACCCTACCTTGACTTTCTGATTCTAAGAATCCTTCTCAGAAATAAGCTTTTAATCTTCTCTTATTAATATGAAATATTTCCTTGGAAAAAATATTCCTTCCATATGAGTCCATTTATTTTTCAGAATATATCAGGCTTTCAACCAAAACACATGGCTAAGCAGCACGTAATACAGTTCATGTGCCTACATAATGACATAGGACTTGTATACAGAGATATGTGATCAGTTAATTGTGAGCACCTCCACTCCAGCACTTTTATTATATATTTTTAAATTTTTTTATTTTATTTTTAACTTTTTGTCTGTATTGGATTTATAGCCAATTGACAATGTTGTGATAGTTTCAAGTGGATAGCAAAGGGACTCAGCCATGCATATACATGTATCCATTCTCCCCGAAACTCCTCTTTGATCCAGCCTGTCACATAACACTGTGCAGAGTTCCCTGTGATATACAGTAGGACCTCGTTCGTTAGCATTTATTATATTTAATTGAATTGTTTAACCATCTATTAGTCCTTCAGTCATGTCTGACCCTTTGCAATCCCATGAACTGTAGCCTACCAGACTCCTCTGCCCATGGAATTCTCCAGGCAAGAATACTAGAGTAGGTAGCCATTCCCTTCTCCAGGAAATCTTCCCAACCCAGGGATCAAAGCCAGGTCTTCCACATTGCAGGCAGATTCTTTACCGTCTGAGCCACCAGGGAAGCCCATGAACACTGAAGTGGGTAGCTATTCCCTTCTCCAGACGATCTTACCAGCCCAGGTATTGAATTGGGTCTCCTGAATTGCAGATGGATTCTTTACCATCTGAGTCACCAGGGAAGCCCCATCACATCTTATCAGGAGTCCAGTCATTTTCATCTCTGATTCTATAGCATCTAGTAAGCTGACTGGCACATCAGAGACACCTAGGAAGTATATAGTAAACTGAGATGTGAAACCTAAACTTGTACAGTTCAGCCCTTGTGAGATTCAGATTTTTGATGTTTTATAAAGTATACATAAAAATCTTCATTTAAGACTCATAGAGTGTAGTGAGGCTTAAATATTAATAACATAACATGCAAAATGTTGACCACTTTTGTAAACTATAAAATATAATAAAGTTTAAGTTTGAGAAGGGATTGATATTAATATTTAATAGCTTTAAGGGCTTTCCAGTTTTTTTACTAGTGGTAAACAATCCTCCTGCCAAAGCAGGAGACATAAGAGACATGAGTTTGATCTCTGGGTTGGAAAGATCCCCTGAAGAAGGGAATGGCAATCCGATCCAGTATTCTCGTCTGGACAATCCCATGGACAGAAGATCCTGGCGGGCTACAGTCCACAGGATTGCAAAGAGTCGGACATGACTAAGCAACGCAAACATTTCAATTTGGTTTTCATCCAGGAGTCTGCCATGACTCCTGGATTCTTGAATTGATTTTTGAATATTAATTTTATACTTCTGCCCAAGAGTTTGTCATTTATCCTATACATAAATGACCACAAGGCAATGTGAAATGGACTCTCTTTGACATGGATATAGTCACTTACAAATTAATACCATCATATCTAAATACAATAAGAAATGTGGATGCATTTAAGTTCAGTCTAGTTTGTTTCCTGAAAGATTTCACTCAAAGTCATCTATATTAATGTTGTGCAATACTTGATAAGCCAATGAAATTGAAATAAATTTCATATTTATTGCCAAAGCAATTAACTCTTTATTGCAGCATGACTCATAGCTGTCTCTTCAGCTTACTCCTGCTTAGAAGGGCTTGTTCAAATGCTATCACATCCAGGGCTTGATTCAGGTGGCCAATCATAGGTACTCTATTTCTATGACAATTTCCATTGAATTACTCCTTGGTTATGTGAATCCACCATGAATTCAGAGCAGCTTGATCAATATGGAAGATAATCTTTGCCTCTAGATTTGGATTAATTTAGGTTAAGTTCCTGGATTATCTAGATAGAATATATGGCTCTTTGGTTTCTTCCTACACCTAGGGTGCAACGGGTAGGATTCCCCAATAACTGAGTCCTCTCCTTTTACAACGATCTAAAGTAGGTAGGGCTTCAGACAGAGGAGAACATTCCAGAGCCAAAGCTATAAGTTCCCCTCTGGGTCTCATGCTACCTCCTTTGTGAGTTACTTAAGAGTGAGATCATGGTGTTTGGAGTCCTTATCATTGGAGATGCATTAAATTATTCATGTATTTTCAAAAACATGAACTCTTTGAAGAAGAGGACACAAGATACCTGGAGTAGCCTGATAGGATTCCTAAGATCAAGCTGAACTTGGAATTGTAAAAGCCACAGTGGAAGATAGTGGGATTGGTGAGGCAAAGACCACTATCTCACACAGTCAGTAAAAGGTAAAATGTGCTGGCTTAGGACATGTTGTCAGGAAGGAGGGGCTAGAATATTTATTCTTTTGTGTATTCATCCTTTTATTCAACAAACATCTATTTATTACGTGCTGTGTAACTATGTAGCAAGTAAGCACTGGGCTTATAGCAAAGACTATATAGGTGTTTGTTTTCATAGAATTTGCACATTTTTTTTTGGAGGGGGGCACTGAAAAGTGGTTAATATTAAATAAATTTCTAAAAAATAACTTGGCAATGTAAACATCAGGTTGTGATGTGTTCATTACAAATATTTAAACTAAATGATATGATAATGAGTGTCAGCGTATCTACACAGATGGGCTGGAATCTTACTATAGATCTGACTAGCAAACAGAAGCCAGGCAAAAAGTGGGGACATGGGATTACCATTAGAGAGTGTGGTTAGAGCAAAGGCTCTTAGGGAGTAAGAAAACTGGTGACTGGTAGGAAGCAAAGGCCAGTATAGCTAGAACAGAGAGGGTGAAGTGGAGAATGTTAGAGAGAAGGCTAACATTAAAAAAAGAGAGAAAAAAAAAAGACCAGCTTATGTAATGCTCTGTTAACTAGGAAAAGAAACTTGCATATGTGTATATAATGGGGAAGCATTTAAAAAATTTAAGCAGATGATAATAAGTAAGTACTATGGTATATTTACAATGTGAACTTGCATAATTTTGTTAGTAGTAACTAAAATATAAATTGGATAAGGAGTGTGTGACTTGAGGTCTGGCTAGAGATGGTGGTGTCTTTTTACATGAGGTCAAGATATGCAGAAGAATTTAACTACTGTAATTAATTAAATTAAAGTTCTCCAGTACAATGAAATACTAATCCAACATTAGGAGGATGGGGAAATTATAATAAAATAGAAATATTATTATACCATATTTTAGCATAAAAATAATGCAAATTACTTTCTTAAGTATGATTTCATTTTTCATTTGGATAACAGATATGTTATATAACAGATATATAACAGATATGTATATAATATGAACATCCAGTATTGAAAGGGCATTTTCTCTCCTAAATCCTATCTTTTACAATCTAAACTTTCTTCTCTATCAATTCTTTCTCTTCTATTGTTTTCTAGTATTTCTTCAATTTCATATGTATCTAATTATATATATTTTTAACTTTTAGAAAAATTGAAGTAAAATTAACTTACAGTGTTATATTAGTTTCAGGTGTACAACATAGTGATTCAACATTTGTATACATTATGAAATAATCATCATGATAATCTAGCTACCATCTGTACCATAACTTATTAAATATTATTGACTATGTCTCCTATTCTGTATATTATATCCCCATGACTTATTTATTTTTTTAATTAATGAATTTTAATTGAAGGTTAATTACTTTACAATATTGTGGTGGTTTTTGACATACATTGACATGAATCAGCCATGGGTGTACAAGTACATAACTAAAAGTTCTGCCTCTTATTGCGCTTCACCTGTTTTGCCCATCCCCGCACACCCTCCACCTGGCAGCCCCCCAGTTTGTTCTTTGAATGTATGAATCTGATTCTGTTTTGTTTGTTTTGCTTTTCTAGATTCCACATACAAATGAAATCGTACAGTATTTGTCCCTCTCTGCCTGACTTACTTCACTCAGCGTGGTACCTTCTGGGCCCAGTCATTGTGTTACAAATGGCCAGATCTTATTCTTTTTAATGGCTTAGTAATATTCCATTGTGCATTTGTGTGTAAGTGTGTGTTTGTGTCTGTGTGTCTGTGTATACACACGAATCACATCTTCTTTATCTGTTCATCTCTCTGTGGACACTTGGTCACTTTCCTGTCTTGGCTGTTGTAAGTAATGCTGCAATGAACACAGAGTTGTCTATATTTTTGCATGTTAGTACTATAGTTTTCTCCAGGTAAATAAACAGAAGTGGAATGACTGAATCATATGACAGTTATATTTTAATTTTTTTGAAGACACTCCGTATATTTTTCCATAGTAGCTGGAATCAGATTTGTTTTGTTTTTGAGTTGTATGACTTTTTTTTATAAATTCTGTATATTAATTCCAAGTTAGATATTAATTATATCTTTAATAACAAATATTATATCCAAAGTTACAATGAGGGCAAATATTTTTTTAATTTACATATTCCATATATTGTTTTATAGCTAAAGCATATTTTGTCACTCACTATGTCTTTATTGACAAATAGATATTACAAAAACAATCTCTTCTTGATATAGTTTTTCACTAACAGGTAGCACTATTTGGATTGGAGCTTCCAAACCTGGTTGTACCCCAGAATCATTAAAAGAATTTGGAAAACATATAAATTCCCAGGTCTACTTGTGAAGATTCAAATAAAGAAGTGTGAGGTGTTCTTCAAAATCTGTCTTTTTTGATGAAGATGCATGAGTTTGGGAACCAATTTAGAACTTATCATAAGTAAATTTTTAAAACATTTTTAGTGTATTTGAAGGTTTATGTCAAAATATTCTTTTTCTACCTTTTCATCATGGACTTAACTATCATTTTTTTCTTAGAAGTTGATCAAACCTAAAGATATTTGATATTTTCATACTTGCCTTACTGAAATGCAGAAATTAATCCAAAAATCTAGAATGTGTCAGTGTATACTGCATCATTTTGCCCACAAAAATAAGCATTGACTTCTAAGATAAAATGAAGTCAGCTGGTACTTATTGAAATTTAAGTTACAGGCTTACTGAAAGTCAGATCTAAAAGAAATTAGTTCCATTCTACCCATCTTTCTAAATGCTCATTGCAGGAAAGCTGGGTTTATTGATATTATTTCAGATTTGTCATCTGGAGAATGAAGGATCTGATCTTCCCTCTCATATGTTGGATTCCCAGTCTCTCCAACTTTCACATCTTCAGTCCCAAGATGCACTTTCCCTAGGGTTGCCATGGTTTCTTGTGTACACGTCTGTTCTTGGACTCCTTCCTGTGTTCCTCTTGGTAACAAAAATCTTTGTCTTCTCCATGTTGATATTCCTACTTTGGTGCCTAGGATACAGATAATCAACATAGATACTCAACAATACTGCCTCATCTTGATTTTTTTGTTTGCAGTTATTCTCATCTCTGGAATACTTCTGATTTTCCTAAGCCTACTTCTAGAGAATATTGACACCCTCCTGAGATGTGTGGTCTTGTGTTTACACATGTGGAAGTTCTTAGAAAACAACATTTTCTACCATGTCTTTATTTCACCACTGGCTATCATGACTAGTTTATAGTGAGAACAGATGTTTGCTAAACTGAACTGAATCTCTCTCCACTGGAGAACATGTTCTATAACATTTTAAGTTTAAAAAATAGATATAGTTAATATGATGTATTGCTTGCAAAACTGACTTGAATTCAATAGACTCAGATGAAAGACTTTTAAAGGTTAAATATCTTTGACTAAAACAGACTTTATTTTAGATCTCCTCAATAGCATTTTCCTTTAAAAAGCACAAGAAAACCTCAATTTTCTGATTATTCTCTTTTAAATTGATTTATGCTTTCTCTTTCAGATGGAAGCAAAGGGCTAACCTGTAGTACATTTCTTGGAGTAAATGCCTCTTGAGTACAAATGATTAAATAGTATTTAGGGGACATGAAAAAGATAGAATGGGAATATATATGCTCCAACTTTGAAGATTGTATTTGTGCTGTGCTGTGCTTAGTTGCTCAGTCGTGTCTGACTCTTCCAGACCCTTTGGACTGTATTCTGCCAGGCTTCTCTGTCCATGGGATTTTTCAGGTACTGGAGTGGGTTGCCATTTTCTCCTCCAGGGGATCTTCCTGACCATGGTATCAAACCCATATCTCCTGTGTCTCCTGCATTAGAGGCGAATTCTTTCCTGGCTGAGCCACTAGGGAAGCTTCATGTATTTAAAACAATATATTATTTTTTCATAATTATTTCTTTGTATTTATGGCTATATTTTAAATTATGAAATAGCAGTAACAGGTAATATAATGCTAGGTATTTAAAAACAAAGTCAGCATGTTGAAGCAATAGATCTTTCTCTGTGTTATGAAAACCAGGAGTCACTAATGAAAAGCTGCTGAAAGAATTTGTAGAACACATGGAAGCCCTGGGCTTCTGGCTCCTTTAAGTTCCAGTTTGAAAACTCTTTGTTTAAGGAACACAATTAGTCACAACTGTCATGAGGCATTTGGAAGTCAGTAACAATCCACAGCAATAAATAAATGGAGAGAACTTCTATTGAGTTAAAAACTTATAGATTAATGAAATCTGAAACCAACCAAGTAAGAACGTATGATTAGTATCATCCAATACTCAGCTAACTATTTCAATAGTGTGGTCTAGTGGGAAGTCTGACAGTACATTTTAGAAAAAAAATTTTTTTAAATGCTTAGATAATCTTACAATAGCTACTATTTACTTTTGAAAGACCATATATATGTGTGTGTGTGCGTGTATGTGCATGCTGAGTTATTTCAGTTGTGTACAGCTCTTTGCAACCCCATGGACTGTAGCTTGCCAGGCTCCTCTGTCCATGGGGATTCTCCAGGCAAGAATACTGGAGTGGATTGCCATGCCCTCCCTCCTCCAGGGGATCTTCCCGAACCAGGGATCGAACTCAGGTCTCCTAAATCACAGGTGGGTTCTTTACCAATGATCCACTAGGGAATCCCATATATAATATATAATTGTTAGCTTTAGTGCTAGGTATCTCTCATTAACTAAAAGCAAATCAATTAAGAACACATTTTAATTACAATTTTCCAATATGAAAACTTTCAAGAGGCTTTAAGTACAAACAGTGTTAGCTTTGAGTTATACCTTACGGAAGTGTAATTGGACATTTTAATTAAATCTTTTTTCCTCAGTATAATATTCTGGTGAGTTTCATCTCTACTTGATGAAGTTTATGGCTTAGGAGATATTTTTCATTTGCTTTGAGGAGAGAACATCTTATATAGAAAAAAAGGCATGACATTTTAAATATTTACCAGTTAAAATATATTTTAAAGTAGGAATTCTCATCCAGGCAGGAAATTAAATTTCTCCAAATTAAGGACAAATGCTCTTTTACTAGTTGGAGATTTGGATATCATATTAATTTTTGAAAGAATATTATTGAGTTATTTCAATAATTGGAATCACTTGAAAGTGGGAGGTAACCATTTTAGAATAGATCTGCTGGACACTAAAATCATATAAAAGTTAGTGGAAATGATATTTAATGAATTTTACTCATTATGTTTGCAAACCAACTTGTATCTGCACTGTTTCAGTGTTTAATTACCTTCTTTTTAGAATCATTTATGTCTTAACATGTAACCAAATTTTCTCCAGAATTTATAAGTTTGAAGTTGATTATAGTATTTGTCATAGTTAATTCTATACAAAATTATCTCTCTTTATCTTGGTCCTGCTGTAACATCTTCAGAAAATGATGGTGATAGTGAGCAAAGCCTCTTGGCTTTGCCATGATTAGTTATAATCACATAACAACCAGAATGGAAATATGTTACAAAAGCTTGTATGGTCGAGTTGTGATGGGCCTGGCAGCTGGAAAATAGTAATCTGAAGACATGCCTACATTTTTGCCTACATTTTTGGTATGTCATGGCAATTATATGGCATTACATATGCTGACCATTTGAGATGATTACTATATATTTATTATAAAAGGGAGAAGGATCTTTGGCATTCGGAATGGGGAAAAGATGAATTATGGAGCAATCATTCCTCTCCTACTGGATTTTAGCCTGGGAAATTTCATTTCTAATAAACCAAGTGCTGGAAATATTCTAATGCTTTTACAACTTGGATGTTTATTTGAGATATTTAAATTAAAACTGAATACTTATTACAGATTTTACATTACCTTTTAGAGGTTATTACTTTCTCTTAGTGAACTGATGTCTGAAGAAAATTAATAAGCAAATAGAAAACTGTTTCATAAGATAATTCTTAAAACATTCAACTTATGTCATGTGAATTTATTTGGAAGTTGTTTAAATCCTAGTAGCTCATGGGAACCATCTTTTGTTTACCTCAAAACAAGCCCATTTATGAAAATGTTTTGCAGCAGCTACTTTCAATCAGAACTGAATACACCCTTCATGTTCTTAGACTGATATAAATATAGCTTGAATAATTTTGGATTCCAAATTGCTAGATTTGCATATGGTGTATCCATGATTCATACTAAATTCCAGGGGACAGAAGCTAGGTCTGTTCTTCCTAGAGAATTCCTGCAAGGTCTTGTAAAATTAGATCCTAATAACTTTTTAATGATAATAATTTGTATTCGCAGTCTCATTTTTTCTTGGATTATGTGATGTTTTTACTACATGTTGAGTAGAATCTCATAAGTATATTGTAAAAGTACATAGTTAAACTCTCCTTCTAGTGGCCATTCTGGAAATAATGGGTATTTTAAACTCAATTAGGGGGGGAGGGAGGAGGGAGGGGGGAGGGAGGGGGGTTCTGGAGGGGGAGCATATGTAAACCCATGGCAATATCATGTCACTGTATGGCAAAACTAATAAAAATAAATTAATTAATTAAAAAAACTCAATTAGGCCTAACTCAACTGGATTTTCTTGAAACTAATGCATGTGTGAATTAAATTTCATTAATTTAAGTGTTTTTTTCTTTAAGTTTGCCTTGTTCTAAAAAAATTCAAGGCAATAATCAAAATGCATACAAATAAGAACTCAAAATGAGGGAAGGAGGAAATTAAAAAGAAGACTAATAAATCTGTAAGAATGAAGGTGAGAAAAATAAGATGAAACTAAAGGTGTGATTGGGTCTTCCCTGGTGACTCAGTGGTGAAGAATCTGCCTGCCAATGCAGGAGATGTGGGTTCAGTCCCTGGGTCAGGAAGATCCCCTAGAGTAAGAAGTGGCAACTCATTCTAGTATTCTTGCCTGGGAAACCCCATAGACAGAGGAGACTGGTGGGCTCCAGTCCATGGGGTCACAAAAGAGTCAGCAACTAAACAATAGCAATGAGAATGTGATTAGAAACAAAATATATGCTGAGAGGACATTTTCTAGTAATAGGGAACAGATACAGCTTAAATTTTCTGGCAGATGATGAAAACACAGAGTCATGGTTGGTTAATTATCTCAAAGTGTCTATACAATAAGAACAATACACTTACCTAGAGTGTTAGTCTCTCAGTTGTGTCTGACTCTGTGATCCCATGGGCTGAAGCCATCAAGCTCCTCTGTCCATGGAATTCTACAGGCAAGAATAGTGGAGTGAGGTGCCATTTCCTTCTCCAGATGATCTTCCCAAACCCAGGGATCAAACCCAGGTCTCCTGCATTGCAGGTGAATTCTTTACTGTCTGAGCCACCAGGGAACACAAGGACACTTATCCTGAAGAATAAAGCAATTCTCTAAATTGAATCTAGAGAAATATTTTTTAATTACATTCACAAAACAAAACAAAACAAATGAAAAAAAAAAACACAACTATGGTGTGATATGTTAAACAATGCTATCCACAACATTTTTTTTAATAAATGCAAAAGTGTGTTTCAGTAACCTATTTTTTAATACCCCTCAAAGTGGATTAAATGCATCGGATCAGAGAATAATTCAGCAAAAAGATTGTATAGGATGGTAAAACAATGTGCAGTTTTCTCACAGTCTGCCTTAACTCACGGTGTAATCACAGTTAACTTTCTGGTGGAAAAATATGTTTTTTCCTTAAAATCTCTATATCTAAGAATGCCACAATTTTAATTTTAGTACCCAGAAAAAGAACATGAAAGGGACAGAGAAGTCACTGCCATTGGCTCCACAAAGACTAGGAAAGAAAAGCATACAATTAAAACAAAAAATAAAAACCCCACAGCTTAATTTGAAGCACTTATGGACCCTCCCTTGACTAATGAACAATGGACAATCTGTTATTAATGCCCACAGCACTTTGGCACAAAATTTAATTCAAAGCATTAGAGGTCTTTGCTAATCCCCTGCTTATATTTCAGGGGTACTGATGTGGCTTTCAAGAAACTAGAGCAAATTGATTGATTTCAGGGTTGAATTTACTTGCCTTGAGCACTGAGCTTAAATTGTCTGGGCTTAGGAGAAAAAAAAGAAACAATGGAAAAGATAAGGTGACCTGGTTGTGGTAAGTTGCTATGGGCTTCTGCTTCATGCTCAGCACTCTCAAACATCACTCAAGACTGACTAGCTAATTTAATGAACTGCAAATGCCTATAATTACTCTTTATTGAGCTGTAATTAGTGCCAGGCATTATGTTAGGTGCTTTACAATCCTCTCTGCTATTACTCATACATCAGCTTGAATAGTGTCCCCCTAAAATTCATGTCCACCCAGAACCTAAGAACATGACCTTATTTGAAATCAGGTCTTTGCAGATGTAATTAGTTAAAATGAGATCATACTGGATTACGATGGACCCTAATCCAATGTTTGGTGTCTTTATGAAGAGAAAACAGGCCCAGAGAAGAATGGCAAGTGGCAGCAGAGGCAGAAATTGAAGTGGTGATATCTACAAGCCAAGGTACCCCAAAGGTTGCCAACAAATAGTCTCCAGAAGCTAGAAGAAAAGTGTTGGAAAAAAACAGTACACTATGTGAAAGTTGCAAGTTAATTTTTATTTGGGGCAAAATGAGGACTGCAGCCAGGAAGATGGCATTTCAGATAGCTCTGAAAAACTGTTCCAAGAAGTCAAGGGGAAGAGCTAGGATATATAGGAGTTTGTGACAAAGGTCAAGTAGTTGGGACATCAACAGATTATTGTTAATTAAAGACATCAGATATGTCAAGATAAGGAATTTAATGCTTTTGTATGGATGGGGAGATTCAAGAGTCTGGGCTCACTGGAATCATTCCTTTGACATGCACCTCAGCTACCTGGGGCCACTATCCCATGTTTTCACATCTGGAGTTTCCTTGGGGCTCACCGTAGGGAGTGGCTGCAGTCTGATGGCTACTAGATGGCAGGTATTTCCTTCCAGAGTTCCCTCAGGACTTATTTCCACCATCCATAGTGGCTGCAATTGCTGATGACTATGACATCCTTTGTTTACTGACATAGCAGGAAATGTTCCATTTCTCAGAGGCAGAGGATGGTTTCTGTCTCATAATCTTTAAAAGAACTGACCCTGCTAGTACTGTGATTTTAGACTTCTCGTCTCCATGACCGTGAGAAAATACATTTTAGTTTTTAAAGTCACTAGTTTGTGGTAATTTCTCTCCTTCTACTTTAGGAAACTAGTACAATTCATATAAACACCTCAAGATAAATGTCTCTGTCTCTTCTCAACAAATTATAAAACATTACCTGATTTTAAGCCCTATGCTCACTCCATTTGTCTTTTAGTCAAGCTCATAAAACAGTATAGCGTGATTAGGTGATCTTATTAATATAAATTATCCAAAGAACTTATGATAACTGATCACACACACCTTTTTATTCCAATTCCAAGAGGAACCTCTCTTGTTATTACTACCTTGCCAAAACCTGTGACCTAGTGGATAGCCAAGCAGAGATGGTTTTGGTGATTTCCAAATCAAAAGAAGTCTTTAATGCTTGAGGGAGGGAAAGTTAAAGATTTTAGAAGACTATGCAAGGCAAAGAATGTGTATATTTTGCTTTAGATTTTCAGAATAACCTATTATAGGATACTGGGAATGACTGGGGATTCTAGGAGAGAGCTCTTCTGTTAAAGTCAAGAAATCTTGGATAAGCATGGTTCGGAAGATAGGAATAATGAATGTCACAACCAAAGTTGGGTTATCAACATAGACACTGAGTCATGTGCAGATCATGTACAGGGTAGAATAGGAGAAACCAAGGAGACAGGTTTGACTTTACTAAAGGAGCCAAATGGAGCATGTGGTCAAGAGGTCACAAGAAGGAGGTGGTCTGGAAAGGGATGTGTGAACACCATCTGTCATGAAGGGCATGCCATCTCAGATTTGTGTTGAATTTGGAAGGTGAAGACAGCAAGTGAGTGGGGACCATCAGGGTCAAGAGATTCAGGATAGATGGGCAGATGGAAACCGAAACGGGCTAAATCTATGGTAGGGAGTCAAATACCAGAAATTTAAGTTCATAGGAACAGAGAAAGATGTCCATTTTTCCATTCCCTTGCCACAATGTGAAATTTTGATAGAAATTAGAGATTGTTTCACATATTTAAAGTTCCTTCATCTTTAGAATTAATACCACACTTTGCAGTGTGGGTGAAAGGATTGTTTCTAGGCTGGCAATGAAAAGCATTTAGCAAATTTTAGCTCTCTTATCTCAATTGCATAGTATCCCAAGCTACATACATCTCTTTCCAACTGAAATCTCAATGTCAGAGATAAGAGTGGTCCACTTATTTTTTTTTTTGATACCCTTCTCATTAGCAAATGCTGTAGGAACATTTCTCAAATGAATAAAAAAATTATGAAATCCAGTAACTTTTGTAAAGAAAGAATTATGCTAGATTATAGAGATAAATGATAATAAAATCAAGTCTTTCTTTTTGAGCAACACATGTAACTTTTTGTGGAGACAAAAACACATTAAAAAAGACCAGCGCATACTGTGACAAATACCAAGTCATAGTAGGTACAGAACACCATGGAAGAAATGAATGTCTTGATTCCCCTAAATGAACTTTTTCTCTTCCTCTGATTGTTTGTTGATGTTATTTCCTACATAACCACAATCCCCATCTCTAATCTGTTCTTCTAAATCCTATCCTTCTATTAAATAATATTTTATTTAATACCAGTTTCTCCAAGAAGCCTTCTTGATTTCTTATAACCTGATAGAAACCTTACCATAGCACTTCAGACATTTTATGTGAATTATTTTATAGTTTATACTTTATCGTGATTTTGGCTTACTTCCACCCCAAACCTTAGGGTCTTCAGAACAGATTTTCAATCTATTTTGATAATATTTTAACTCCTAACAGCTCTAACCTTGATAGTTCATACCTAAAAGTCAATATTTTTCTTTGAAAATCTTTGAAATAAATTTTTGGTGTGGTTGTTCAAGATAAGAAATGGATTTCATTACTCTATCAGCAGATAAGGTGAATAAAACTATTGGAGAAATTGAATACAGCTACTGGAGAAAAATTCATGCCTAAGCTTCTGGAACAAAAGAAAACAAAAACTATTTGAAGCCAAATTTCTTAGTAGTGAGGTCAGACAGAATTCATCTACCAGGAAAACGAAAAAAATCCTCATTGTTTGCTATTTGCATTATTAAAACTCTTAATATGACTCATTACATTTATCCTGAGAAAGAGTTTGTTAGAATTAACTAAGTAAAAATATTTTAGGTACCTTTAGAATTTTTTAAGATATTTTAGAATTTCTTTTGGAATATTGGGTGAGACTTCATAGTGCTTCAAAATGTTGAGACTAGATTTTTTTTTTTTAAAAAAAAGAAGGCATACATTGTTGCAAAAAATTTTTTAAATCTAAATATTTCCTAATTATTTACATGTTATATTTGTTTCTTATTACATGGTTCAGTTACAAAATGCCAATAATGTATATGTTTACTCCTGAATTCTTAAGAGAAATGTGATAAGAAGGGAAAATGTTAATACAAGGAAACAAATATGAAAGGTGGAGAACTCAAAGGCACATATATACACACAAAATAAATTGTTCCTGTGTAATTCAACACTTAGGTCAACTTAAAAAATAGTCACAACCTGAAAGTTGAGAGTTACATTTTATTTGGTGGGAATTTTTAGGATGTCAAGCCTGTGAGATAGCATCTCAAGTAACCCTGAGAGAACTGCTCTGAGATCTCAAGAAGAGAAACCAAATTATATAGAAGTTTTTTCCACAAAGGGCAAGTAGTCTTAACACCAAAACTGAAGTGAAAGTCATTCAGTCGTGTCCGACTCTTTGTGACCCCATGAACTATATAGTCCATGGAATTCGCTTGGCCAGAATACTGGAGTGGGTAGCTGTTCCTTTCTCCAGGGGATCTTCTCAAACCAGGGATTGAACCCAGGTCTCCATCTTCCCAATCCAGGGACAGAACCCAAGTGTTCTGCATTTTAGACAGATTCTTTACTAGTGAGCCACCAGGAAAGCCCAAGAATACTGGAGTGGGTAGGCTATCCCTTCTCCAATGGATCTTCCTGACCCAGGAATTAAACCAGGGTTTCCTGCATTGCAGGTCGATTCTTTACCAACTGAACTACCAGGGAAGCCCTCAAGATTATGGTTAATTAAAGAAAACCAGATAATCCAAGTTACGAAATTTAGCTCTTTTCTAGTATGGGAAGCGGAGAAGGCAATGACAACCCACTCCAGTACTCTTGCCTGGAAAATCCCATGGGCAGAGGAGCCTGGTACTTCACTTTCACTTTTCACTTTCATGCATTGGAGAAGGAAATGGCAACCCACTCCAGTGTTCATGCCTGGAGAATCCCAGGGACGGGGGAGCCTATGGGCTGCTGTCTATGAGGTCGCACAGAGTCGGAGATGACTGAAGTGACTTAGCAGCACCAGCAGCAGCAGTATGGGAAGATAAAAAGAGTTTGGACTTACTGAAATCACCCTTGTCATATGCATCTCAGCTATCCGGGGCCAGTATCCTGTGTTTTTCACATTCTGAGTTCACTTACCATAGGGAGTGGCTGCAGTCTGACAGCTGTTAGATCACGGGTATTTGTCTCCTTTTGAGTGACTTTAGGGCTCCCCAGCTTACATTGGAAGACTGGAATCACTGATGACTGTGACATCCTTGCTTTACTGATATGTCACTTTTTTTTTTCTCCCTTTTATTGTTTTTGCCATACAATGCCATGATATCACCATGGGTTTACATTGATATGTCACTTTTATTTCAACTCTTATAATCATCTTCCCTCTATTCCTCATTCAGTGGGCAAATGTTGGAATTCCAAATTCCTCAAAATCATCTCTCTCTTTTTATGCACTTCACTCAAATCCTATTGATGAAGTGATAGTTCTAGATGGTAGTTTATTTTAAATGTACTCTGATAAAGCAGGCTTCCGTTGTAACTCAGTTAGTAAAGAATCTGTCTGTAAAGCAGGAGACCTGGGTTCAATTCCTGGGTCATGAAGATCCCCTGGAAAAGGAAATGACAATCCACTCCAGTATTCTTGCCTGGAGAATCCTAAAGATAGAGGAACTGGCAGGCTACAGTCCAGGGTAAGGAACTGTAAGGGTTGGACACCACTTAGTGACTAAACCACCAGCACAACCACCTGATAAAGCATATAATCATACTCTCATGCTATATTAAAATGTGTTCATGTACTTTGTCCATTGAATTCCTAATTTCTTTTAAAGTAGCCCCTGCTGAAAGATTAAAATGATCATCATAACTATAACCTTAACATTGATTAGTAGCATTCAGTAGTACCCCATGAAATGCTACCTTCTAGAAGGATTAGTTTGAATATGAGATAATTTCAGTCCAGTCTTTTTAATCTACAGTCTTATTTTCTTGATTCACCACAAAATGCTTTATAAATAGCAGCTTGTGAAAAAAAAAATATGGGTGCAGGTTCTGCTGAGAGAAAATAAAATGGCTCCCTGGGAACGGAACTTCGGTTGTGGCTTGACTCCTCTCAGGGGCCAAAGCAAATACGAGCCCACAGAATGAAGAGGGCTGCTTCCAGTTTTGAATAGTTACAGTCACTGTAACATAACTCATTGTTCACCAAGCAAGATGTAAACTGTTCAAATGGACTGGATGTGTTACTTATTGGAACTAGGCAAAGGGCTTAAAATCCTAGCTATTTCCTTGTGCAAAGGATTGACTGTACTATTCATTTTCTGAGATAAACATCCTTAAAATTGTTGGCAATTTGCAATATGTGAACAGTGTACTTTTGGATTTGAGGATGCATAACTGTGGTTTTGAATCCTCCTTCTGTTGCTTAGGTGTATATCCTTAGACAATTTTGTAAATCCCTCTGAGTCTCAATTTCCTTATCTTTGAAATCACTAATGTCTGTCTTCTTAGGGTTGTTGTGGAGATTTTAAATGAAATGACGTGAGTAAAATCTTCGGTGAACTGTGTGGGAAGGGCCACCAAAAGGAAGAGGCAGAGAAAACAAGATTGTAATGAGCCAGGAGATTATAATGCCCTTTTTATGTGCTCTCACTGAACCCCATACAAAAATTGATTCTGAAACTTACTTAGCAGAGCCTGCATTTTGCTCATCTCTCTATGTCAATGGCGAACTTCTTAAAGGAAGACGCTGCCTTTTTTTTTCCATCTTTTTTATTTCAGAATTTGACACAGGGTCTGACTCAGTTTTGATTAAATGTTTTTTTGTTAAACGAATAGTAGAATAGCCTCAGAAACTATGACCTGATAAGGATTTTGTCACCAGAGGCAGTGAAGTCTTGGGACAACTGATCCATGGATAAGCCACAAACTATTGATCTCAAATGCTCTCTTACCAATCCCAGATTAATATGAGAACTATTTTTTAAAGTACAGATTTCAAGAAATGGGGATCTGTGAATCTGTCATTTAAACAAGCCACCTAGGTTATTCTAAAGTTCAGTCAGATTTTTCTTAGGCAGTTCTCAAGCTCTTGGCAGTCTTACTAATGACTCAACACTCAAATTTAGTATTAGAGTGCCCAAGGTCAACTAGCCAGGTCCCAACAAAAAGAATGAGAACAGTAGAGGCCAGCAGGAAAGGGAATTCTGAGAAATCTAGGCAAGCTTGCATGTGATAATGATCTTGGATAGTACTTGTCAAACTTCTCTGATTATTTAATCAGGACAGGAAATCAGAATAAAAATCTGAATACAGGCTGGCAGCGTTGGAATTCTATCCTCATTTGGTAAGTAACAATTTTTTATACCTTAATTTCCTCATCTGTAAAACAAAGATAATCATATTTCTACTTTATAAGGTACTATGAAGACTAAATGAAATAATTATATAAAGCACAATGCTTGGCATAACTGTGTGTCAATTCATACTACTGTTACCATCATCACTAGCATCTATAACAAAACCATTATCATCTTTGCAGGATTGAACATGTCCTTCTTCATGAAGCCTTACCTGATTTTTCCAGTTCATAAATATTTAACTTTCTTTGAAACACCTTAACAAATAAATTATGAAACAATTTTAGCATCTAGTTCTATACTCTCTTGTATAATGATGTTTTTCAGCAATATGTTCCTATCTTATTCTTAGATCTTTGTCTTTTGAAGCAAAATATATGCTTACTGACAGTCTATAGCAAAAACGTCTCTTTTGGGTCAGAAATACAGTCAATTTCAAAATCACATATTAGATGAACAATTCTATTCTAAAAAACAATACCAGTTATAGCCAGTTCCCATTGGAACATTATAGAACATCATCAACAACAATCAAAATGGAGGTAATTATCGTCACTTTGTAGCTTGTCCTTTGAAAATTAATTCCAACCACTGAAGCACATATCAAAAATATGCTTTGGTTTTAAAAATAGGCCATACACATGCTTTGAGGTCAGAATTCTAAGCACTAGTTACATTTTTGCATTTTTCAAGAGAATTCTGTATTGGAATTTTGGATTGTGCAAATATGAGACAAACCAGAAATAAATTTACTTGGCCTCACTTAACTCTAAACTTGCTGGCTCCTAAACACAGCTGAAGAAGATTGATTATTTATGTTTCTATGTCACTTTATCAAAAATGGTTATAAAATAGATAATATCTTTCATCAGCTTTCAAATGATGTTATATTAGGTTGAGGTTTCCCTAATATATGTGTACAGGTACATGCACACATGCACAAATATTGATGGCTTAAGAAAAAGTAATTTTAATTTCATAAATGAATTCCACTTGCTTTACTTTGTTTAGAATAGTTAGGTAATTACTTAATTGCATTTTCTTAATTTACTTTGTGTTTGATCTGAGAATTTTGAAAATATATGGAATTATTAATATCATTAAAGTATGTTAGTTGTAAAAAGAAAAAAGGAGAAAAATGGAAAAATTCCACCCATAATTTAAACCATGTACAAGCTCCTGTATCCTTGTCTTTTGAAGTAAAATGCTGACTGAAGAGTTAATGATTGGGAAATAGGAAGATGTAGAGACAAAGAATAGCTGTTGGGTTGGGGAACTGGTAACAATTTAGACTACAATTCTGCTGCATGATGTAATCACCAAACTCCCAGTTCCCTGAAAGATATAGATAAAGGCCTGAGACATTTTCCAAAGTCGTTCTTGTAGGAAGCAGAATGCTCCAGATGAAAAACTGCTGACCACAAAAGCATAAACCTTAGACTGAGTCTATGAAACCAGAAGGCTGATGATGCTTGAAACTTCACTTTGTTGCCAACCAATCTGAGAACCAATCCATATTTCATTTGTAATTTCCCCATCCCTCAACATACTAGGAATTGCAAAGCATGACATTCACGTGAGATTTTTATTATTGTTCAGCTACTAAGTCATGGCCGACTCTTTGCGATCCCATGGACTCTAGCACACCAGGCTTCCCTGTCATTCACCATCTCCTGGGGCTTGCTCAAATTCATATCTTTTGAGTTGATGATTCCATCCAACTATCTCATCCTCTGTCATCCCCTTCTCCTCCTGCCTTCAATCTTTCCCAGCATCAAGGTCTTTTCCAATGAGTTGGCTCTTCACATCAGGTGGCCAAAGTATTAGAGCTTCAACTTCAGCATCAGTTCTCCCAATGAATATTCAGGGTTGGTTTCCTAATTCTACTCTAAAAATTTCTGTGTATGTCTTAGCAAGCTTTCAGCAATTTTAATGATTTAAAATTATGAATGTTATGGTTTATAAATACATCCATAGAAGTGAAATCAAAGGACCCATACGACATATTAATTAGTGGCTCTAGCTGTGTACACTAAACTAAGGAGACAAACAATTCCAGCAATCCGATTTTCACATTGAAGGGCAAGTCTCTCAGAGGGCAAGGTAAGAAAAAATCTCAAGAGTAGCCAAAACTCATGTAAGAAAAGGTTAAGGAAGGCATCTGGTTTTTAGAGGTCAGGATACCAAATAGATAATAATTCTTGAAAGATATATAATTGGATCCTCAACCCAGGAATGAATTTTATAGCCAGTTTTTTGAAAATAGGAAAAATACCTCGGCAACAGAGGAAAGGGTTAGAACAGGAGGGAGTTGGCAAGAATTGTTTCCAGATGTACGTTTTGATTTGTAGACTTCTAAGATTTTTAGAAGCTTGGATGACAATCAACGAGGGCTGGATGCCTAGTCAAAGGAGGTTTGCAGGTAAAGCTGGAGAAAACCTAGAAGCTCCCAGTGTTCTGGCAGAGCCCTGGGTTCTGATCAACCCTGAGGGGAGTGGCAGATGTCCACCTCAGGGGTTCACTTAGTGTCACCCCCTCCCATGCCAAGTTGTTCAGATGAGACATTCTCACAGGCATTTAGTGAAGTCTGTATTTTTGTTTAGAAATCCAGATACATTTAATAGATATCAAATCCAAATATTTGGATTTGGAGTTCTGAATCTAGACGTTGCTTCATGTTCAATTGTATATACATACCTCTGTTCCTTGTGAAGTCTTCACCCACTTAAATTTTCTCTAAAGGAGTTAGTTTTGCCTCTTTAACTTACCAGATGAGGATTCTACAAATACTTCTATTTGAAATTAATCATTTTCATTCTCCAAGAGTTCTCTTGCATGTCTAAATTATTTTGCTTGATTGTACCCTTATCTCTTTGGTTCTGTCTATCTTGAGATAAAGTACAAACAGAATATTTCATTACTTATTGAATGCAGTTGTAAATTATTTTGTGTTTTATTTTCTTCAGACTTGGCTACCAACTCCAGTATGCTTGAGCTTCCCTTGTGGCTCAGCTGGTAAAGAATCTGCCTGTGTTCGATCCCTGTGTTGGGAAGATCCCCTGGAGAAGGGAAAGGCTACCCACTCTAGAATTCTGGCCTGGAGAATTCCATGGACTGTATAGGGGTCCTACAAAGAGTAGGACACTACTGAGTGACTTTCACTTTCACTTTCAATATAAACTCAAATCCTTTTAAGATTTATCCTTAAGTTCATCGCCCTTCCTTGATCATTTCTGGGGCTCTTCTTTGAACCCTCTTCAGTTTTCCTATAGTCTTCTTAAAAGAGAGAAATTGAAGCTGACAGTAACTCTCTAATTAGGCTCTGCTGCTCAAATGGCATGTAACTACATAGCTTTTAAGTTATGTTTTTCTATTAACCTATTCCCTTTTAGTGGTGGTACCACATTGCCCAAGGTAAGCATGTCAGTGATGGTTTTTTAAAGCATATAGAACAGACTCGTGGACTCTATGGAAGAGGGCAAGGGTGGGATGATATGGGAGAATGGCATTGAAACATGTTAATTATCATATGTGAAATCAATCGCCAGCCCAGGGCTGATGCTCGGGGCTGCTGCACCGAGATGACCCAGGGGGAGGGAATAGGGAGGGAGGAGGGAGGGGGGTTCTGGAGGGGGAGCATATGTATACCCATGGCGGTTTCATGTCAGTGTATGACAAAACCAACACAATAAAGTAAAGAAAATTAAAGAAAAAAATTAAAGCCAAAAGCTGTATGAGTCAACTTCCTTATCAACAGAACTCAGTCTAAAGAATGAAAGGGAAAGAGGTGCCTTTATGAAAGTCTTCCTCTCAACTTTATGTTTTCAGTGACTCATCCCAGAAACAAGTTTTGTTTTTTTTCCTTTCCTGCTGTGACAGAGATCTTTTGTTAGATTGAACAGTTGCTAAGTGCCAGTGGTGCTGACAAGAAGCAAGAATTAGGATGAGCTTCTGTTGTAAAGGTATCATATCCACACAGCTCTGCAATGCTGAAATGGGGAATATATTTGTTTTATTTGGAGGGTATTATCAGTCACAAATAATTGGCTTTCATTGAACAAATTTTAGCAAAACTATATGCTTTTGCTGACATTAAGTTGTAACATTCTATAGACCATTTTCTTTAGGTAGCAAAATGTCATACTTTAATCTTATTTAGTAGGAAAATAACCAAATGGATGATATTCACAGGCAAATAAAGTTACTTGGATTTTTGATAAAGCAGTTACTGCTGCTAGAATATATATATTTATTTGCTGTCAATCAAAGATGCCAGTAACTAGAAAAATTATATTTATTATGTAAATGAATTAATTAAGGAGGAGAAGGGGATGACAGAGGATGAGGTGGTTGGATGGCATCACCGACTCAATGAATATGAGTTTGAGCAAGCTCCAGGAGATGATGAAGGACAGGGAAGCAAGTCCATCGGGTCACAAAGAGTCGGACACAACTGAGCAACTGAACAATAATAACAAAACTCATTAAGTATGCCTGTGCATGCTAAGTGGCAGCGGGTTCTTTACTACTAGCGTCATCTGGGAAGCAAATAACTAAATAAATTACTCCCAAAATGAATGAAGAAAGAAGAAAAAAAGGAAAAGAAGGAAAAAAAAAAGCAATCGAATAGAATCATGAAAGTGCAGGTAGCATATAAAATTAAATTTCTCTAGAGAAGTTAATATAAATAATTTTGATAGATGTAATACATGTGCCAGGCAGGCAAAAGAAAACTGAATATAAAATGTCTGATTTGAAGTTACCTTTCTGATGTTATTGAGGCTTCTCTGGTGGCTCAGACAGTAAAGAATTTGCCTGCAATGAGGGAGACCCAGGTTTGATCCCTGGGTCAGGAAGATCCCCTGGGGAAGGAAGTGGCTACCCACTTCAGTATTCTTGCATAGGGAATCCCATGGACAGAGAGGCCTGACAAGCTACAGTCCATGGGGTCGCAAAGAGGCAGACATGACTGAATGATTAACACTTTTCTTCTTTCTGATGTTATTATTTGTACTCTTAGTCTTAATGTCTTAGGAGCTTGAAATATTGAGTTATACATAAGAGAATCAATTTTTTCTTAGCTGCATATTGTTTTATCAATAGAAATTTATGAGTACTCAAAGGCAGTTACTTTATTAAAATGGGAACCATTCACTAGATTTGTGTGACTCTAATGATAGAGAGGACCTGGCAGAGTAGCTGGTAGATTCTTTGTAAGTTGTTTTTAGTGAGAGTTAAACATACTGTAGGGATTCCTTTAAAACAAAATTTAACAAATAATGGAAAACTAGTTTGGGATAAACAAAATGTGTTACATCAACCAGCGGTATCCATTTATTTCATTGATAAGACACACAAAATGAGATTTGCGATGCTCTACATTCACAAAATACATGGGGATTTTCTACCTTGTATTCCACTTGGAGATGATTAAAAATGGTTCAGATCAGTCTCAGGCTTATCAAAAGAAAATATGTTCTTTAATTTCTAAGGTTCCCCAGGTGGCTCAGCTGGTAAAGAACCTTCCTGCCAATGCAAAGATATGCAAGAGACTTGGGTTTGATCCCTGGGTCAAGACGATCCCCTGGAGAAGGAAATGGCAACCCACTCCAGTATTCTTGCATGGGAAATCATGTGGACAGAAGAACCTGGTGGGCTATAGTCCATTGATTTCTAATATTTTTTCTTTAATTCAAGTGTCAATCAAACTTCTTTATCTATCTTATCCAAAATGTCTCATCTGTCCAGCATTTTTATTCATACCAGCGTCTCTACTCTTTTCTCCCTTCACCGGGATTATGCTATCTATTTGCAGGAAATATTCAGTTCTGTTTATCCAAGTTACATTGCATGAATTGCATAAGTTCATTTATGATTTCTTTAAAATATACATAACAGAGATTGTGGCTGGTTTTTTTAATCAAAAGTATGATCAAATAGAATCTGCTAGATCAAATCTGGAATTCAAAATCACCAAAAGAGGGAAAATATGGCTTAAAGGGCAAGCTAACTTGTACATATTTATAAGAAATATACCCTTCTGACATTATATGTGTGTATCCTTATGGGCATAAAGAAATGAATACTTGATTCTTAGAGAAAGAATATGTCTTGAAGTGGCCATGAAAGTAAAGGCAAAGCAAACACCAGTGACTAAAAGGAGACCTACTGTGTGTGACTAGTCATTATTATAATCTGTAAAATAGCTCACTGTTCATCACGCAAGATGAGGGATTTGGTTTGACTAAGGATGTTATTTACTTGACCTGTACTCAGAGCTCAAGTTAAAGCTTATGTGTTCACTGATTTGTTTATCCCAAGGCCTTGAAGCAGTCTTAGTGTTGTGGGTGGTGCCCTCACACAGTAGGTGCTGATAAAGGCTTTCCGAGTAGTTCATGCAATGAATGCCTTTTGGGTACACATGGCAAAGTGCTGCAAAATCATTCAGTTCCTTCACATTTTAAAGAGCATTCATTCAAGGAGACTGATTTGAATTTAAGTTCTGCTGTTGCTTAATTGTTCATTGTTGGCTGAATTATTCAACCTCGAACTGTTCATCTCTAAAATAGATTCATAAGAGTATTGTTAAGATTAACTGAGGACACATATGTAGAAAAAATAATATTTCAGGGCATCATGACTTAAGGCAAAGTGAGTATTATAATCAGATAGACATAAACTTACATTTGGCCAGTGAAAAATTGGTTTATTATTGGTTTGCCACGTGACTTAGAAGTGTTTCCTGCTATGGCTGGAATAGATTTCCTTTCCTCTTGATGTTGGGTTTGGCCACAGGAATTGCTTTGAGCAATGGAGCGTTAGTGGAAGTGTAAAGGCTATGAAAGGCAGCATATGTTCCCCACTCTCCCTTTCACTTTTGCATTGGCCCGAGGAGAACATTTCCAAGTTAGTCTGTCCTTTCAAAAAAAATGAAGAGGCATATAGAGTAAACGAGCTCAGACTGCTACCTGGAGTGAAGTGTATGATCCACAGTTTATCTTTAGGCCAAGAAGTGATAAATGAATACTTCTTCTTGTTGGTTAGTGGAAACTTTAGAATTGTGTGTTCCCTAGCACTATCTTAGCACTAGTTAATGGTGCTAAGTTAATGGTCCCACTTAATTATCTTGAATGCAGAACTGATTTTTTTCCAAAGCTCTTCAGATGATTTACCGTTTAATCTCTTAAAATGTCTGTAATGTCATGAATATGATATTCTCTCTGTACGTTTATGGAAATTTGTGGACTAAGAAGCAAAATATCTTTTAGCATTAAATCTGGTGTCTTAACATAATTTTGTACATTGTTCATAAGCTTGCTGTATATTTCAATGTATTTATTTTAAAATATGGAATATAAATAGATTGGTTTATATATACTTCATCTCTGTGATAACATTTATGAAATTTACTTCTAACAGGCATAGTCCTCCTCTTAAGCCACATCTGCTCACATCAGATAATAAAACATTCTCAGAAAATTCTGAAAACTCCCAAGTCCTTGAGGTCTCTCTTCATTGGAAGAGATCTAGAGCATTGGTTTAATTATGTTGCTGAAATATGGGGATAAGGTGATGGGGGGAGCTCTCCATCTTCTGCATTGTTTACTTGCATAGCCTTAACTTGACAGCTTCAGCTTTCTTTGTGTATGTAGGGCTGAGATATGCTGAAGTACAAAAAAAAAAAAAAAAATAAGGCCCCAGAATAAAAGATGAAAGAAAAGAGATGATTATTTCTGTCTCATAGTTTAGTAATAGTTTTAAAGTGACTCATCCTTGAAGGGACAACTCTGATCTTCATGGTTACTGGTGTAATCAAGTTTCTTCCAAGATATAACTCTGCCATCAAATAGAACACTGTCATTAAGTCATATAGTTAAAACTAAGTCAGTGACATGCTCCAAGTCTCAGCCAGTGAAAAAGGGAGGAGAAGGCAGAGGTATCCCTACTGCTTTAAGAATCCAGCCAGAGAGTGACTTCTGTTCATTTATGATTATTGAGAGCTTTGTTACAGTACCACAGTCAACTGCAAGAGAGCTGGTGAAATGTAGTCTCCAGCTAGGCAGCCAAGTTCTCACCTTCAAATATGGAAATCTAAAACACCTACAATATATTGGAAGAAAAAGGCCCTCGCTCAGTCTCTTCTCTACCTAAAGAGAAATTCCTTTCACTCTTACGCTATTGTAACTCCTGTATTTCTCCTAAACTCTAATGTAAATTTGGGATCATATGTGCAGAGTTCCTACTTCAATATACTACTTTCTAGCAGAGTGACATCAGACAAGATACTCTGGAGTGTCAGTTGCCTTATCTTTAAAATGAGAACTAAAATACTCATCTTGGAGAGTTATAAAATACAATGAGATATTTGTTTAAGTACTTGAAACACTGGCTGGCACATGCTGAGCATCTAGTCAGCATATCCTGTTGCAATTGTAGTCACCATAGAGGTTCTGTATCATAATGGCAGGGGATCAGCATTGATCTATAGGTACTATTCAGGCTGTTGTTATTTTTGAATTGAACTTGAGATCTACATTTCCACTTGGATAAGATCCTTAGAAGGAACTTTCACTTCCTCACACCTCTACATGACTGCTGCTCACACCATGCTGTGTCCCATACTGCAGCAGTCTCCAACCTTTGTGACACCAGGGACCAATTTCGTGGAAGACAGTTCTTCTATGGACAGGGTGGGATGGTTTCAGGATGATTCAAGCACACTGCATTTGTGTACTTTCTTATTACATTAGTTCTATCTCAAATCATCAGACATTAGATCTTGGAGTTTGGGAACCCCTGCCATATTGGATTTGGTCAACTGGAGCCTCCTTGGACCTTCACTTGTTCTCATAGCCTGATTTCTACCAGTGTTGCTCCTCCCTTCTTCCCATTCCACCCCCACCCCCCACCCTGCCACCTCTAGTGATACTAGAGATACACAATGCAAGCCAAACAATTCTCCACCAAGTATTCATTTGAGATTGTTCATGAAAGAAGAAGATCTATTCCTGCAGAGCCCTAAGAGCTCAGCTTAGTCAGCCCCTGACCACCCCATAGAATTCTGTGGTCTGAGACATCACAAAGCAGGCCTGAGGACAGCTTTATAATAAGCCCAGGTAGGGGCTAACAAACCCAGTTTGGCTCCAAACATACTCTGTCTTGCCTACTACTTAAGGCATACCCTACTCTAAGGCAGTAGAATGGGTTCCATCTTGGTTGCTCATGGAACTGCCATCCTCAGTGAAGATCCCAAACTTTTTCTTGACAGTTTCCTGGCCTCATGGCTTCTGGTGGGTGGAGATTACCTTGTATTTTTGCTGCCTGAGTATAGTAAGCATATTCAAACCTGTCACCTTCACCGAACACACTCACTAGAACTGCACTGACCAGTATGGTTTTGGACTACCTGTGGCTACTGAGATCTTTAAATATGGCTAATCTTAATGGAAATGTGCTGAAATTTTAAATGCATACCAACTCTCAAAAAATATGCTTAATATGAACAAATTAAACATCACTAAATAATTTTATATAGATGATGTCAAAGTATTTTGGAAATATTGAATTAAATAAAATGCATTGCTAAAATTAATTTCATGTGTTTTTTTAAATGCAGTTACTAGAAAACTGAAAATTACATATGAGACTCATATTTCCATTGGACAGACTGCAGCAGTTTCTATGGGCTCAAACCATGTGGGAATATGAATTTCAACTCTGTCTAGGTCCCAGTAAAGTTGATTGGCATGTCCACATTAGACTAAATATAATCAGAAAAGCAGAACCCTTAGGAGGTATATTCATTCATTCATTCATGTAAGAATGAATGAATATATTCATTCACACATTCACGTATTCATTTCCATTTAAAACTGACTGGAAAAGGTCAGTTTACATTCCAGTCCAAAAGAAAGGCAGTGCCAAAGAATGCTCAAACTACTGAACAATTGCATTCATCTCACATGCTAGTAAAGTAATATTTAAAATTCTCCAAGCCAGGCTTGAAGAATTCTTCAATGCCAAAGAATGCTCAAACTACTGAACAATTGCATTCATCTCACGTGCTAGTAAAGTAATATTTAAAATTCTCCAAGCCAGGCTACAGCAATACATGAACCATGAACTTCCAGATGTTCAAGCTGGTTTTGGAAAAGGCAGAGGAACAAGAGATCAAATTGCCAACATCTGCTAGATCATCAAAAAAGCAGGAGAGTTCCAGAAAAACATCTATTTATGCTTTGACTATGCCAAAACCTTTGACTGTGTGGATCACAATAAACTGTGGAAAGTACTTCAAAAGATGGGAATACCAGACCACCTGACCTGCCTCTTGAGAAATCTGTATGCAGGTCAGGAAGCAACAATGAGAACTGGACATGGAACAACAGACTGGTTCCAAATAGGAAAAGAAGTACGTCAAGGCTGTGTATTGTCACCCTGCTTATTTAACTTGTATGCAGAGTTCATCATGAGAAATGCTGGGTGGGAGGAAGCACAGGGTGGAATCAAGACTGCCAGGAGAAATATCGATAACCTCAGATATGCAGATGACACCACCCTTATGGCAGAAAGTGAAGAAGAACTAAAGAGCCTGTTGATGAAAGTGAAAGAAGAGAGTGAAAAAGTTGGCTTAAAGCTCAACATTCAGAAAACTAAGATCATGGCATCTGGTCCCATCACTTCATGGCAAGTAGATGGGGAAACTGGCTAACTTTATTTTTCTGGGCTCCAAAATCACTGCAGATAGTGACTGCAGCCATGAAATTAAAAGACGCTTGCTCCTTGGAAGGAAAGTTTTGATCAACCTAGACAGCATAGTAAAAAGCAGACACATTACTTTGCCAACAAAGATCCATCTAGTCAAGGCTATGGTTTCTCCAGCGGCCATGTAAGGATGTGAGAGTTGGACTATAAAGAAAGCTGAATGCTGAAGAATTGATGCTTTTGAACAGTGGTGTTGGAGAAGACTCTTGAGAGTCCCTTGGACTGCAAGGAGATCCAACCAGTCCATCCTAAAGGAGATCAGTCCTGGGTGTTCATTGGAAGGATTGATGTTGAAGCTGAAACTCTAATATTTTGGCTACCTGTGGCAAAGAGCTGACTCATTGGAAAAGACCCTGATGCTGGGAAAGATTGAGAGCAGGAGGAGAAGGGGACGACAGAGGATGAGATGGTTGGATGGCATCACCAACTCAATGGACATGGGTTTGGGTGGACTACGGGAGTTGGTGATGGATAGGGAGGCCCAATGTGCTGCAGTTCATGGGGTCACAAAGAGTTGGACACGACTGAGCAATTGAACTGAACTGATTCACATATTTATATTAAGGGTTTTATTACAGGGTTTTGACCTTTCATAGTTGTGGGAGTTGATAAGCAGGCTCAGTGAGGCTGTTGTCTTGTGTCTAATCCTAAACTGGAAGTCCACAAGGATAAGGGAGATGTGTGGAAAGTGGGGGTGAGCAGAGAGAAGCTGGAAGCCATAAACATCTGTTATTCTTTCACGTCCATGGCCCAGGTTTCCTGGAGAAACTGGGGCCCTTTTTCATCCTGGACCTACACACGCATACACACACACACACACACACACACACACACACACACACACACACACACACACACTTTGGAAAAGCAGAGAAATCAGTGGAAGAAGTAGTTGTTTAAGACTCAGCCCCTGATTGACAACAATAAGATGAGCCAGAGGATAAGTGATGGTTTGTATGACCTGGAAAAATGGTTGCTGCTTTGCTTCCATCCTCCAAACCTGAGTTTGTCTGTGGCTCACTATCTGTGGATACATAAAGGGATGGGAAATCATCATAGCCAAATGAATATGATATAAAGCCCCTCCAGTGTCTCTTCATGCGTGTCTTTTAAACAATGCTTATGATCCATCCTCTGTGCATAGTGTCATCAAGTATATAGGTATATTCTCTCCTGTCTTTCTCTTCTCTTTGTGTGGGTGTTGAACACATTTGCATTTGTCTTCTTGGGGTATCGCTGTTGCTGTTTCTTTGGGGCTCATTTCTTTCTCTGACTTTCTGTCTTTCTCTTCCTATGTCATCACTTGGTCTCTTGCCTGTCTTCTTCATTCTCTTCCTATTTTATGACCAAGGGACTAAATTTCTTTTAGCAATTTTTTAGTCCATGTAGTGAAGATATTTTTATGATCTCTATTCCTAATGTTCAAATAGACCACAAGGCAATTTGGACTTTCTTCTAGAAAAACCAAACTTTAAAATAAAAGTTGAATGGGCCCAGATTAATGTTTTTCATAGGTAAATAGCCTGGAGAAATAGTCTAATCAATATTAAAGGTAATTGATTCCAAGCTTTAATGGATGCCTTCAGGCAGCTCTGACAGCAGCCTTGTATCACCTCTGCCACCATGCAGTGTTTCACCAATACTCCAGCTGGTTGTTAAAGAATATCTATCACTTCATTTCACTGTTTTTCATTTTCCGGGTTAAAGATTGCCTCATGCATGTTAGAACAGATAGCCGCCTCTAAAATTAAGGGATCTCTTGCAAGTTTTCTTTTCCAAAGTGTTTTCTAGAGATCTTTTAAAACCATCTCTATTTCTATGACTAAACAAATTATTAAACATAATATTTCTCATGTGGATTTTCTTTGTCGCACTCCCCTGTGGACTAGATTAACAAGACATTTTTCTTCTGTAGCCTAAAGGCATGGCAATTTGGGTTTAGAAGGAGGGTATTTTGGAAACCTAACACCTCCACTGATGCTAGAGGCATTAAGTAATAGGGAAGATTTGGACTTGGAGAACAGCAGGGAACAGTGGGATACTTGAGTGGAGAGAAAGTAATGTTAGGAGACAGGCAAGATGGGAGAGCCCAAACACATTTTCTCTGCTTCTTAGCTTAACTGGGACAGACTTGCTGGTGTTGCATATCTTCAAAAAAAAAAAAAATCTCACATCTGAGTTTGTCATGAGTTAGACATATTTTGCTATCTATTTGGGTTCAGGCTGCCTCTGGGCAGGAAGGGAGGAGAACCATTCATGAGAGCAACCCTTTCTCTCATGGGCACATAAACTCACCCACATTGCACACCCATACCTACTCACAATTGGAAAAGGTTGAATGACAACAATGATGTTGCTATCTGACATTGTTATAGAGTTTTATATTTTGCAGAGTGTTTTCGCATACATGGTCTCAGAATGAAGAAAGTAAGAGTCAGTGATGACAATCAGGAAGAGCTGTGGAGAGAGTGAGAAAGAAAGAGAATATATAGAGATTTTATAGGGGAAAAAGTTCCTGTGGGTGGGGACTAGTGAAAAAAGTAAACACTGTAGAGAATGACAGTTAACTGAAAAAACCTGGAACCTTATCAGTCATCTATTCAAGCAATGACTATTGTTTTCTCTAAGTGCTTTTCAGCATCTTAAAAGGAGTTGCCGCAGATTGGAGATTCCAGTATGTCACAGTCTAGACCCCAAAGTTAGTTAAGTACATTTGGAAGAAATTAGTGCCAAGATGTCAGCAAAGGACAGCTCTGCAGGCTGCTTTTACTTAGCAGTCCGTGTGAACTGTGGTCTAAAAACAAACTTCAAGCCTTGAAGCATTTGGAACCCTGAAGGCCCACATGTATTTCATTCAGCTCTTTGGCTCTGGGGAAGCACAGCTGAACAGCCTTCATGCTGTCACCTCATTCAGCACTCAGGATCTGATGGCCAACTAAGAGTCCAACCTGACCTCACTGATATAGCCAGGACTATGTCATAGGACTCAGGACGGACTGACTTGTCAAGTCTGAGAAAACAGCTCTATGGGTCTCGCTACCCCATCCCAGAAAGCTGATACCAAGAGGGAGAAAGACCATCCACCTGAGCTCTTGAAGGATTGATCCCTCTTAGTTCCTTAGACATTGCTCTCTGTTGATTAAATGCCTTTTTTTCCAGCTAGTTTATGGTGGCTACATCCAAACTAAGATGATTTTGATCTTAGCAGCAAAGTTGCTTTTTCTTCTTTCTCTTCTCATTGCTGTTCTCTCCAGCATTTCTATTCAGGCATCCTTGGTAAGCAGAATTGGAGTGTTCAGAACAGTAGGCTTCATGAGACTTTTCAGATTTGCTGTGATCTTCTCTATAGCGTGGCTCGTCTTGATGTAAGAAAAAAGAAAATAAAAAGCACATGCTTTCAGACCTGACTGCCCCTAAATATAACTGGGCTTATATTTCCTCATTTTCAATGGGAGATGATCTTGTTAGGTTGTCTCCAAGTCTGCTTGAGTTTCGATAATGTGTGATGGAAACAACTTTAATGCCTTCTGTAAGAACCCACAGATTTGCTTCTTGTCATAAGCACTTGTTTCTTGTCTCTGAATTACTAGCAGATTGGTCCAAAGTTTTGGAAGCTTTCAAAACATGAAGATGAAGTTTTATTCAAATATGGAGAATTTGGGGGTGTCTCTTACAATAGGTCACTAAATGATATCAGTGCACAGCTTGTCCCTGGCTCAATGGTAAAGAGTCCACCAGAAATGTGGGAGACCTGGGTTCGATCCCTGGGTTGGGAAGATCCCCTGAAGGAGGGCATGGTAACCCACTCCAGTATACTTGCCTGGAGAATCTCCATGGACAGAGCAGTCTGGCGGGCTACAGTCCATGGGGTCACAAAGAGTTGGACACAACTGCCAGACTAAGCACAGCACAGCTTGTCAATATGAATAAGGGGATGGAGTTGAGATGGTGTGGAAAATGTAGGGTGTATAAAAGCTATGATGCAGAGATGAGCTGGAAAATGATGGCTTCTCTGTCCTGCCTGGAAAGTGTCTGGGGCCAGGGTGTGTGGTGACAAATTGGGAGAAACCTATAGACTGTCCTTGCCAGAATGTGCCAAAGTTAGGTCACGTGAAGCCTGGGAATCTGAAGACCTGTCCAGAGACAGATTGCCTTACTTGCTGGTGGGCTAGGTCCAGAAGGCTGGTAGGGCCAAGAGGATGAAGATACTATCAGAATTCTATTCTTTTTCAGTTAAGAACTCCGAGAAAGGAGCTCTCAGTGGAAGCTGATCTTTCAGAGTAAGTCTCCTATATAAGAACAAGTTCTGCTCCAAGAGTGCATTCCTAAGTTCAATTTGTCTGTAAGTCCAACAATATTAGCCTTGGTACCCAACTAACACAATCAAGGTGCTCAGATAGCAAAGAATTTGCCTTCATTTCAGGATACCCAGGTTCAATCCCTGGGTTGGGAAGATTCCCTGGAGTAGGAAATGGCTACCCACTCCAGAATTCTTTCCTAGAAAAGTCCATGGACAGAGGAGCCTGGCGGGCTACAGTCCACGAGGTCACAAAGAGTCAGACATAACTGAGCAACTAGCACTGTACGGTAATGGGTTTATGATACTTCTCACACAAGTAATACATAAAAAATAAAATAATAAAACATTTTTAATCTTACACTACAGTACCTTGAAAAGTGTAGGTACTGGCTACGTTACCATTGCTTTTATGCTTGCTTTTGGACATCCTGGGCTTGAAAGGAAAATACTCTGCTACTGTACTCTATATAGCGCTGTGTTGTGCTTAGCCGCTCAGTCGTGCCTGACTCTTTGCGACCCGATGGACTGTAGCCGCACCAGGCTCCTCTGTCCATGGGAATTCTCTAGGCGAGAACACTAGAGTGAGTTGCCATGCCCTCCTCCAGGGGATCTTCCCATCCCAGGCATTGAACCCAGGTCTCACACATTACAGGCAGATTCTTTACCATCTGAGCCATTCTTTACCATCTGAGAAACCCATGAATACTAGAGTAGGTAGCTTATCTCTTCTCCAAGGGATCCTCTCGACCCAGGAATCGAACAGGGGTCTCCTGCATTGCAGGTGGATTTTTACCAGCTGAGCTACAGGAAAGCCCCACTCTATTATAGAGTACTGGACAGTAAAGTACACAAAAGCACAAGTACTTATAGTGGATGCACGTGTGACAATGTACACCAGACATGAACTAACTTATGTGATCAAACATGTGAGTGCATGTTCACATCTTTGAAAGTTGGCAACTTGAAGGTCCATATGTAGAGGACTTACTGTATACTAAATTGCTTAGAACAGACATCTGGGAGATTTACACTGCATTTCACTATAGTAAGATGTCATGAGTTCCTTTGATGTGACACATTATGTTGTGTCTTCATAAATGCTGGATTAGGTCATGTCTACTGGCTAAACTTTCATTGAAAACTACAAGGAGAGTAAAAATATGCATAATATTATTTTTCTGCCATTTCTTTATCTTCATTATACCAAGGCACAATATATGATTTTAACCTGGTAAGACTGCTTGGGGACTAACCATTATTTTCAGGACAAACCAAGGATTTGGTTTATATGTTCACTCTTGTATCATGCAGTTTAGCGAGGAGACAGAAAAGTAAACTGAGTAGGCATATTCTTGAATTATTTTGCCATGTTATCCATAATCATATTTTGTAATTTTTGTGTTTCTTGTAACCATGCTCATTATAGGGCTCTTGAAAAGTACAGAACATAATATAAAATATTACCAATAGTTTCACCAGTAGAGGCCATTACTATTAACGTTTGGAAACACTTTTCTGTGGTTGTTTTCCTTGGCTCTGTAAATCATATTATTTGCAAAATTTTTTAAATTTAAAAACCAGGCATGATTCTTCTTTCCTCTTATTAAAGAGGACTGTAATCAGCCAGCACTGATTCTCAGCAACGTTTTCAATAGACCGAACTTGTGTATGCTGTCTCTAATATTCTCAGCTTTGCCCACTTGTCTGCTCCAAGTGCCTCACTTGGGATTGCCTCAGACCAACCACCCCATTTCAGCTCATCAGCTACTGCGCCTCTCTGTCTTCTCTTGTAGCTATTCATTCATCCCCATCCCGTACCAACTTCGGTAACATGAACATATTCAAATAGGGATTTCTTAAATACCCAGAACCTATTGATGACAAAACTTGTATGTGTGATTACTGAGGTGGAATGAAAGGTCCCCATATCCCAGCCATGTTGTGCTTAGAGTCCTTAGCTGAAGCTACATAAGGGCTGATTAGAAAATGTTCACAGATTGGTGCTTCAGAGAGGGTCCCATCCCCCTGCCCTGCCTTTCTCTTTTTCTTTAGCCTTAAATGTATAACTTGTTTATGAAGACATTTTACTCCTATCTGAGAATCTACCTATTTTCTCTTCTTTCTCTTCCATAAGCATTATCTTATTTTCTAGCTAGGTCTCTATATGCCCTATTCCAGTGAACGAATTTAGCTGGGATCATGCATCAAGTGAGACTATTCCGCAAGAACAAAGTTTAATGAACAAACTTGGAGTCCTCCTTGATTCCTCTCTTTATCTCATCTGCTAACCTCACGTGCACCCTTTCACACTCACAAGCACACACATGTGCACACCCACACCTGTACTAATCCATACACACACACCCCTCATCCACCAGCAAGTCCAATCAGTTAAGATTTCAAAACATCTGTGTAATTTAGCACAGTTTTCTGTACTTACTATCACTGTCCTTGTCCAAGATCCTGACGGGAAAAATTGTGAAATACTTAGAAATGAACAAAAGCAAAAGGAAAAAAAAAAACAGATGTCTTTTGAGAGTAATTTAATTTTTCTGCTTATCTATGACTTTTATAGTCTTTGAGCTATTTTACAAGTCTTTTAAATTGCAGAAAACTGATCATAATGTGAATGATCTTATTCATATAAATGCAATTGATTATTGCTCTGTGGTTATGGGCCAGTTTTGCATCTGCATTATTTGAAATTAACTTCTGCACTTTGGAGTGTTTATACATGTGTCCTTTTTTTTTTGTTTTGGAATTCAAGACTTACTTTTAATATGCTGTACACATGAAATAGGAATCTTGGGACAGATGATCGAGAAAATAGAGGATCTATCAAGTTCTGGAAAAAAGTCAGTAAAAAAGATGGTGTGTTTCATGATGACCAGTGAGTCAGGTGGAGGTGTGGATATATCCAGGAGTAGAAGCCTGTAAGGTTATAATGCCCAGATATTGTCATGACACTCTGGAAGAGTAGACCACTCTATCCCTTTTTAAAGATTTTTTTTAAATTAGGATCATTTTTAAAGTCTTTATTGAGTTTGTTACAATATTGCATCTGTTGTTTGGTTGCATTCTTTTTTTTTTTTTTTGGTGATGAGGTATGTGGGCTCTTAGCTGCCCGACCACACGTCCTGTGTTAGAAGGCAAAGTTTCAACCACTTGACCACCAGGGAAGTCCCTAGACTGCCAGGGAAGCCCCCATTTTTATCGACTTGTCAGTCAGATGTAGTTAATCATAGTTTCCAGACTCTTGTTGTCTTGAGAATTAGGCAGAAATTTAATAATTTCTTATTTCTAATCTCATCAATATAGTGACTTTGTGGGTTTTTAGAATATCATATGTATCTAATTAATGCTAGACCGGTATAGAATGAGTAAGTACCTTGTATGTCAGTATAGTTACTAGAAAGAGAGATAAAGATAACTTGATACACTGATGACAGTAGAACTAACATGGGGAAAATAAATATTTTGAGAGTAGTTTGGATAGTGAGAGAACCACTCTTTCTCTCATTCCAAGTTTTTCTTCGTGCTGTTTTCCATCTCAGTCTCCTTTCATCTTTTAATCAGTTCATTTTTCTCTGTGATCTCCTATTTTTTCTGGGTACTTTTTACTTTCCATTAACATTTGTCTACTCTCTACCTTCTTGAGAGAAGGGGTATGGAAGGATGTCAGAGCACCAAATACATTGCACTCACTGGCTCTGCTGAGACTTTTGAGAAGAACAAATACATGAAGAGCATAGATTGATGATGTGGTGATACTGATGTTTTAATGATAACAGTGATGAGATCATTAACGTGTTAAAGCCTCTAGACCATGAAAATTGGGCATTGACCATGAAATTAAGATTAGATAACAGAAGAAAGGTAATGTCTTCACTTAGATTCTTTAGAAAGTAGAACTTCAACCAAGGCTTAAGACCTAATGTTTTATTAAGGAGTAAGACTCAAGGAGATGAAGAAAAGGCTGGGTCACCAGGGAAGGAGGAGGAGCAGAGCATAGTTCATTATGAAGTTGACCACTGCCACAGGTGACTAGTTGTTGTAACTCCCACATTTGCTTAGGGGCACATTTGAAATACATCTCAAGATTATCTCAAGGGAATAAAAATGGAAAACAAATCCATCAGTTTACATTCCCCAGTAGTCATAGGTTTATCCCAGGAATAATAACTTTTCAGAATTTTAAGACTGCATATATTTGAACATCAAAAGCTTTTGTAAGGTGTTTACCACTGTGTCATTAACACACCCTTAGGCAGAAGGTCAATGGTGTCTGAGGTGGGGTATCATCAGATTATACTGGCATGATGCCAGGTGGCCAGAATAACAGACAGGTGAGGCCAAGAGAACCTGAAGTGGTATAAAAACTGTTTAAAACATAGGGAAAGCAACAACATTTTTTAAAAAAGGAAGAGAGAAGACAGAATGAGACAGAGAGCAAGTAAGAAATGTGACCTCACACATTGCAGTTCATTTCTTGCAACCTTAGATTCTTCAGCTGTGAAAAGATGGAGTTAATGTTTGTTGAACAGTGGAATTATCTGGTGACCTTTAAAAGCACTAATGCCTAGGTCCCACCCCCAGGCATTCTGATTTAATTTGTCTTTGATGAAGCTTGAGCATTGGAATTTTTTATATAACTGCCTAGGTGATTCCAGTATGTAGACAATATTGAAAATCTTCATCTAGAAATTCTAAGGTCTCATTTTATTATTTTATTATTCTATCTGCTACTATTTTATTATTCTTTTATTTTTAAAACTTCTAAGGAAAAGTATACTCCAATCATCTTCTGCCAAATAAGTTTTATAAGAAACTTCAAACTCAGTGAACTCCTGCTTACATTTCTCCATTTGAGAACTGTATCTCAGTTAAGCAGATGATTGTAGATTCCTCAACTTGGGACAATTTATAAATGAAATTAATTATTTCAATTGACTTTTGATTAATATGTTTTTGTTTTTCCAAAATAACTCTGTTGCAATTTCTATTGGCTTCATAGTAGAGTTCTTCAGACTGTCTGCCTGGTGATCTTTCTTATTGCCAAATTCTTTTGGAGAAATTACTAACTGGAAACTCTTTTTTTTCCCATTTTGCAATAATTGGACAGTTTTTCAATTATTCTTCTCTAAAAGTATGAAAAACTAAGTAAATAAAATTTTTAAATAAAATGTATATAAGATAAGATGAGACAGATTATCCACTATCCATTTTTGAAAAAAAAGTTTTTATTAAATCAAAATTTATGCTTTGGCATCCTATTTTATTCCATTACTACTGAACAGTAGCCACCATTGTAAAAGTGTGTGCATGTGCTTGAGAGAGAGCCAGAGAAAGAAAATAGAAAAGCAAAGACAGAGAAGAGGGAGAGAGATAAAGAGAGGGAAAGAAAAGATGACTGCAAGAACAAAAAAGAAGCATTTAGGACCATTACTGAAGCAAATGTACACAATTTTTCCCACATTTTAGATGGAACTTAATTACATGTCCCTCCTAAATGGCATAAAGCCTGAAAAATATAGTTTTTTTATGTGCCCAGAATGAAAATAAACTTCTTTGGGAAACACATGATATACTCTCTGCTGTACCTGTCCATGGAATTCTCCAGGCAAGAATGCTAGAGTGGGTTGCCATTCCCTTCTCCAGGGGATCTTCCTAATTCAGGGGTTAAACCCAGGTCTCCTACATTACAGGCAGATTCTTTACCATCTGAGCCATTACTGATTAACATTAATTGATGTTAATTTTTTGATTAACATTGAAATTGTTTTCCTTTATTACAACTGAGTTGCTCTTTTTTGCCTCTCAATGTTT
The DNA here is from genome assembly GCA_007570785.1 of Antilocapra americana. Classification (NCBI taxonomy): domain Eukaryota; kingdom Metazoa; phylum Chordata; class Mammalia; order Artiodactyla; family Antilocapridae; genus Antilocapra; species Antilocapra americana. Next base: position 18,063,091 of record ML661338.1, read on the forward strand.
ATGTGCATGGATTTCTCTTACATAGTATTTTTTGCACTTTTTTAAAACAGTGTAAAAATGATTTTATATCATCTCCAAATATAAGCATATGCTCACATAAGTACTTAAAACTGGGAAAAAATTTTCACCAACAAATACTTATTCAGTCTTTAAAGACACCAACTTAGAGTTTTCAATTTCTATTGTTTCCAAACTGTGTAAACTTTAATACTAATTCTCAAGTAGAAAGACCTTAAAGTTAATGCTGAGATGCTACATATTTTTGTTTAGTGTCAACAAACTTTTTAACCATAATTTTTCCATGAAAAACAGCTCATTTATTTCAGAAAATTGGATTTTTTTCCCTATATTTTCCTTTTTACCAAGATCATCTGATCTCTTCCCTGAGTCCAGATGAGGCCATGGATGAACCAATCTGAATAGAGGAATATACCCAAGTCTGATGGGGAAACACTGATTTCATGATCACAGCCTATTTTATTATTAGTTTGTTTTCTTCCAGTTTTGTCAGTGAGTAGGAAAAATACCATATTGCTTTAATCTGGATTTCTTGTAGAACTTAAAAGGAAAAACTTTTTACTTTATAAATGTTCATGGACCTCTGTATGGATATATGGATACATCTGTATATGTGTGTATTTGTTTAATTATAAATTTCCTATAAAATTCTTTGTCTCTCTCCTTATATCTCTGTTTAAATTTTTATATTTTAAGAGCTCCTTATATATATGTGTATGTATGTGTATATGTATATATATATATAAAGTGCATGTATGTGTATGTATATTTCTTAATTTATAATAACCACAATGGCAGTATCTATAATTGAAGAATACTAATAAAAAAGTCATTTTGAAGTCAGTTGAAAGAAAAAGTAAAACTGGGTGTTGAGATAATTTAGCAAGTTTTTGCATTAGTCTGTAAGAAAAGGTTGTGAAATGTAAAAGAGAAAAGAGGAGACACTAGAAGCTTCAACTGAGTGTTTTCCAAAAATTTAAGTTGGGCAGCTAATTTATTGCCCATAAGAGGTGGTGCTGGCGATGTTGACTATAAATTATTGTCTACTGCCTTGAAGGAAGGTACTGCCAAGTAGAAAAATGGGAGTTGGTACAAAGTTGGGGGGGAGTTGTCTACTTGGGAGATTTAAAAAGTATTAAGAAGTAGAAAAAATTCCCATAACTCTAGAAGGCAACTGATACCAAGATTTTAAAGTATATTTTTTTAGACTACTCAAGATCTTGAGATATTAAGAGTTGAGATAGTATTTTAAGTACAGTTTTTAAACTGTTAATAAACTTTTAAATTAATAGTTATTAAAATATGTGCAGAATAGTCTTACACATGCCATTTCCTCACTTTTGGATGATGTCATTCATTTCAATTTGCTATTATTGTTTTTTGTTCATCAGTGTAATCTGAAATATTTTTGTATGTAGTCTTTAAATTTCTGATTATTACCTAAAATACAGTCTCAAAAATGTTATTATTGCAGCAATTATGTTTGTTTTAAGCCAACTGTCATGTGGCTTTTCTTTCTCAGAAGAGTTATGTCAATATGTACATTCTCAAGCAATGTGTCAGAATTCATGTGTATCATAACTTCTACATTGAATACTCCCATAAAAACAGACAAAAGTAAGAAAATAAAACTTTGCTAATAGGGTGAAAAATGAAATACGAGCATCACATTGTTGCCTTGTTTGTTTTTATTTTTTTAACTTATTTTAGTATCTATTCAAATAGTCTAGACTTTTGACATGGTGTGTATGTGTTTGAATACACACATGGTTTGTGTACAAACTTTATATATTTTGACTACTAAGACTCAGTATTTTTTAATCAATGTGTTTTACATGTATCAATTCTTTCTACTTTTACTTTATTAATATTTTTGCAAATCAATTTCCCCAAGTTTGTCATTAAAGAGGATCATGTTTCAATATGCTGATTTTGTGGAATTCTTTGTTACAATTAAAATAATCATCAAAGAAGTGAAATAATAGGAGGCTCAGGGGATCAGCAAGGGAGTACTGGGCATTTCAAGTTACATTATAGAGAATGAGAACATTTTTTAAAAAAATGGAAGGATACCAAGGATAAATACTGCCCATGGGTTACCTAGAATCTAATAAGCACTTTAAAAATATTTGTTGTCTGCCTGATTCTAAATCCTGCTCTGTGAATGAGGGAAAGGGTGGGATGATATGGGAGAATGGCATTGAAACATGTTAATTATCATATGTCTAATCAATCGCCAGCCCAGGATTGATTCTCGGGGCTGGTGCATCGAGATTTCCCGGGGGGGGGGAGGAGGGAGGGGGGAGGGAGGGGTTTCTGGAGGGGGAGCATATGTAAACCCATGGTGATATCATGGCATTGTATGACAAAAACAATAAAAGAGAGGGAAAAAAAAATCCTGCCTGGGATATGCCTTATATCTACCTCTTCTCCAGTCAAGATGTAGCAGTGAATTTCTATTCTTCACTGAGGGCAAACATCCTTGTAATTCATGTGTATTAGTCACTCAGTCCTGTCCAACTCTTTGGGACACATGAACTGTAGCCTGCCAGGTTCTTCTATTCATGGAATTCTCCAGGCAAGAATATTTTAGTGGGTAGTCATTCCCTTCTCCAGGGATTCATTGGTGTTGTAGTTCAGGTGCCCAGTCATGTCCAACTCCTTGCAAACCCATGGACTGCAGCGTGTCAGGCCTCCCTGTCCCTCAACATCTCCTAAAGGTTTCCCAAGTTCATGTCCATTGCATTGATGATGACATTCAGCTGTGTATCCTCTGATGGACTCTTCTTCTTCTGCCCTCAACGTTTGCCATTATCAGGGACTTTTCCAATGAGTCGACTGTTCATATCAGATGACCAAAATACTGGAGTTTCAGCTTCAGCATCAGTCTTTTCAACGGGTATTCAGAGTTGATGTCCCTTAAGATTGACTGGTTTGATCTCCTTGCTGTCCAAGGGACTTTCAGGAGTCTTCTCCAGCACCACAGTTTGAAGGCATCAATTCTTTGGCACCCTGCCTTCTTTATGGTCTAGTTCTCACAATCTTATGTGACCGCTGGGAAGACCATACCCTTCTTTGACTATATGGACTTTTGTTGGCAGAGTAATGTCTCTGCTTTCCAATACCCTATCTAGGTTTGTCATAGCTTTCCTGCCAAGAAGCAATAATATTCCAATTTCATGGCTGCAGTCACCATCCACAGTGATTTTAGAGCCCAAGAAGAGGAAATCTCACCACTTTCACCTTTGCCCCCTGTATTTACCATGAGGTATTAGGGCCAGATGCTATGATCTTAGTTCATTTTTTTAAAAATATTTAGTTTTAAGCTGACACTTTCACTCTCCTCCTTCACCCTCATCAAGAGGCTCTTTAGTTCCTCTTCACTTTCTGCAATTAGAGTGGTTTCATTGGCATATCTGAGGTTGTTGATGTTTCCCCCACCTATCTTGACTCCAGCTTGTAACTCATCCAGCCCTGTATTTCTCATGATGTGCTCAGCATGTAGTTAAACAAATAGAGTGACAGCGGACAGCCTCGTCATACTCCTTTTTCATTCTTGAACCAATCAGTCATTCTATACGAGTCCTAACTGTCTCTTCTTGACCTGCATATAGGTTTGTCAGGAGACAGGTAAGATGTTCTAGTATTCCCATGTCTTTGAGAACTTTCTACAGTTTGTTATGAGCCACACAGTCAAAGGCTTTAGCGTAATTGATGAAACAAAGTTTGATGACTTTCTGGAATTCCCATGCTTTCTCTACAATCCAGCAAATGTTGGCAATTTTATCTCTGGTTCCTCTGCCTTTTCTAAGCCCGGCTTGGACATCTGGAAGTTCTTGGATTGCATAATGCTGAAGCCTGGCGTGCAAGATTTTAAACATGATCTTACTAGCTTGGGAGATTAATGCAATTGTTCGATGGTTAGAACATTCTTTAGTACCTTCCTTGGGAACTGGGATGAAGATTGACCTTTCCCAGTCCTGTGGCCACTGGGTTTTCCAGATTTGCTGACATACTGACTGGAACACCTTGATGGCATCATTCTTTAGGGTTCTGAATAGCTCTACTGGAATTCCATCACATCCACTAGCTTTATTAACAGCAGTGTTTCCTAAGGCCCACTTGACTTTACATTCCAGAATGTCTGGCTCTGAGTGACTGACCACACCATGGTAGAAATCTGGTTCATTAATATCTTTTTTGTATGGTTCTTCCATGTATTCTTTCCATTGCTCCTTGATCTCTTCAGTGTCTACTAGGTCTCAACTGTTTCTGTCCTTTATTGTGCCTGCCTTTGGGTAGAATATTCCCTTGATATTTCCAATTTTCCTGAAGAGATCTCTAGTCTTTCCCCTTCTGTTGTTTTTTTCTAGTTTTATGCACTGTTCATTGAAGAAGACCTTTTGTCTCTCTGTGCTGTTTTTTGGAAATCTGCATTTAGTTGGATGTACCTTTCCCTTTCTCCCTTGCTTTTCATTTCTCTTCTTTCTTTAGCTATTTGTAAAGCCTCCTCAGATAACCACTTTGCCTTCTTGCTTTCCTTTTTCTTTGATATGGTTTTGTTTGCTGCCTCCTGTACAATATTATGAACCTACATCCATAGTTCTTCAGGCACACTGTTTACTAGATCTAGTCTCTTGAATCTGTTAACTTCCACTGTATATTCATAGGGGATTTGATGTTCCCGTTCTCTAAGTCTGTGAATATGTTTCTGTTTGTAAATAAGTTGCCTCTCTTCGTGGTTTGCAGCTAGTTAGCTTCCTACTGTATCCTTGCAATGGCCTTTCCTTTGTGCAAATGTCTGGGGGGAAAGCTAGGAGAAAGGAAAAGAGATGGTGAGGGAGAGAGAGTACCCCATTTTCTCTTCCTCTTCTTGTAAGACACCAGTTCTACTGCATTAAGCCTCACCCTGCCAGGGTGTCAAATTATTCAAACAAACCAATCATATCTTTCCATGATGAGCACAGTTTACTCCATTCTTTTATTGCTAAAAAGTTTGCCTCCCACAGGTCTTGCTTGTTCACTCAGTTCCTGAGTGCAAACCCCCATGTCATCCTGCTTGGAACATTATGTCTTCTCTTCTGCTTTGAGTCTATGAACTGCTATCTGTCCCATCGTTCTCCTGTCAGATGTTGTGTGTTTAGTCCTTTCATAACCCTAGGGCAGGAACCCTTCCCTCACTAATGGGGTAAAGAGTAGGTGATCAAATATATATATATATATATATATATATATATATATATATTGATTCCATTGTCTTCTCTTTGCTTCTGTGGTAGGATATTATATAATGTTTTACATTTGTATTTGTCCTGTTGTCTCTACTTTCTTTCTGCATCCTCTGGTTTTTATTTTCTGGAATAAACAAAATAAATAGTCTCAGGAATATTTCAGGGCAGAAAGCAATAGATCTTGGAAATCATACTACTTCTTTATGTTTTGTGAAAAGCCTGAGGCATGTAGTTGAAGAGAGTGATAGGGTCTTAGAGGGTGGAATTGTTTGGAGGCTGGCAGAGGTTGAAAGAGAGGTACTGATGATAAGGTCTTCAACTTTGAAGTTCACCTGGAGACTTTGAAACTTAGTCTCATTGCCAACCTTAGAAAATATTCCATCCCACACTCTCTTAGTATGACATGGAGCAGCAGTCATTGGTTTAGAAGGGCTATGTGGGCTTGGATCAATATAAAGAGGATAGCAGCCAGAATTGCTTCATGGAGTTAGACTGACCAATACATAAGTGGTCAATGTCCATTTTGAGTGAAAGTCTTACAGTTCTACAGAAACAATAAAACAATGAAAGATATCTTTGATGCTACCAAAATAAGAGATTATATATCCAATGAATGCAAGTCCAAGAATTAATGTGTGACCATCAACAGTGGTAGTGATGAATGGTAGGATGTTGCAAGGTGAGACAGTTTGCCCAGAACTCTATAAACTGAGATCCAGTTTTGGTGATGCATAGAGTTTCCTGTTAAAATAGGTATCATTGCCTTTGTAAGTAGGAAAACGTCTGTGGTTCAAGTGACAGGTAGTTGGAAATATTACTTTTTTTTTTCTTTTTGATAAAAGGAATATATGGTGTAGGCAGGAGATACTCAGTTCAGAACCTCCACAGAAGCCATCTGCTAGTCAACAGAGAGTTACTATTTGTTACTATTTTGAGATGCTCCTTTCTTGGTTTTGAAAGATCTTGTCAGACAGCAAAAAGAGCTAACTAAACAACTGTAGAATTCCCAAAGGAATACCCTAGACAGTGTTTTCCCTAAAGCTTCTAACTCTTATATCTACCTTGCTACCTTGCTAGAACAGAAGTGTAATGAGGTGAAAATCACTCAATTCATGTCTGGCTCTTTGTGACCCCATGGACTGTAGCCCTTCAGGCACCTCTGTCCATCTAATTCTCCAGGAAAGAAATATGGCATGGGAAGCCTATCCCTTCTCCAGGAGATCTCCCCAACCCAAGGCTCGAGCCCAGGTCTCCCACATTGCAGGCAGATTCTTTACCATCTGAACCTTCAGGGAAACCCAAGAATACTGGAGTGGATAGCTTATCTCTTCTCCACGGATCTTCCTGACCCAGGAATGAATCCTACATTGCAGGTGGACTCTTTACCAGCTGAGCTACCAGGAGTAGAATTAGTTATTGCAAGTGGGCAATTAAATGCTCTATTATAAAAAGGGAAAACTATATCAATAGTTTAGGTTTCAAAGCCATTAGGAAATTTGTCATAGAATGAGGTCCAAATTTTGACATGTATTTGATGAATTCCCTTTCTGTCTTTCACTGTGTTATCTGCAATGTTTGTGAATAGGAAAGGTCGCTTTTGACCCCCATCATTCCCCGTCCCTTCACCTCTTCACATAAATTACTCTCCAAAGTACTCCTCGAAGTCTTTCTAGATTGGGATTCCTCAAATTGTAATCTTTGATGCTCCTCATACAAGTGTGGAAAATGTGATAATTAGGATGATTATCTAAGAGTCTTTTGTTTGATAAATCTTTATTTGATTTTTAAGTTTAAAGAAAGTGTGTTTCTAGAATATGCTGAAGGTGTAAAACCTAAAAATTCACATGTTTTGTAGCTTCTAGATAATTTAGTAGTGGATGAGGAGACAGAAAACCTGGATTTGGGTTCTGGTTTCACCAGTTCCTACCAATGTGACCTTTAGTGCATTTTCTGAGTTTCATTTTCTGCATGTATACAATGGAAATTCAGTTTCTGTTTTTCTAACATCACATTTTATTGTGGGAATGCGAGAAGGTAATGAATGTCATGCTTACTCCTTGGAAGGAAAGTTATGATCCACCTAGAGAGCATATTAAAAAGCAGAGACATTACTTTGCCCACAAAGGTCTGTCTAGTCAAGGCTATGGTTTTTCCAGTAGTCATGTATGGATGTGAGAGTTGGACTATAAAGAAAGCTGAGCGCTAAAGAATGTGGCATTGGAGAAGACTCTTGAGAATCTCTCGGACTGCAAGGAGATCCAACCAATCCATTCTAAAGGAAATCAGTCCTGAATATTCATTGGAAGGACTGATGTTGAAGCTGAAACTCCAATACTTTGGCCACCTGATGTGAAGAATTGACTCATTTGAAAAGACCCTGATGCTGGGAAAGATTGAAGGTAGGAGGAGAAGGAGATGACAGAGGATGAGATGGTTGACCCCTTTGGGATCTCAAAGAGTCAGACATGACTGAGCGACTGAACTGAGCTGAATGAATGTGAAGATGCTCTGTAATTAGTGAAACAATTTATGATTTTAAGTTATTATAATCTGCTCCAAAGTTGTCCTTTTATAGATGAGGAAAGCAAACTCTTGGTTTATTGTTCATCCAAGTTCAAATAAATAGCTCTCATAAGTAGACAGTTTCAGTATAATATTTCAGAAGCATCCTACTAAGCCTTCTGAATACTCTCCACTCTAGACTGTGCATTCTATCCCCTACATCAAGCACCTCTGTTTATGTTAAAAGTAAGTGAAAGATCTATCATTTTTACTGTGGTTAATTATGTCTTTCACTGCTTCTAGTTTTTCACTTGCAGCTACAAGAGGAATGAACTTCAGGGGACATATATGATTTTTCAGCTGTAGGCATAAACTATTAATTCCCCAGGATTCATGAGTACAGTAAATCATGTCATCTTGGTAAACTATAGGAGATTCCATTACTATGACTTGTTGTAATATTTAGAGCTTTTGTTGTTGTTTGCTTTGTTTAATAGAGGAGGATCTCTCTCAGTTCCTTTACTGTTAAATCTACAGTACTTAAAATATTACCTAGCATATAATAGGTAGATATTGCTGAATAAATGAAGTCTGGCTTTTATAAGGGGAACCCAAACAAGTTACTACTACTAAAAATCACTTATGTATGCTCAGAAAGGATATGGTTGATAGATTAAAATATAATGTGTGTCAACAGTTTTAGAAATGATACCATGAGATATGTAGGAAAAAAAAAAATCTTCCTTGGGGTTTCCTTTGTTTTTGTCCAGGAAGGTGGTAAATGGAGAGGGGAGGGAAATGGAACAATGAGAATTGAAGTTTTATAGAGAAAAGGAGAAAAACTTTACTCTATTAAACTCAGATAACAAAGGATTCTGGAGTGCTAGAGAAGATAGAATATATGGGGACAGAATATTAAAATCGGTCAGTAATAAGAAAAATTACAGAAGATTTACTTCTGAGCCAAGGTGTTTAAACAAAGAAAGCATAAGGACAAACAATATAAAGAAGACCTAGAGAGGCACATGGGCAAGTCCTAAAAAGGAAGAGTTTCCCCCATTTTTTTCAAAACTTTTTTATCCTTTTCTATTTCTTTTAAAATTGGAGTATCATTGCTTTATAGTGTTGTGTTAGTTTCTTCTATACAATGAAGTTCGTCAGCTACGTGCATACATATATCCCCTCACTCATGGACCACCCTCCCACCAACCTCCATCCCACACCTCCAGGTCATCACAGAGCACCAAGCTGAGCTCCCTGTGAAGTATAGTTGACTTGCAATGTTGTATTAGTTTCAGTTGTTCAGCCAAGAGAGTCAGTTATATATACATATGTCTATTCTTTATCAGGAGAAGGCAATGGCACCCTACTCCAGTACTCTTGCCTGGAGAATCCCACGGACAGAGGAGCCTGGTAGGCTACAGTCCATGGGGTCGCGAAGAGCTGGACATGACTGAGTGACTTCACTTTCACTTTTCACTTTCATGTATTGGAGAAGGAAATGGCAACCCACCCCAGTGTTCTTGCCTGGAGAATCCCAGGGCCGGGGAAGCATGGTGGGCTGCTATCTATGGGGTTGCCCAGAGTCAGACACGATTGAAGTGACTTAGCAGCAGCAGCAGCATTCTTTATCAGGTTCTCTTCTTTTATAGGCTATTACAAAATACTGAATATAGTTTTCTGTGCTATACAGTATGCCCTTGTTGGTTATATATTTTATACATAGTATCATGTACGTGTAAATCCCCAACTCCTAATTTATCCCTCCCATGCCCTTTCCATTTTTGACAACCAAGTATGCTTTCTATGTCTGTGGGTCTATTTCTGTTTTATATGTGAGTTCAGAGGTATCACCTCATACTGGTCAAAATGTCCAGCATCAAAAAGTCTACAAACAATAAATGCTGGAGAGAATGTGGAGAAAAGGGAGCGCTCTTCTACTGCTGGTGTAAGTGCAAATGGCTACAGCCACTATGTTGATTAGTATGGAGGTTCCTTATAAAACTAAAAATAGAGCTACAATATGATCCTGAAATTCCACTTCTGGGCATATATCTGGAGAAAACCATAATTTGAAAAGCTACAGGCACCCCAATGTGCATTGCATCACTATTTACAATAGCCATGACATGGGAGCAGCTGAAGTGTTCATTAACAGATGAATGAATAGAGAAGATGTATATTTATACAATGGTATATTTATATAGTGGAATATCACTAGCCATAAAAAAGGAAATAAGGCCATTTGCAGCAACATGATGGACCCAGAGATTATCATACTAAGTGAAATAAACTTAACAAAGAAAAATATAGTATCATTTATATATTAAATCTAAATATATATATATATCCATTTTTCATACCCAAATTTTTCTATTCTTCATGTGAACTCTTTGCCAATATGAAAAGGCAAAGCAATATTGTTACTTTTTTGATTTCAGGTATTTCAGGAAAGGTCAGACTCTTATGTTCTCACAAGAGCATTTATGGCCTTTGAAATAAAATTCTGGCTCAGCTGGTTATTTAACCCTCTAGAAGCTCAGCTGCCTCATCTCTAAAGCACAAATACTAATAATGAGATTTGTTAAGATAGTTAAATTAGTAAGTTCCTGGCCTAGTGGCTTCACATATGATCTTTCCTTTTCTCCATCACTTCTTCCTTTGCTGCTTTTTTCCCTTTCTTTCTCCCTCTCCTCTCCTTTTTCCCTGCCTACTGGAGGAAGAAGTAACTCTTCTGTACTTAAAACAGCCAGTTATACTCTGTGAAATTGAAGGGAAATTTTGACTTAACAGTAATTTATTAAATGTCATGATCTCTAATATTCCCTTGGGCTTCCCTTTTCAGAGAAGCAAATCAGTATGTATATGATTATTTAACAGTAGTTTGGGGGGTTCAAAATTTATGTGCTTAACATAAGAGCCACAGGTAAATGACAAAATGCTAAATTAAATATAGACAATCATCTTATAGTACAAAAATAATTTCTGTGGCCAGGTGAGGAAGGATGAGAACAGATCCTACCTACCACGTTGCAGTTAAGAGAACTGGGACTACCAGACAAAGGCAGTCTTTTTGGAAAACCTACTGATTTTGCATAAGAATGAGAGAGGCCATTTTCATGCAACTTATTTATATTGTCTCTGCATTAGTCTCATCTGTGTACCATACTTATAACTAGAATAAGACAAAATACTGTTTTAAGTAAATACTGGATACTTTGGAAGAGGGCATATTCATTTTCAAAGACTTTAAAAAATTCTCTGAGAATGTAAGGTTTTGCTCAATTTTAAATTTTCTTGATCTTACCCAATTGAGGAACAAGATATTTACAAAATATCACATAATTAAGACATCTCTGTAGAGAAGAGAGCAAATCAAATACAAACCTAGAGAGAGACTTTCCTCAGTTTCAACATTCATTTCTCTGTTTTTCCTCCAAACTTCATGCTATTAGTCAAAACATGTCAGATTAAGATTAAACTTCTGGCCCTTGGGAAGCTTCTGCTCTGTCAAAAACATAATTGAAAATGAGAATGTGACTCTTGTGTTTTGTTATCTTCTTATCCCTGCTATAAAATTTCTTGACTATTTCATCATACGTACAACCCCAAAGACAAATCATGCTTCTTCTGAGGAAAATTTACAGCTGCCAACTGCTGGAGAATTCATGTCTTGGGGGGATAGTAAGAGATATGAAGGTACTTACCAGTTCTGAAAACACCTTGGTAAGAATTTGAGATCTTGAAACAAGCAGACACCTAATGTACTGAGATCCCATTACGGGGAAAAACTATAGCACACATACGTTCTCTGCCAACCTGAACTAGTTTTTTTGAATATTCATTTTGTAACCCCAAACAGTGGCAAATAGAAGGGGGGAAAGGTGGAAACAGTGACAGGTTTTATTTTGGGGGGCTTCAAAGTCACTGTGGACAGTGACTGCAGCCATGAAATTAAAAGACGCTCGCTCCTTGGAAGGAAAGTGATGACAAGCCTAGACAATGTATTAAAAGGCAGAGATATTCCTTTGTTGACAAAAGTCTGTCTAGTCAAAGCCATGATTTTTCCACTAGTCATGTACAGATGTAAGAGTTTGACCATAAAGAAGGCTGAGCAGCAAAGAATTGATGCTTTTGATTTGTGGTGCTGGAGAAGACTCTTTAGAGTCCCTTGGACTGCAAGGAGATAAAACTAGAAAAATGGTACTGAAGAATTTATTTACAGGGCATCAGTGGAGAAACAAACATAGAGAATAGACTTATGGACATGGGGAGAGGAGAGGAGAGGGTGAGATGTATGGAAAGAGTACCACGGAAACTTACATTACCATATGTAAAATAGCCAATGGGAATTTGTTGTATGGCTCAGGAAACTCAAACAGGGGCTCTGTATCAACCTAGGGGTGGGTTTGGGAGGGTACGGGAGGGAGGTTCAAGAGGGTATATACCTGTGGCTGATTCATGTTGAAGTTTGACAGAAAACAACAAAATTCTATAAAGCAATTATCCTTCAATAAATAAATAAGCCGACAATCCTAAAGGAAATAGTCATTGGAAGGACTGAGGCTTAAGCTGAAGCTCCATTACTTTGGCCACCTGACTCAAAGAGCCAGCTTATTGGAAAATGCCCTGATGCTGGAAAAGTTTAAGACAGGAGGAAAGGGGGGCAACAAAGGATGAAGGGGTTGAATGGCATAACTGACTCAGTGGAGGTGAATTTGAGCAAACTCCAGGAGATGGTGAAGGATAAGGAAGCCTGGTGTGCTGCAGTCCGTGGAGTCACAAAGAGTCTGACACGACTTAGCAACTGAACATCAACTCCAAACAATTAAAAGCATAGAAAGCAATAACGGCAGGTAGAAAACATATGTAATTTTCATTTACATCTTTATTTTATTTCTTGTCTTATGCTTTAACATTCAAGCATGTAGAGATTTATTTCAGAGCCCATATAGTGTGACCTACAAGTCAGTTCTCCATGGGGCATTGAAACAGGATCCTATGATCCTATATACATCATAAAAATACAAGCATGGGATATAATACAGAAAAAACAAAGTTCCTCAAGATGTCAGGGCACCCACCTAAATGGCTGTTTTTGACTTAAGGGTCATCAATCAGCTTTTTGGTGTCACAGAAATCTGAATTTCTGTGATATTTTGTAATCTTGATCCTAACGCAAATCATGGAAGTGTCAGCACTTTGTTAATATTCTTTTGGTAGATGCACGGCAGCATGCAGCATCTGGCTAGCTTGGAGAGAAGCTAACGGCTACATTTCTCATTAAGTGGATGCAACTTGACTTGCCACAGGGCTGGCAGGCATTTTAAAAGCTGAGTTACTTTCCTAACAAATGCCAGATGCCAGCTGGATTTATAAACATTTCAGATACATCTGATTGAACTTGGACATATTAATGTGCCACACTGGACACTCTGCGTTCTAATCATTTAGCTTTCCAAAGCTTCACACATGTGGTTTAAAGAATGAATTCCTGAGATTGTGGGGTGGGGAGAGGGGAATGAGAGCTGGGGGTGAGTTTTGAAGGGGGTGTGGTTTGACAGGAATGGACCTGGTTTCTGCAAATCAATGAGGATGGGATGCAAAGAGTGTTTTATTGTTTCTTTCTTTCTTTTTTCAAGGCTGATATTTTAAAGGATGAGGAGAGCTTATCTTCCTATTCTCTTAAAGCTAAGTAATAGTGGACTGTAATCTAGGAGACATTAGCAGTAGACTTCACTCTTACAAATTATGTAACCACCCTTACAAAGGCACTCAGCCTTTCTGGGCCTTAGTGTTTGTTCCCATATGCAAAATGAGTACCTACATTTTCCTAATCTACATATAGTCCAAAAACCTTAAGGATTAAACTGAGATAATACCAACGATTTTATCACTCTGATGGTGCTCTGAAAAGTTTATGATGCCATGGTATTCTCTATAAATATCTATTTGCTTCCATTGTTATATATGCTTTTTGTTATTTATACTGTTACCCTTTGATTTTAAATTGTTGCCAAGATGAAATAATGCATGAGCTCATCATTGAACTTAAATAGGTGCATTCTCTGGGCTTGTTTTTAATATTTGGAAAGAACTGAATAGACATTTAGAGTGGAATTTTACTTCATGGGGAAAGAGATTAGATATTTGTAATTAAATTCTTCTTCATAAAATGTTACACTAGGTATTTCATATGTGGTGTAGCATTTGAGGACATCAGCTAAACTGTGGTTAAGTTCTGATTTTGCATTTTGTGATTGGGTAACCTTGAGAAATTAATTCATTTGAATACCCTAGGCCTCAGTCTTCATATCCATAAAGTAGGGCTACGTTTCAAGGTTAAAAAGACATAATACTTGTAAAATAGTTGGTATTATACCTACGTCTATAGGAAGCAAACTATAAATACTTATTAACACTGGCTATTATTTAAAAGACTGTCTTCCCTTAAACTTTCAAAAAACACAGATTGGGGCCAGCTGAATAAAATATATAATCAGCTTTATGTCTTTGGTGCAAAGGTAAAGAGAATTGATGCATATTTAAATTGAACATTTTTCAATTTTGTTCATCTGTTTTGTTTAATTCTGTGCTTCAGGGTAATGAAGATAAGCAGGGTATGATAACTGTATGAAGAAATTTAGTGTGCCTGGGGACACGGCGTGAGAATCAGAGTCTTCATTGTACAAGTGATGCTCTGATGGAGAGGTCATTAAGTTTCAGAAAAGAGACACCTTAGTCTGAATCAGCAGCACCATGAGGTAAGAGTAGGAGATAAATATCCAGAAAGACTTCTTAAATTTGAAAATGCCTGAGCTGAGTCTCTGTGGGAGGGAGGACTGGGGTGATGATTTCTAGCAATGAAATAGGATAAAACAAGATGTAGGGACCTGAAAAAGTATGGCAAGTTTATTAATATCAGTAGGGGTCTGAATGCCTTGTAGGAAGGATTGTTTTGGAAATGTGGTAAGAGGATGGACTGCCCAGGAAAGAGCTATGTAAAAGGATGCGAGTTCAGTCTTAAAAGCAGACCTTTGACAATATAAGCATGAACGAATGGAGAGATGGGGGAGCATGGGCAGTTTAAAGCAACGAAACAAAGCACAGACTCAGTCAGGATGTTATTTCTGCAGTCCAGGTGAAAATGAGGATGACGTGCATTAAGGTATTGACAGAGGAAGGGAAGACAAACCCAGGAGGGAGAGAGAGTACAGTGGTGGACCCAGCTGGCATGTGACGAAGAGTGCAGGACAGAAGGTGACTCACACAGGTCTGGGCTGCGTAACTCAGGGCACAGAATAGCGTAGCCTGCTCTTTAACATCCTTCAAGAGTAGTTTTCTGTTTTCTTCTATCATCTCCTAAAGCTTAAAAAAACATTATGTCTTAAAGCAATTTCTGAGAAAGTATTAGGTGTCAGTTTCAGAAATCTGAGTAACATCTTATTTCACCCATCCACTCATCAGGTACCTTAGTACCTCTTCACTCTACATTAAAATTCAAATTCATCATTCTTTTTACATAAGATATACTTAAGCCAAGTGTGATGTTTGAGGCAAAAACACATTTTTTAAAATGCTTAACCTAAATTTAAGGATGTAGGTAAAAACTTTCAGATCAACACAGTGTAATACTTGACTTGAATCTCATTTCTGGACCTGAAGTCCATTTCTCTGGATTTCAATTGCCTCATTTATAGAATAAGTGTATGTTCGTTTAGAATTTTGTTCTTAATTAATGGAACATAGAGAATAAGCTTCCATTTCCAAAAAATGAACATAACTATATATAAACAAATATCATTCAATTTCAGAGAGGACTCTGGATCTTTCTTAACATCTGTTTATGAATCTCGAAATAAAAGCCTCAGATTTACATGGTCTATGAAACTCTTCCTAGCAATCCGTGCTAAGTAGAATATTTATATGAAGAAGAAGAAGCTAAGGAATAGGACAGAGTCAGAGAATGAGTAGAGGAAACTATGGTCTTATTCCTATCATGTCATTACTATAATTACCATGTCAACTGTTGTTATTATCTTCACTATATATTTGCATTTATTACTGGAATTTTCCTTTCCTATAGATTTAGACATCTTGCTGTGGCCTTTCTCTATTTCACTTGGAAAAGATCCTTTAACATTTCTTTAAGGTAGGTTTAGTCTTGGTGAACTCTTAGCTTTTGCTTGCCTGAGAAGTTACTTATCTCTCTTTCAATTTTAAATGATAATTTTGCTGGGTATCCTGTGTTACAGATTTATTCCGTTCAGCTCATGTGTTAAAATGCCACTCCCTTCTGGTCGGCCAAGTTTCTCCATAAAAATTGGCTAATGCCCTAGCGAGAGTTCCCTTGATATGGTTTTTTGTTTTTCTTTTGCTGCCTTTAGAATTCTCTCTTTAACTTTGGCCATTTTAATTATGATACTTCTTGGTATGGATCTCATTGTTTGGGAGTCTGTGATTCCTGTACTTGCCTGTATGTTTCCTTCTTTGGGTTTGGGACATTTTCAGCTGTAATTACAGCAAATATTTTGTTGACTCTTTTCTCTCTCTCTTTTTTTTCTGGGAGCCCTATACCTTTGATGTTGGTACACTTGATGCCTCAAGGTCTCTTGAACTATTCTCAGTTTTAAATTTGTATTTCTTTGGGCTGTTCTGATTGGATGGTTTTCATTATTTTATCTTTCAGGTCACTTATGCTTTCTTCTGTATCACCTTATCTGCTCTTAATTCCTTCTAGTGTGTCTTTCATTTCAATTACTGTATTCTTCAGTTCTGACTGGTTCTTTTTTGCATTTTCTAGTTCCTTGTTAAAATTCTTGCTGTGTTCATCAATTCTTTTCTTTTCTTTTTTTTTTAAATTTTCTTTACTTTATTGTGTTGGTTTTGCCATACATTGACATGAAACCGCCATGGGTATACATATGCTCCCCCTCCAGAACTTCCCTCCCTCCTCCCTCCCAATTCCCTCCCCCTGGGTCATCTCGGTGCACCAGCCCCGAGCATCAACCCTGGGCTGGTGATTGATTTCACATATGATAATTAACATGTTTCAATGCCATTCTCCCATATCATACCACCCTTGCCCTCTTCCACAGAGTCCACGAGTCTGTTCTATACATCTGCGTTCCTTTTGCTGTCTCGCATGCAGGGTTCTCATTACCATCTTTCTAAATTCTTTTCCTTGGTTCAGCTAGCATTCTTATTGAATTTGGCAAAAGATTATTCATGTTATTCCATAACATGGGACAGAAAAAGTCAAAGAACTTTTTGGCAACCCAATATTATTAATGTAAACTCTTTTTATGGTAAGTCGTTTATCTCTATTTCATTAGTTGTTTTTTTTCCTTTATTCTTTTAGTTTGAAACGAATTTCTCTGTCTTCTCATTTTGCTTAACTTTCTCTGTTTCTGTGATGTTAGGTGAAACAGTTACCTATCTTAGTTTTGAAGGGGTGTCCTTGTGTGGCAGTGTCCCTCTACAGTCTGCATGTGTCCAGTGGCTTTGGCGGGAGAGCTGGATCTTAAGTGAGCACTAGTCTGTCTTCCCACAGGTTTGCTTTCAGCTATCACATTGCTAGGAGATGGAAATGGATATGGAGGGGGAGAGTGCTGGAGCTGGGGCCAGAGTGGGCAGTGGGCATGGTGGGGGCATGTGCTGGGGCTCTCATGAGAAGTCAGAGTCCTAAGCAGTTTCTGTTTCTGGAGTAATCAAGTATGCACGTACTCTTAATGAGCAGAGTCTGGATTTCTTATAGCCCTGCTATCAGTCGGTCCCACTGGTTTGCAAACCAGCTAAGGGGACTCATCCTCCTGGTTTCCAATCCCAAGGCTGGTTGGAACTGCTCACTCCCCAGGGAGGATCTCCCAGCCCAAGCAGTCTCCTTCCTGCTCTGTGTCCCTCCTAGGGGCATGGGTCCTAACCCAACTGCTTCCCTTCCCTTCTGACCTGACTTTGTGTGAATCTTTGTTACAGCCTTGGTTGTCTAAGAGTTTTTCTACCAGACTACAGTTTGCTTTCAGTGAGAATTGCTCCATATATAGATGTATTTTTGAAGTGTTCATGGCAGGAGGTGAGTTCAGGTTCTTCCTACTTCACCGTCTTTATCTCTTCCTCGTTATCATCTTGATTTAATACGATAAATTCTAATACAAAGAGTATACTGTCAGGTTAACCTAAGTATTGGTGTCTCAGCCAGTTGCTTAATGTGTACTTTTTTTTTTTAACTTACCACCTTAAGGTAAAATCTATTTCATGTGTCTAGATGAAAACCTAATTAAACCAAACCAAATAGTTCTTTCCTTACCAAGCAGAGAAGAGTGTGTTTCTCCCCTTGAATCTGCATGTTATCTTAATAACATTTCTAACACAAGGACGCAGAAATACTTGTGGCAGGTTACACTGGTGAAGATATAGGGTGGCCAAAAGTGTGTTTGTGGGTAAAGAAAGATATTGAAAGGTGTTTTCTCATTTTGTTTTCTGATGTAATTAATCTGTCCTTATGCATTATTATTTTAGTTACAAATATATTTTGTAACTGTCAGATTGGAAAGGTGGCTTTGAGAATGAAATGCTAGAGAATTTTGAGATGGTTTTTATGAAGAGAAGATGGAGAAATTTAAAAATATGCCCTACATCTACACTTGTGTTTTCATTACTGCATAACAAAATGACGATGTGCTTTTTTTTTTTTCCTCCAAAGCATAGAGCTATGAATCATTTTCCGACTTGGGAGTTTTCAAAATTGAACCAGTTTTAAACAACCCGTATCAAGTTCTTATTTGGTTATTTCTTTGGTAGACTACAGTTTTCATCTCTGTAAATCTAAAGTTAGTTGCAACTTTGATGTGATATTTAACTCTTGAATAAATGTCATAAACAAATACAGTGACAAAATTATTTATGAATTTCAAAAGTTATATTTAGTATAAGATTTCTACCAGTTTAGTAAGTTTAACATATTGTGGTTTTTATTTTAAAATAGAAAATGTACTTGGTTTCTCAGGATTCCCAGGATTTATAACAGTCAGTAAATCAACAAAACAAACAGGCAAGAAAAAATCACTTATATGAATACACAATCTATATGAGAATATGAAAATCACCAAGAAAAAGAAAAATATAATGTTTCTCAGAGACTCTTTATATCCAGTTATCCAAAATAAGCCATTTAAAACATTAACATTTCTTTATTCTGGGCACATTTGTGTTTGGTGTTGCAAATAGTAAAGGTGAAATTTTGCATATACCTGAATACAACCAGGTATTCAGGAAGGAATAGACTTAGAAGACTTGTATTGGAAGGAATAGACTTAGTGGTTAAGGTCTTTGAGGCCAAGTATATTCACACTGGCCACATCTCTTGCTAGTTGAGTGAAAATTGGCAAGTTACTTAATATAAGCCTCAGTTTTCTTAACTGTAAGATGGAGATAAGATTGCCTCATTTTTTATGAGACTGTTTTCAAGATTAAATGCAACCGCATGCATTACCCCTTTCTAATGGTGCTATAGAACTCTAGGGCTTTCCTGGTAGTACAAGTGGTAAAGAATCCACCTGCCAGTGCAGGAGATGCACGTTCAATCCCTGGGTCGGGAAGATCCCCTGGAGAAGGAAATGGCAATCTGCTCCAGTATTCTTGCCTGGGAAATTCCATGGACAGAGGAATCTGGTGGGCTTACAGTTCATGGGGTCACAAAAGAGTTAGACATGACATAGCGATTAAACATCAACAACAAATAGGACTTTAATGTTATTGAAACGTTCTCCATTCCTCCTGTTCCTCTTATAATGTAAACACAGAGAATTTTCCTATCTCATTCATCATAGCATTTCTTAGAACTTTGCATACACATTGCAAATATTGTTATATATTTTGCATCAATGGGTTATCCCCTAATACCAGGCTAAAAAGATTTTGTATTATTTTCTATAGCAATGAGAGCTACTGGAAGATTTTAACTGTGAGGAGAGGTAGACTGTGGTGGTAGTGAAATAAGAATCAGGGAATAGAAAGCTAACAGCATTTTAAACACATGGTTGGAAGTTGAGGTAGTGATCATTAGAGGGAGGAATAATTACTTAGATGTGATTTCATACAACTTTAGATAAATAAAGGTGAGTTTCAACTGCCCCCACTCTGAGATAAATAGCTCCACATTAGCCACTACAATATTGTAATCAGCCTCCAATTAAAATAAATAAATTAATTAAAAATAAAATAAAGAGACTAAAAAAAAAATTTGTTAGAAAAAAAAAGTCTTATCTTTTTGATTTACTACTTTATAAAGACCTTACCATTCCTAAAGTCTTTTACTCCAAAAGCTAAGCTCCCACACTTTCTTTAGAATGTAAGCATGGTTTCATGGAAAGAACATGACTTGAACTGAGTAGAATCCACCACTGATTCATCAGGCTTCCTACCTTTGAGGAATGGGGGAAATGCTGAAGCGACGTGGCTCTATGCATGTTGTGGTCGCTCTTTGCACATCCAGTCTATTCCAGCTTGGCCCTTATTTGGTTTGAATTTATGTGATCAAAGGACCAAGGGGCCATTTCCATTTTGCTCGTGCATCTGAGCCAAGGCTCCGGTGCCCTTGAGAATTCAACAGGAGCTCTTAATTTTGCAAAGTTTTGCCAAGTTCAGAACAAGATGAAAAATGAGCCATGCTGAATACTTGACCTTCTTATTTCTGGAGTTACTCAGTATAAGAGAAATATATGTCGTACGGCTTAGATTCAAAGCTAAAGGTTTTCAGCTATCACGGCAGATGTCCACTGATACACATCAGGTCTTCCCTGTTCCTCTATTTGCCTGAATGCAGAGCAGTTTGTCTTAGTTTTTCCTAGTTAGCCATATGAGCAACATCTTTTAGAAAACACCTTCCTTCACCAACTGTACTATTAAGTCACTTTGAATTCTTTGTATCTTAGCAAGGAGTTTTTTTTTTAAAGTCCGCAATTCACTGTGTGTTTACCATCTTTTGTCACTCAATAATTTGCTGTTTCATTGGCATAAATAAGAGGTGGTTTCCCCTGAGCTCACTTATGAACCTACTTTGGAAATGATTCTCCCACCACACAGGCATCTCCTGTCCATTGATACTTCCATTTTTAAAAGGGCTGATAGTGAAGCTGAAACTCCAATACTTTGGCCACCTGATGGGAAGAACTGACTCATTGGAAAAGACCCTAATGCTGAGAAAGATTGAAGGCAGGAGAAGGGGACAACAGAGGATGAGATGGTTGGATGGCATCACCAACTCAATGGACATGAGTTTGAGTAAGCTCTGAGAGTTGGTGATGGACAGGGAAGCCTGGAAAGCTGCAGTCAATGGAGTCATAAAGAATCAGACATGACTGAGTGACTGAACTGCACTGAGCTGAACCTTGTCTCCTCATGCCCCTGCCTATCCAAATTAGATTTCATGGGACAGCCCCAAATCTCCTCCTCTCAAATTATCTTTACTCCCTTGCCCTCCTGTTTCTATGATACCTATCAAAACAAAATGTTGACCTTAGTTCATTCCAACAGTCTTCTGTTCCGTGCCTGAGCTCTTCACCTGAGAGGTTGCCATTTCCGGAGATAATCTCACTAGTGTGCTAAGCAACCCTTCTTTAAACACATAATCTTAAATATTGGATGGCCATTCAGCAATTTCTGGAAAGCTTACCACATGTATATTTTTCCCACCTGCCTATATCATTATTTTTATCCTTCTCAGCCTTTTGTCTATCTTAAATCTTCAGCATCTTTTTTCTTCTCATTCAGTCTTGGAAGATGTTTAATAAATGAAAATATTTGTTTCAATACTTAATAATTTTTAAAAATTTTTCTTTGAGACACATTTTAAATTTTATTTTGCATGTATTGACTCTATAAGAACGCCAAAGCACTCTCATAAAGACCTGCATTCCAGTTGCAAACTAATGACAGTCATAGCACGAATTTTTCAGTAGATCATTTGGTCACAAACCTATTGTGACATACAGATGAAAATTACTCCTCTTCCTTCCACAAAATCTAGTCTCCACTTGCATGCACACTGCTTCTACACTCTACATATACGTGATGAACAATCCACTCATTGTCAACTCAATTAATCCACTAATCTTAACCCCTCTCGCATGCTCATTGGCATTGTTCTGGCCATTGTCTCCCAGTCACCCCAATGTCTTCTGCACAGTCACTTTCTCCTTTTCTGCTAAATCAGTTGTATGGGCAAATAGCTTTTAATAGTTTCTCCTTTCTTATTCTAACACAGTCTCCACCTGAAGCTAATTTCTATGTCGCCCTTAACAGAAAATGTCCTGGATGAGTCATCTTCAGAAGCGTTTGTATTTTCTTACTTCCATTCTTCCTAGCATAGCTTCAATTTGGAAATGAAATGATGGGGTCTTATATAAACATTTAAGTCTTATGTACACTTATATAAATGTCAAACTTTTAATAAGTTTTGAATTTGGAAGATATTCCTTCCTTCCCACCCAGCTCCCTAGAGCCCAGTGACACATCTGTATGAGACTTTCAGCCCCTGAGTTAAATTCTCACACTGCTCTTTGATTAGGGAGGAGGGAGCATTTTGGAGGGTCTTGGCCACTGTCCCATCATCCATGCTGTCTCCATCATGACATGAAATGACAGTGGAGAAAGTGGAGGAGGAGGGCTTTTGGTTCCTTGTTTACTGGAAAGGGTGCTTTGGGAGGCTGAGTGATGTCCTGTGGTTTCTCCATTCATGTGGCTGCATTATCAGGAAGGAACTTTGCCAAATAAAGATATGACTCAGGAAAAAAATGCCTTTATACCCTCCATAAAAATTTTATTAATGTACATTCTCACCCCAAAGGATTATTCCTTCATATTCTAAATGTATTGAAAGGGTTAATGAAAAAAATGTTTATCTCATAGTGTGACAGAAGGTCTGTGATCTTAAATTGAACTTGACAAGGTTTTTAATAAGAATTAAATGAAAATTAAGAAGGGTTCACATTTAATGCCTTGATTTACTTGAAATTTTATTCTGTTTGTGATTATACTGTGATACTTGAAGGAAATAAGACCATAAACAAAGTAAACATAATTTATCTGCATTTGTTTCTGTATATTTCTGAAAATAACAGCAGAAATTCATACCCAGATATGTTCAGGCCCATATCTATCTGTATTTTTCAACATATTCCCTAACTGTGGATTTATAAATTTATAAATTATTTTTGAACAAGAATAACTAATTCATCCTCCATCTAGTAGCATGAATGCTAATGTATTATAAGTATTTTTGATATTATAATTCCTCAAGAAGCTTAGTATAAAAGTATAGCTCATAATTAGCTTATCAAAGTAATATTTTATTTCAGTGTGCTTTGACATATAATTCAGAACTCTGTCTGTCAATCACAGATAAAATGGGCTCTTTTAGTGTGTTTGATGAATTTTTTAATAATCTTGAAAGGCATTAACCTAGCAACAAATGCAGCTTCTCTTAGCAAACTGAAAGCTGATGATAGCATCTGTGGAGCTTGTGACCTATTCTTTGCATGTAATCTGTTTGACAGTTTACTTTCTTGACCAGATAACTGTACACAACATCTGAGATCAACCTTTAAAAATGAAATAAACATCACCATGTTATTATCTTTTATAAGTAAAAATACCCTTGCACAAATATCCAGCCTTGGGAGATGTTTAATGAATGAAAATATTTGTTTCAATAATTTATAATTTAAAAAAATTTCTCTTTGAGACACATTGTAAATTTTATTTTGTATGTATTGACTCTATCAGAATGCCAAAGCACCCTCAGAAAGACGTATATTCCAGCTTAAAACTAATGACAGTCAGTCATAGCATGAATTTTTCAATAGGTCATTTGGTCATAAATCTATACTGGCCAATATTCTGATAAATGTTTTATAGTTCTGAAAATAACTGAACCACATTGGAAAAAAAATTTTAAGTGGGAAAATTTTGAGTATTAATGAGGAGAAGCAGCTGGAAGGATTTTAAGTGTGTTCATACACTTTGGAAAACAATTTTTAATTCTTAAACAAAATTAAATGCATGCAGTATTTCTTGTTTTTCAGAAATTCTATCTCTGAGGTTACACTCACAACTGCTTATTTGCACTAGGATTTGATGACAAAGATTCTGTAGCAGAACCAGAGTGAAGTAAGCCAGAAGCAAAAACAACAATACAGTATATTAACACATATATATGGAATTTAGAAAGACAGTAATGAGAACCCAACATGCGAGACAGCAAAAGGAACGCAGATGTATAGAATAGACTCGTGGACTCTGTGAATGAGGGAAAGGGTGGGATGATATGGGAGAATGGCATTGAAACATGTTAATTATCATATGTCTAATCAATCGCCAGCCCAGGATTGATTCTCGGGGCTGGTGCATCGAGATTTCCCAGAGGGGAGGGAGGAGGGAGGGAGGAGGGAGGGGTTTCTGGAGGGGGAGCATATGTAAACCCATGGTGATATCATGGCATTGTATGACAAAATAAAAATATAGAAAAAAAAAAAAGAAATTGAAACAAAAAACAAAATCCACCAAGAGTTGAAAGAATAAATGAAGCATGAAATTTTGACTCATTGTATTTAAAATTGAAATAGATATATTACTCAGCAGTGAATATGAATAAAATATAGCTACATGTAAGATTAAAATTTAATAACAGAACATATTTTAGAGTAAATGTGTTTATTTTACAAGATTATATAGATTATAATTCATTTACATGAATATTAAAATATGTAAGATAAAGAAGTGCCTTATTTGGGGGTCCAAACATACATGGTAATATTCTAACAATAAGCAAGAGGAAAATAAATGCAGAATTGAGAATAGTGGAAGAAGGGAGGGATAGTGAAACAAAATATTCAAGTGTCTACTGTGTTTTTACTTTATACCTTGTATATAATTTGTAAATATTACTTTGTAGTTATTTTGTATTTTGGGTTTCCCAGGTGGAGCTCATGGTAAAAATCTCACCTGCCAATGCAGGAGATGTAAGAGACTCAGGTTCAATACCTGGAGAAGGGCACAATAAGCCACTTCAGTATTCTCGCCTGAAGAATCCCTTGGACAGAGGAGTCTGGAGGGCTGCAGTCCGTGGGGTCACAAAGAGTCAGACATAAATGAAGTGATTTATTATACAACATAGCACATTTTGTGTTTAAGAAAAATAAATTAAGCAAGTTTCTCCATTTAGGTTTCCAATCTGAGCTAAATATTCTCAAGGATAAGTAAACATTTCCCTACTGCATGATTTGATCTCCTACACTTTCTGGTTTTCTGTCCTCTAGGCAGATGTTCAGCTATTGCAGGAACATCAACCAGAGATCAAGAGAACAGAGACTGGATTGAGATAACTAGTTCCCTGATGCGGTGGTATATTAATAGATTTCAAAGAGCTGTCCTGTAGCACAAGCTTACTCCCTAGTGTTATCCTTTGCTTTTCCTTTCCATTACACAAGCTGACAATAGGATTGAAGTGGTAAGTCCCCAAATGTCTTTCTCTTCCCTGTGGGCCAACCAGATCAGGTCAGTTTAATGGGTTAGATTGTTCATTTGACCCATTGCTATGTGCTGCAGGAAACAAAAAGCACCAGTTGAAAAAGTGTGGAGGATGTGCAGGCAGCTACTTCTAATACTATTAATGGAAAAACAACTCATTGTGGGTGGAGTAGCAGATTGCCTCCTATGCTGGAGACACGTATCTGGGTATTCTCAGGTCCCGTTTCCCTCTGGACTCTGCTATGTATTTTTATGGAACATGAATCTGCAGATGGCATTTACCAGCCTCCTTTGAAAACTCAATTCATATTAGGTTCTGCAAATAAGAGGCACTAGTGAGTAAAGGTAGAGGAATTGGGTTACAGTATTGTGGTGGATGCATTGAGAGTTGTGTGATTCTTGACCACAAGAATCTGGTAGAGGTCATACCTTTGGTAGATCCCCACTTTGATGGATAGGACCCCTCTTCAGCAATCCAGGAGTGACTGAGACAAATGACTCTAACAGCACAGCAGCAGGTGCTGGCTAAAAGGTTCTCGCCCAGTAGTTTTAGCAGCCTCACATCATGGTGTCATGCCTTCTTCCTTTTGCTTCTGTAGCTACCTCATGTGGAAGTTGTGAAAGTCACTATGACAACAGTAGGTTTTCCACATCTTCTCACTGTTGAGGTTGTGCCAGTGTACAGTGATGTCATATAATGGGCATGTCTTGTCATGATCATTACAAACACCAGTGTCTGAAATGTAAGTATGAAGTTGTACTGAATCAGCAGAAGATACTTTTGAAAGGTCATTGAAAGATACATTTATACTTCCTTTAGGAGATCCGTTAAAAGACTCTCCATCAACATCATCTGATCCTCTGAAACTAGAGTCTTTTAACATATCCAGCTCAGCTAATATGTGCACATAAAATGCATTCTGACTGAAGGAAGGATAAAATCTTTCATCTCAAGTACTCAGAAAGGCTCAACAAAAGATAACAGAAAAAGATGGTCAAGTGAAAGGTACAGCAGAAGATCTTGTAGATACCTTCTTTGAAGCTGAAATGGAAAAGGACTTTTGTCATGACCTACTGTGCTGTGCACTTCTCTCAAAGATGAAGAAGGATTCCTAAGGGCTTTGTGTGAGATCTTACTGTATTTATTGCTACCTCCTGGAGATTTCCAGAACAAGATCATGTGATCTTTGTCAGGAAAATCCTTGCATGGGAAATTCTTCCGTTAATAAATCAACATATCTTATGGATGATCTGTGATTCTGATTGAAACTATGAGGACTTTATGAACATCATTAAATTGAGTGACAATATTGGAGAGCTAGAAGCTGTTAGAAGTAAAGCAGCAGAAGAATTACAGTGTCTTCGATCTCTACATACAGCTGGTAATGATATCAACACCATGACAAATCAAATAAATAGCTTATTATTTGTAAAGAAGTATGTGGTTCAAGAATACAATGGTTGCACTCAGACAAAGAAATAAATGCTGAAACTGGCCGCAAACATTGGGAAACTTTACATAGTTCCCCTGGACAGCATTCTTATGGGCAGTGTGAACTCCAATTTTTTTATAGATTACATGCAGCAAACTGGAGGTCAGGTACATCTCTTTTTCTGAATGACAGTGAAAGGATACTGGGTTACAGACCGGTAGCAGCTAGAAATTTTTTCAAGTTGTCAGAGAGATGAAAAACATCAACCACACCAAAGATTTTAAGTGCAGCTTCTGTTGGAGTTTACAAACAGTATTTATTAGAAAGGCATTGCCAAGAGTTACTGTTGATGATTATTTGGTGGGAAAGTTAGCAAACACTTTTGAATCATGAAGATCAAACCCATGAAATCTCTGATGACATTCAAAGGAAAGTTTATGAATTGATCTCACCTCTTTCTTTTTGTTCCTACTCTTCCAAAACCTATGTAGCCAATTCCTTGTGTCAAATTCATGTTTTGAAACTGTTACTGGGTAGGGAGAGGGTTGAAAAGGATTCTCCTTTGTGGACCTTGGTTCTTGATTTGGATGCAAAGAAGAATCTGAGGTCTTACCTGTGGCAAAAACAAGTTTATTGAAAAAGACCAGAAAGAGCAGAAAACACAGAAAGAGCACTTCAAGGGAAAAGTGGACCCAACCAAGAGAGGCACTGGCCCAGGGATGATAAGGTAGGAGGTAAGGGGGTTTTAAAGACAAGGCTTTTACATATTCATATAGGTGGGTGTGTATTAACAGTTCTGATTGACCGTTGCAAGTTACATAACAACAGGCTCTATTGTGCATGTCTTTCCCATAATGTAGTTGGTTATAATCAGATGTATGTATGTATAGAATATTTATGAGCCCTTAATAGGCTCCTGGCTGCCTAAGGTCACTTGAAACACAGCTGTGCATCAAGGGCACAAGTGCCCAGTTGGAGAAGTCCCTGTGGTTAGTTGTATCCACTGTGTGCCTAGGGCACGTGGGCAGTAGTTGGATAAATCTCTGTGATTAGTTTGTAGCATATCTGTGAGCTCTCCTGGCCTCAAAGGAGATTGTGAGTGTGTCTAGGGTGAGGTTTCGAGATCGTCTTGCATCGTTTTCCTGCTAGGTCACTCCTCAGTTGCTCATGTCTAACTTCCTAACAGAAGTATTTGGTGTGTTTTCATTTTTCTTAACCAGGCTCAGACAGTGTCACCGACGTTTTCTGTCCCAATTGGGCTGAGGCTCTTGCAGCACCACTTTGCCTGAGTCTGAAAAGTGAGAGCATCTGCCTGCAAGTGACAGTATGGGTTTGGGCATAAAAAAACCCGGAAACTGGAGAGTGCTTTGTGGATGTGTCCTTCTTAGTATCTCTTTAAATATCGTGAATTTCTAGGAAATAAGACACCCATATACACTATGTCTGTCTCTCCTGAAACAAATGGCAGACAAATATTTGATGTAAGGTTGGTGTTAATTCTTACTGTATGAGGTTGAAGTTTTTAAAAATTCAAAGAAATACCTTTCACAGAATGCTTATTTTCAATTGCATAAAGCAGAAGTTTTGAATATAATGACAATTAAAATGATTGGAATGCTTTTAAACTCTTCCCAAACTAGATCTCTAGGCTTAATAATATTATTTTGTGAAACTAAAGTCTGGTCATTATAATGAATTGGGCATCGAAAAGTAGATTTCAAAATTTGACCATAAAAATGCATTATTTCGAGACAAGAATCAATGATGTCTTGAGGAGCCATTGACCGCCAAGAATGAAATTAATAAATGATTGTACCTATCTTTGAGTAATCCATTCTAGGCTCTCTAGATTATTTTTCAGATCTAGTTCCACTTAAGTTTGTAGGCACCAAACCGCTTCCTACTGTATGTAGTAGGGGTCTTACACACAGCGGGAGGGGCAAGTTCTAAAACCAATCCTTGAGTGTGATTTTCATTTCCTCTACTGTTTTCTGGCCTTTAAAATTTTCACATATCTTTCTATTTCTGCAGGGTAAGTGAGAATAGGGGACATCATGACAAAATGCTATTTGTGGGCAAGTTTTGGGAAAGCATAAAAAGCATGGGAGTTACTGAAGCTGGAACCTACTTGTCTACTCTTTTCACAGAACCATCTAAAAATAGCATGCGTGACAACATATCTCCAAAGAGATGTATTAGTAAAGATATTCTGGAATTCTATCCAAGTTCATGAGAATCTTTAAAAATGAGAGATTTCCGAATACAAATGCTTCTGAATTCCCAAACATTGTATTTGGAAACATTTAAGCCCTAAAAGTCAGAAACTGTAAAAATAGTGACATGAATTGAGGACCAATGGATAAAAAAATAGCACAACCGGGATCAGTGGCAAGAAGTGTCAGGAAGTAGAAGTACAGTTAAATAAGAGCCTCATTGTATACTTTAAATCAATGAGAAACAGCCACTGCGATCATTAAAACCTTCCATAATGGTTACATTGGTCCTATAAACTTGAGCAAACCCAAACTAAAAAGCCAATGAGAAAGATCTATCACTTTAGTTTCTGAGCATAGTAAACTGTGATATCACAGTTAAAATTTTTGGACATGAGTTAAATAGCATAAAAAGTAAAATACTGCATGTCTTCCATTCTCCCCATCTCCTACCCCCAAGACTCTTAGTTCTGCTACCAGTGTGAGTTAATTCTTGCTGGGGACGACCAAGGAAGATTGCAGGGAGGTGGTTATATTTGAACTTGGTCTTTAAAAACATACAGAACTTGGAAAGTATGAGAAGAAGAAAAGGCAAATCAAGCAGCACACACTTGAAGGGAAACACAAGCAGTGTTGTTTTATGAAAAGATTCAGTACCTGTTTGGGAAATATAGGAAGTACCTGAAACAGGAAGAGAAAGAGGATAGAAAATATTTAACTTTTTATTTTGAGGGTAGAACATGGAATTTGGGACAAATTGATAAGGAATCTAAGGATCCCTGAAGAGTATGTCAGCAGTTAAAGAATGAAGAAATTCTGGTAGTCACTTTGAGTGTTAATATTTTAAGATAAGGAACAAAATATTAGAAGGCACTACCTGGAGGGGAATATTCTAGATAAGTTACTTCTTTTATGGTCATGATCACATGCATTCTTTCTGAAGCAAGAAACATAATACGACATAACCAAATGGGCACGAAAAATATGCAGCCAAAGCCAGAGGACTGAAATACTTGGCATCAACTAACTTGCCTGTCTATATGTTTGGAATATTCTGGATTTATGAAAAGATAGAAAAAATGTTTTTGAAAGTAAACATGCAAAATCATCAGAAAATTTAGGTCGAATTATCAGAACTCATCAAAATTCCCTGTAGTTCAGATGGTAAAGAAGTAGCCTGTAGTGCAGGAGACCCAAGTTCGATCCCTTGGTTGGGGAGATCCCCTGGGGAAGGGAATGGCAACCCACTCCAGTATACTTGCATGTCCAGAATTACATGGACACATCATGGGGTTGCAAAGAGTCAGACATGACCGAGCAACTTTCATTTATTCATTCATCAAAGCTCAAGGAGGGAAATGTTCTCTCAAAGCAGACCCTATACTTTAATTTTTAAATTTTATTTATTTATATATTTTCAACACCAAAAACATTTTGTATTGGGGTATAGCTAATTAACAGTGTCTTGATAGTTTCAGGTGAACAGTGGAGGAACTCAGCCATACATATACATGTATCCATTCTCCCCCCCCAACACCCCTCCCACCCAGGCTGGCACATGACATTGAGCAGAGTTCCATGTGGTACACAGTAGGTTTTTGTTGGTTATCCATTCAAAATATAGCAGAGTGTATATGACCTTCCCAATGATTACCATACTCAGAATGCATATCTTGTTGCATATGTTTTCTTGAAGATAGGAACAGGGTATAGAGCCCCGTTTTACTTTCAAAGGCAATAGCGCTCTTTTTGAATGGCAATTTACTTTTTGAGGCCAATGGACTTCTAAATTCTTAACTATAACCCAGAAAAAGAAAGATCTCCACAGGTGAACTTTTTATCACATAATATGAATGTTCCAGCATTTTAAAAAATCCTGGCATGTCATGAAAACAAAACACTCCTTCCACACCCTTTTCTGATTTTAATTTTCATTGAAATTCAGGGGAAATTATCTTGGCAATCTGAAGGCATTGTACTCCCTCTCTCTTTGGATCAAAATAAGTACAAATCATTTCTTTGCCATGGAAAAAACCAACATAAGTTTTCCCCTCTTTTTAGCTATTTGGATTTGTTTTTTTAAATAAAACATGCTGTTTGTTACTAAAATTAGTGATTACTTATTATTGCATTGATTAAATGAATAAATCTGGCAGAAATCTAAGTAGGCTAAAAGCCAATTGAGTAAAAGCCAACATAACTGTGTATAATTTTTTTTTCCTGAGAAAAAGAAAAAAAATTTGTGAAAAAGTCATTCAATCTGAGTTATTTGTTTTTTTGTATTGGAAAAGAATCCTTTTGTTTTCTCATTGGAACTTCTTTCTTTTTAGCCTATTCTCTCTACATTAGGGATATTCTTGTTTCATTTAATTCACATACACATAGTCTAATTTATCTGTTGTTTTCTTTTTAATGCTATACCCAGATAGGGCTGAATCCCACTGTCTATTTTCTGTACCATATTTTTCACTTGTATTTAAATGATTTTTAAATTAGTAGTACAGGGTTAGGCTTTTATTTTTGTGTATGATGGGGCATAAAACATTTTTTTACAGATTCTTTGTATCTTTCTATTGTATCATATTCAATAAAATTTGTCTAATCAACTGAATGTTTTAACCACTAATTTTGAACTCATCTAATGATAAAGCCTTTCTTAATTTTATATATATAGCTAAAAATGGCTCAGTTAGGCAGGAGTTGTAAATTGTCATTTGACATGTTCCCACCTCTTGTTTTGCTCTCAGGTTCTAGGCCGTATAATTAGTTGTTAAAATCAAATTAGAAACATCATGAAAAACATTTTGCTATCTTGATAATGGTTATATGAGTTCATAGGATCTCTCTCCAAGGCTAAAATTTAAATTAAAGCGCAGAAAGTCTTCATTAAATTATACTCCCAGAATTAGCAGTGTAAGCTTTACTATTATGAAAAATGCAGAGAGATAATTTAAAGAATTATCTCATTTATTTCAAATTTAGTTGAGGGGATGAAAAGTGCTTGGTTAATTTTTGCAAGTCACTTACTTAAGCTCCCTTCATTTTATTACTTTATATATATAAAGCCTTAATTAGCCATTATAAATGACTACTAATATTAATTGTGCATAGACATGATTTTAAATGTACCTACAAAGAATATATAAGTGGTAGACAGAAGTATGAATGATTAGGCAAAGCTGCACTTATATTGTGGTTAACCCTTTTTCTACAGAATTAGAAACATTAATGTAATGAGATATTTTTAATCTGTTTATGAGTTACTCCCATATAAAAGCATTAGCTTTGTTCTAGTGTGAGAATAATGTAGATAAATTTGTAGAAGACTATTGACCAATTAAAAAGAAAGATCTAGTGTTATATAAATTTAGGGCACTTTTTATTGTGCAGAGAGACTTGATAATAACAAAAATGAGAGCACTCACATTTGGGACAATTTCAACTTCTCCTGACTCGTTTCACTGTCTGCATACTGAGAACTGTCAACTCTGCATATCTAGCCTGCCTGCCAACCTTGTTCTGCACTATTTGTTCCATTCAACTACACATTTTCACTTGAATGTATAATACACATTTTTATCCATTAGGAACAAGGCTAGAAATTTAGCACTCTTCCTTAATCTTGGGAAGGTTTGAGATTAAAAAAAGAATGTCACCAAGGTGCAAAAAAATGAACTTCAATATAAAAACAATTTATACCATTATATTCAATTATTCTAAGAGCCAGAAGCTAAATATATCATTTTACGTGAACCAAGTTTGATGTGAAAGGAGTACATTTTAGACTTTTTATTATATTATAGGATATGTTTTCCAGAAGTAGGACTAACATTGATAAATGACCTTTGTTCAAACCTTAAATAGTCAAATTATTCTCAACTTCCTCCTTCAAAACATTTCTACTCACTGTTCTCCAACATACCAACACAGCACCCAGAAGTCTGGTTTCATATCAGAAAACTTAGCTCACATTCCCTTTTTATCTTTCTAAATATTTTCTCCTAACCCCCTAGAATGCAATGCCTTCCTCTCATTTTTGCTGACCTTCCTTTCATGTAGGCCCTCATTTTTCTTAATACCTGGTTGAACTCTAGGATTCTAGTCTCAATTCCCTTCTGTTCTAATAATTTTCACACTTAACTATGTACAAATAACACATGGTATGCTTTTTAAAAACATGGATTTCTATGCTCCACGTACCAGTTAAGCTGTGATTCAGTTTATTTGAAAGTGATTTGGAAATCTGTTGGCTTGCTCATCTTTTAAAAAGCTTCCCAGTTGATTTGGACCCATTTTTTGTGAAAAACTGCAAAATTCCTTGTCTAGAGTCACTAGAACTTTATTTCTAGATCACTTGTTTGATGCTTGTGACTTAATTCATTGCTTTCAGAATAAAAACTATCTTCTCACAGTGGGATTCAAATCTGTCTGTGCTCCAGCCCTTGCCCATAATTCACCCTAGTTTCCCAATACAGACCATGCTTCTTTGTTTTTGTTTGTTTGTTTGTTTTATTGAAGTATAGTTGATTTGCAATGTTGTATTAGTTTTTGATGTACAGCAAAGTGATTCAGTTATAGACACAAATATATTCTTTTCCAGAATGATTTTTCACAGGATATTGAGTATAGTTCCCTGTGATATACCACAGAATAAGACATTATTGTTTATCCATTCTGTATATCATATTTTGCATCTTCTAATCCCAAACTCCCTTTCCTTCTACACTTCCCTCCCCATTGGCAAACCACAAGTCTGCTTTTTATGAGTTTGTTTCTATTTTGTGGATAGGTTCATTTGTGTCATATTTTAGATTCCACATATAAGTAATATCATATGCTATTTGTCTTTTGCTTTCTTACTCTACTTAGTATGATAATCTCTAGATCCATCCATGTTGCAGCAAATGACATTATTTCATTCTTTTTTCTTATGGCTAAATAGCATTCTATTGTATATATATATACACACCACCTCCTCTTTATCCATTCATCTCAGACCATGCTTCTTATTCTATTTCACATATGCTTAACTTGACCAGCACCTTCCGTTTCTTCAAGGCTCAAATCAAGTGGTACCCCTACCTGATGTCTTTACTGATTTTCTCTAGTCTGAGTTAAATACCTTTCCTTCAGCTGACAGATACCCTGACATATCAACCTAAGACATCAAGGTTGAACCGAAAGTCCCTCTTGAATGTTT
Organism: Antilocapra americana; assembly: GCA_007570785.1. Taxonomy (NCBI): domain Eukaryota; kingdom Metazoa; phylum Chordata; class Mammalia; order Artiodactyla; family Antilocapridae; genus Antilocapra; species Antilocapra americana. The sequence goes on from ML661338.1 coordinate 18,097,214, forward strand.
TAGCATGACATTATCCATGACACTTTTCTTGTAATCTGTGAACCAGAACTTGTCACACATGCTCCCTAACCAGTCAAGGATAGGAGTGTGGGAAAGCACATGGATATTCTTTGAAATGTCTCTGCTACAGGACCTTTTGTAAGGAATTTAAAATCTCTCAAGTTGAGCCCACAAATCGATTTGGAGCCTTCATTCTTGAGACTGACTGCTTATATTGTTTACATACTTGGAACAGTAACTAGAAAATTTGGCAACCAATGAATCATAACTGTCTCTTAAGCCCTTATAAATTATTTCATCTATGTCAGGTGGTCAGAGAAGTAAAAATAGTGTAATTAATAATCTCTATAGCTATTTCTTTACCTAAAACTAATTGGATTAATAAAATTTGCCAGCATTTTAACCAGTTCTACATCATTTAATTTTTATTCAAGTTATGTTTACTGGTTAGAGTTTGTGTGTTTAATTTGTGTATTGTTACATGATAAAATATGAAGTATATGCCAAGTATATCTAATCCATCAACAGGAAAATCTTAGTGTTCTTTCAAATGTAGGTGACCTTGTTAATTCTCAGTTGTAGTATGCTGCGAAAGGCTAATAAAAATAGAGACAACTTCCTACAAATTTGGGATGTATTTTGTCAAAATACACTGCTGACTAATGGCCATCTCTCTTATAATTTATAATATATTCAGTAGTTTACTTTTATAGATATTTGAGGAGCAGGGCTCTGTAGTTACCAAAACTAACTTAAATAAAACAAATTTAACTCCTTTCCTGTTAAAATATAACCATTCCTGGGAGCTTAAGCAGGTGCAGTCACTATGTTTAAGTTTCACCCACATCCTACTGATTAATCTATTGGTCAATAACAGCACAGTGTACCAAGTTTCAAAGCATGATGTAGATTAATGTAGCAGTTGTCAAAGACTTAGATAAATGTCTTTTTCACTTCTTAGCCCTACATTAGTTTTAATTCAAAGAAATTTGTCTATTGATAGTGAGCAGTATTTCAAAATAAAAGAGGGAGTTGGGACAGCATTAGCTTTATCTTTTATTTATTTATTTATTTTTTCTATACATTATTGTGTTGGTTTCACCATGAATCCGCCATGGGTATACATGTGTTCCCCTTCCAGAACCCCCCTCCCACCTCCCTCCCAATTCCATCCCTCTGGGTCATCCCAGTGCACCAGCCCTGAGCACTCTGTATCAAGCATCAAACCTGGGCCGGCGATTCATTTCACATATGATAATTTACATGTTTCAATGCTGTTCATTGAGTCAACTTACCGTCTTCACTGTAACAGGTCAACTAACTATTCTTAGCAGAAAAACAGACTAATACTGCGGAGGTTAATGGTACTAACAATTGTATGTGTGCCATCTTTCCCAAATGAAGTGATTCTTCATAACCCACTTCAAATTATGAGGGGAACTGAGAAACACACCAGGAAAAGGTCTTCTGTGTGTATTAGCAGCAATCTAAAATTGGAAAAGACATATAGATTTAACATGATACTCTCCTAAAGAGAAGAATTGTCTTAAAAACAAAATATGATTATATTGCCCATCTGAATTATTATACCTAGATTGCTTTACTCAGCTTTTTCTTTTTCCTTCTGGGAAAAAAGTGAGAAAATTTTAAGATCTCAAGTTAATAAGAAGAGAAATCAGAACCCAGCTTATGACAACGTGATAAATTGGTTTCAGAGGCAGGAAAAAAAACATGGGTCCTTATTCTTAATTCATGGCTCCACGTGTTTGTGTGTTTTCTAATTCCATTCCCATTCCAGTGTTATCTGAAATGTATTTAAGTTTTCCTCAAAGACAATGATCTGTGACCAAGTAAGTGTGAGTCACAGTACATATTCTATATATGTTCATTTTCATATTCAAGAAATATTAAAGAGCTTCTTCACATTTAATTTTATTTAATCCAACAAATACACAGTTTTTCTTTTTTGCTTGAGTTACATCTGTAACATTTCCCAGAACACAGCTTTCAGATGACACTCTGCTCTGTACAGTGAAGTATATGTGTAAGTGGTGAATTGGAAATTACTGGCAGACTCATTCTCCTTTAGTTTAGGGTCCTCATAGGTGAGAAGTATGTGGTAATGAAGCAGCTGTTGCAGTGAGTGATTACATATGGAAATACAATCAATATGTTCTTGGTTTCAAAGGAGAAAAGGAAAGATATACCTGTTTGAATGCAGAGTTCCAAAGAATAGCAAGGAGAGATAAGAAAGACTTTCTCAGTGATCAATACAAAGAAATAGAGGAAAACAACAGAATGGGAAAGACTAGAGATCTCTTCAAGAAAATTAGGGATACCAAGGGAACATTTATACAAAAATGGGCACAATAAAGGACAGAAATGGTGTGAACCTAACAGAAACAGAAGATATTTAGAAGAGGTGGCAAGAATACACAGAAGAACTATACAAAAAAGGTCTTCATGACACTGATAACCATCATGGTGTGATCACTCACCTAGAGCCAGACATCCTGGAATGTGAAGTCAAGTGGGCCTTAAGAAGCATCACCATGAACAAAGCTAGTAGAGGTGATGGAATTCCAGTTGAGCTATTGCAAATCTTAAAAGATGATGCTGTGAAAGTGCTACACTCAATATGCCAACAAATTTGGAAAACTCAGCAGTGGTCCCAGGACTGAAAAAGTCAGTTTTCATTCCAGTCCCAAGAAAGGCAATGCCAAAGAATGTTCAGACTACTGCACAATTTCACTCATCTCACTTGCTAGCAAAGTCATGCTCAAAATCCTCCAAGCCAGGCTTCACTAGTATGTGAACCATGAACTTCCAGATGTTCAATCTGGATTTAGAAAAGGCAGAAGAACCAGAGGTCAAATTGCCAACATCTGCTGGATCACTGAAAAAGTAAGAGAGTTCTAGAAAAACATCTACTTCTGCTTTATTGACTATGCCAAAGCCTTTGACTGTGTGGATTAAAACAAACTGTGGAAAATTCTTAAAGAGATGGGAATACCAGACCACTTTTTCTGCCTCCTGAGAAATCTGTTTGCAGATTAAGAAGCAACAGTTAGAACTGGCCATTGAAAAACAGACTGATTCCAACGAGAACCCAACATGCGAGACAGCAAAAGGAATGCAGATGTATAGAATAGACTCGTGGACTTTGTGGATGAGGGTAAGGGTGGGATGATATGGGAGAAGGGCATTGAAGCATGTTAATTATCATATGTCTAATCAATCGCCAGCCGAGGATTGATGCTCGGGGCTGGTGCAGCGAGATTTCCCGGGGGGAGGGAGGAGGGAGGGAGGAGGGAGGGGGGTTCTGGAGGGGGGTTCCGGAGGGGAAGCATATGTAAACCCATGGTGATATCATGACAATGTATGGCAAAAACAATAAAAAAAAAAAAGAAAAGAAAAACAGACTGATTCCAAGTTAGGAAAGGAGTACGTCAAGGCTGTATATTGTCACCCTGCTTATTTAACTTATATGCAGAGTACATCATGAGAAATGCCAGGCTGGAGGAAGCTCATCTGGGATCAAGATTGCCGGGAGAAATATTAATTACCTCAGACATACAGATGACACCACCCTTAGGACAGAAAGTGAAGAACTAAAGAGCCTCTTGATGAAAGTGAAAGAGAAGAGTGAAAAAGTTGGCTTAAAGCTCAACATTCAGAAAACTAAGATCATGCATCCGGTCCCATCACTTCATGACAAATACATGGAGAAACAATGGAAACAGTGCCAGACTTTATTTCTTTGGGCTTCAAAATCACTGTAGATGGTGACTGAAGCCATGAAATTTAAAGATGCTTGCTCCTTGGAGGAAAAGTTATAACCAACCTAGACAGAATATTAAAAAGCAGAGATGTTACTTTGCCAGCAAAGGCTCGTCTGGTCAAAGCTATGGTTTTTCCAGTAGTCATGTATGGATGTGAGAGTTGGACTATAAAGAAAGCTGAGCACCAAAGAACTGATGCTTTTGAACTGTGGTGTTGGAAAAGACTCTTGAGCATCCCTTGGACTGCAAGGAGATCCAACCAGTCCATCCTAAAGGAAATCAGTCCTGAATATTCATTAGAAGGACTGATGCTGAAGCTGAAATTCCAATACTTCGGCCACCTGATGCAAATACCTGACTCATTTGAAAGAACCCTGATGCTGGGAAAGATTGAAGATGGGAGGAGAAGGGGATGATAGAGGATAAGATGGTTGGATGACATCACCGACACAATGGACATTGATTTGAACAAGCTCTGGGAGTTGGTGATGGACAGGGAAGCCTGGCATGCTGCAGTCCAGGGGTCGCAAAGAATTGGACACGACTGAGTGACTGAACTGAACTTAATCCATCACTTAGTATAACTCAGTTTGTTTTAAAATCATTTTACTGGTATATTTTCTGAACTGTCACATGGGAGTGATCCACTCTAAGCCTAATGCTCAAATAGCAGAGTAGGAATATCACACTGGAGAGTTGATATCTTGTTTCCCTTGGCATCACAGAGTAACTGACTGTCTGAATTTGCACATTTATGGTGCTTATCATTAAGGACCCAGGTGGTTGTCCTTAATACGAAAGAAAACTTGAACTCATACAAACACATGGGAAGCCTGCCTGCTACTCATTTGTTCAAAATGAACTGTTCATAATGTTCTTTTGCAAAAATCCTTCTTTGTTATTCTTAGGAAGTATCATTTGAATCAGCCATTATGTTCAGGAATAATAGTTTCAAGAAAGATACACTAGGACTCCAGTATCCATTTAATATAGTAGGGATGTGCATCTTTTGATATATTCTGATTTTTTCACTGTAATATTGATGTGACTTTTAAGGAATAAAATTGAGTTACTCAATGTAGATGTGCATATCCTAGTTACGAATACGGTGATGCTGATTTGGTCATTAAGCTAAGCCATCTACAATATACAAAATCTAAGAGGAATGATGAGAATGTCTTAAATGGAGCTGAACATTACATTACACCAATATCTAACACATCAGAAAATAAAACAAAGCAAAAACCCACCAAACAAAATCCATCAAAATAGATGAGAAAGGAATCATTTTGTACATAAATCTTATTATGTACACACCATTTTTCCCGAAATAGTCTATTATGAATTTAACACATCAACCTAAAATTTGTATGTTGAAATCTTCTTAACCTGCAATGTGATGGTTTGGGGAGGTGGGGCTTTGGGGAGGTAATTTGATCATAAGGGCAGAGCACTTATGAATGGGATTAGTGCCGTTATGAAACAGACCCCAGAAAGCAATTTTGCCCCTTCTTCCATGTGAAGACCCAGCAAGAAGATAGCCATCTATGAACCAGAAAGTGGTTTCTCACCAAATGTGATCTGCCAGCATCTTGATTTTGGACTTCCCAGACTCCATAACTGCAAGAAACAAATTTATGTTGTTTATAAGTCTCCCAGTCTATGGTGATCTGTTATTGCAGCCTGAATGGGCTAAGATATAATCTGAGTACTATGCAAGCATAACTAAGGAAAATATAAATGTGTTTTACATATTTCAATGATGATATCAGTAAACTATGTTATCCTTTTTCACATGCAAGGTCATACACATAATTATTATGGTACCCTTGAGGTACCAAACTTGAGAGTAACAAACATGACTTATTTTATGCCCTGTAAATATTTGTGTATATTAAACAGATCTGCTAATGGTGAAGTTGGAATCAGGCATTTGCAGCTTAAGAAAAAGATTTTTTTTCTTTTGTTTCCAAGAGAAAAACCAAAGAAAAATTTCACCTGACTGGTCATCATGGGAAAGTTGTATCAAATTCCTGGGTGATCTATTTCAGCATTATCAGATCAATCAAAATTTCATGGTTAAGTAAAAGAACAAACTGTGAGAAGCTTGCTATTTTGGTGCAGAAAAGAAGGAAATTTATATGATTTTTTTCTGTTCTCAGAAGTGATTTATAGTTTGATAATAGAGTACAGGAGCTTTATGGCTCCCATTTCCCAACTTCTGCACAGTTGAAACAAATTCTAAGCAATGCCTACTGCAAAGTTTTTGTATTGATTAATGTATTGTTGACTATTGTACAAAGTAACTGAGATTAATTGCTTAGCATGCTTCGTAATAGTATATTTACTGTTATTCATCCATGACTTCTAGTTGCATCTTAAATTATTGGGAAACTTGGTCAGCAGTAGGCAAAAATCAAAGTTCATTGATTTGGAAATTGTATAACTAATTTCTTGTATTTAGATTTCTCTTACTTGTTTAATGATTAACTTATTAGTAACTAGTTTAGTCACATAGGCACCCAATATATCTATTTAGGGACTGTTTTGTACCAATATTGTGTTTGGCCTTCAAGGAAGATAATATCCTTGAGATCTAAGAGCTTCTAGTCTGGTGGGGAGCAGAGACATTCATCGTTACTGTACCATGTGAAAAGAGCTAGAACTGCAGATAGCACAAGTTTGACCAGGGGTTATACCCAGGAGTTCACACATAATTTAGACTAGGGGAATCAACAAAGACAGTTTAGAGGAAGTAAGAATAACCTCAAGCAAGCTGGGAAGGATGGTGGTGGAAGGTGTATGAGTGGGGAGAGAAGCAAATTAGCCAAGAGAGAGAATAGTTAGGATATTCTTGCAATTATGAAGGAGAGAACTGAATAGGGACTTAATAGGTAAAGAGAATGGAAAAGACTTTTCTGTTGGGAAGTCCTTAGTGACTGGAGCATGGAGTGGGAATTTGACAAGCAGACTAGAGAGAAGCAAGGTCTCTCTCAGAGTGCCATACAAAACATGATTCCAAAATCCATCTGATTTATGTATCATGGCTTCCAACAATGGCTCCAATAATGTTGAGCTTTGTCATGTCTTCTGGTTCCTTATAGAGTTCTAATTAAGATGAAGTAAGCTAATTCAATTCTGTAAACGGATGCAATTTTGGATCTGTTTATAAAACAGGAAGATGAATCATATTTAGAGTATGATGATAGCAAAGCTAAGTAAAGGACATAACTAAATTACTTTAAAAATCATCTTTGGCTAATTATGAAAAGTCAAGTGGAAGAATATCTTTCCTTACTTTGAAGATCAGAATTTCTATTGCCAAAAAAAATACATTTACCAAATGATTTGCATAACATTAAAATCCTTAGAAAAACTTTTCTATTTGGGCTTACCTAGAACTCCAGGTATAAAGAATAACATAACATAAGGACCTTCATAAAGGGTCAGAGTTTGAATTAGCAACAACTGACAGATGATCTATAATCAGTACATCTTGCTAGGGAATTTTTTGGTCTATTCTGGGCAGATTTTAATCAATAACTTGGTAAAATTCTTCCTCTTTATTTATCAAAGCAGCAGGGCAAATGAAAGATCACTGAATTTATTTTTAAATGACAGAGGAAGCCTCCCATATTATTTATCTTGTTGAGTCTGCTTTTGTCTCCAAAATGGACATTAGTATCCTGTTCTCCACCAAAATTTACAAAACACTATGCTCTAGTCAGAATTTATCAGAAGTGTGAGCAGGCTCAGTCGGTTCATTTTTGTCCAACTCTTCATGATTCTAAGGACTGTAGCCTGCCAGGCTCCTCCGTCCATGGGATTCTCCAGGCAAGAATACTAGAATGGGTTGCCATGCCCTCCTCTAAGATTTCTTCCCAACCCAGGGATCAAACTCTTGTCTCTTCCATTGCAGACAGATTCTTTACCACTGAGCCACTGGGGAAGCCCCAGAAGTGTTAAGAGTTATATGAAAATCTAACAAGGAGCTTAAGATAAAGTCATAGGATATATGTGATGATAAAGTGAAGTTGGCAAAGATAACATAGCAGAAAAGAAAATTCAAATTTTCCTTTAAATGTGCACTTAAGTTATCTTTCTGTTGGACAGCTGATTAAAAGCTAACTTCCATCCAGTTTAATATGAAATGCATGGTTTACCTGTGGCAACTTGCATAAGTCATAAAGCAAGATTGTAGTACTAATGGTAACAGATTATTCTAAGTCCCACAATAAGGTTCTACCCACTAAACTATCATTAATACTGCTTTGAAAATTTACTGGTAAGAGTTTGACATTGTTAACTCTGCTCCATAAATTGTTATCATTTTACATATTTTCTCATCTGCTAAATGTTTCCCAGTCAAAAGGATGTCAATCTTTTACAGTATCTCTGTTGATTCAGTGACTTATGTTTTGTCCTTAATATTTACTTATTGATGAACCAAGAATGAAAATATTTAAACTTGTAGCCTTGAGGATTATAAATTCAATACCATTATTTTCACAAATGGGGAAACATATCCAGAAAGATGACAGATCCAAAATTCTACTGCTAATAAGAGGGCTAATATAGGACTCTTGAAGCCCAGACCTCTGCTTTTCCCATGCCTCCTGTTCTTGCCCTTTATTTGATGCAAGAAGCCTATTTCCTGCAACTCTGATGAAACATTTCCGGCTATGTTGCTTTGAAACTAGAGCTTTTGCTTTCTTGGCCTTTTCATTGTTTCTGATGACCTGGAAGTCCTCAGGGCCAGATTGGTTTCATGGCTATTTCTCTCTTAATGTACCTACATTCCATGAAGTGTGATGCAAGTGTCGATGTAACCCTGTTCTGTAATAATGCTCCACATGTTTCCCTGGTCTTTATTTTCTCAATCAGTCTGTAATGTGATGGTCCATCATCAGTGCATTGTAATGTGTGGACCTTCTTTACATGCTAAAGCGGAACAAAGGTGAGCAGCTCCCAGGAGACCATAAAAAGTGATGTGCAAACATCAAAGCTTTGGGCATTCAAAGCTTTTAGTAACTCTTTTTTTTCTACTTGGTCTATCTTGTTTACCTTATATCAGATATAAGAAACTTTCTGCTTCTATTGAAACACATATTTTAAATGCATTTTAAAGGTAATTCATGTCCACTTTCCAGTAGCCTGCTCCCCCCCCACCCTGCCCTGCTTAATTCAATATGGTTACAGCTATGAATGTCCTTGCTGTTTCTATTCATACTTGGAATCCAACAGTTTATCCATGGTCTTACCTTGTCTATATACTCCCTGACTCACTCATCCACATTTATTTACTCTATCTTTAAAATTCTTGAACACTTTTTGTTTTTTAGCACTGTACTGTCTTATAGTGAGATAACCTGATACTTGTGCCTGATATTTAACTCTGTTTACATAATCTGTTTGTATCTTATTCTGTCAATACAACTAGTTTCTTGGGTCTTTGAAAACAGGCTGGTGCTTATGTATCATTGGTTTTTCCTGAGATAGGTATGTGGTATTAGGACTATTCACCCATGGTTCTTCCCCTTTTGCACACATGGTCAGGTTGTAGTTTTTCAACCCCTTTAAAGTTAAGTACAGTGTTATGACTTGCTTTGGGCAAAGAAATGTGAGATAAGTGATATATACACTTTAAGAGCCAGTGTGTGGTTTACCTCATTCCCATCCCTTGCCATGAAACCATGGAAACAGATATGAAGACAGAATATCCATGAATCCTTGGATCCATGAAGAGTTGGATCCTTGAATGAGTAGAGTATTAGAGCTTACTCTTGAATTGAGATGGATATGTACTCTTGAGTGAGAAATAAATAGTTCCTTTGATATGTTTCTAAAATTTGGGCATTCTTGGTTTCTGCAGCATAATCTATGATATCCTATCTAATTAAGCAACCAAGATAAGTGTCATACCTATAGTGGACACTCAGTAAATATTTAGAGTGAAGAATTTTAAAAATTAACTAGAAATTATAGCTTATAATTCATTTTGGAAAAGTCCCAGTGATAACTAGCAAGTATAACCAGGAATATCAGTGAGACAGTAAAAACAGAAAAAAAAAAGGATGATTTTTATGCTGACATGAAAGATAAAGCTTAATAATGTCCCTTAACTCTGATTGACCTTAGAAATACTGAAAGAGTTTGGAACAGCCTGGAGCTGTAAATACATGATGTCTCAATTTCTAGACTATTCATTTCAAAGGACAGTTAGGAAATGGGGAGGAGGTAAGAAAAGATAAATTGGAAAGCTGGATGTTTTAGAGAGTAAATTGTGTGACTAAACAAGTTAAATTATGATTTAAAAAAAATTGATCGTACTTTGAGACAATCTGAAATGTGCTTATATTGGGTTGGCAAAAAAATTCCATGACACCTTATGAAAATCCACAATGAACTTTTTGGCCAACCCAATGCATTATATTTACATGTATTCATTCATTTAACACATATACACATTATATACAGAAACACAACCAAGAAAAGGAAGGAAGCAGGCTGATGTCTTTTATAAAAATAAGTGCTTTCAGAAAGATGACTGGACAAAAAGTAATGACCGTCTCTTCAATAAGTGATGTGGGAAAATTGGGTAGCTACGTGTAAAGGAATGAAATTAGAATATTTCCTAGTTCCACTCACAAAAATAAACTCAAAATGGATTAAAGACCTAAATTTAAGACCAGAAACTATAAAACTCCTTGACATTAATCACAGCAAGATTCTCTGTGGCCTAACCTCCTAGATTAATGGAAATAAAACCAAAAATAAACAAATGGGACCTAATTCAACTTAAAAGATTTTTCACAATGATCGAAACTATAAGCCAGGTGACAAGACAACCCTCCAAATGGGAGAAAAAAATATCAAATGAAACAACTGACAAAAGATTAATTTCCAAAATATACAAGCATCATGCAGCTCAATATCAGAAAAACAAACAGCTCAATCGAAAAGTAGGCAGAACAGACATTTCTCCAAAGAAGACATAAAAGTGGCTAATAAACAGATGAAAAGATGCTCAACATTTCTCATTAGTAGAGAAATGCAAATCAAAACTACAAAGAGGTATCATCTCACACTGGTCAGAATGTCCATTATCACAGTCTATAAACAATTAAGTGCTGGAGAGTGTGTTGAGAAAAGGGAACCTCTTGCACTGTTGGTGGGAATGCAAATTGATATATGCACTATGGAGAACAGTATGAAGATTCCTTAAAAAAATCTAGGAATAAAACTATCATATGACCTACAATCCCACTACTGGGAATATACCCTCAGGAAACCATAATTGAAAAAGACACATGTACACCAATGTTCACTGCAACACTATTTACAATTGCTAGGACATGAAAGCAACCTGGATGTCCACTGACAGAGGAATGGATGAACAAATGGTGGTGTATATATATATGTGATGGAATATTACCCAGCTATAAAACGGATAGTTGGGTAATATTCCCAGGATCATGTATGAGTCAGTTCTAATGAGGTGGATGAAACTAGAGCCTATTTTACAGAGTGAAGTAAGTCAGAAAGGAAAAGACAAATACCTTCTGTTAATGCATATATATGGAATCCAGATGGAGAAGGAAATGGCAACCCATTCCAGTATTCTTGCCTGGAGAATCCCATGGACGGAGGAGTCTGGTGAGCCACACTCCATAGGGTCTCAAACAGTAGGACATGACTGAAGTGACTTAGCACACCTGGAATCTAGAAGATGGTACTGATAAATCCTATTTGCAGAGCAGCAGAGGCGATGCAGACATAAAGAATGGACTTATGATCACAGTGTGTGAGTGAGAGGATGGGATAACTTGGGAGGGTTGTATTGAAACATATACATTAAAGACGGTAACGAGAACACAACATGCGAGACAGCAAAAGGAACGCAGATGTATAGAATAGACTCGTGGACTCTGTGGATGAGGGTAAGGGTGGGATGATATGGGAGAATGGCATTGAAACATGTTAATTATCATATGTCTAATCAATCGCCAGCCCAGGATTGATGCTCGGGGCTGGTGCATCGAGATTTCCCGGGGGGAGGGAGGAGGGAGGGAGGAGGGAGGGGGGTTCTGGAGGGGGAGCATATGTAAACCCATGGTGATATCATGGCATTGTATGGCAAAAACAATAAAAGGGAAAAAAAATAAACTGAACAATTTTAAGGAAAAAAAACATATACATTACTATATATAAAATAGATAGTGAGAATTTGCTGTATGAAGTAGGAAATTCAAAACTAGTACTCCATGACAAGCTAGAGGGGTGGGATGGAGAGGGTGGTGGGAGGGTGGATTAAGAGGGTGGTGAGGCTTACTCCTTGGAAGGGAAGTTATGACTAACCTAGACAACATATTAAAAAACAGAGACATTACTTTGCCAACAAAGGTCTGTCTAGTCAAGGCTATGGTTTTTCCAGTAGTCATGTATGGATGTGAGAGTTGGATTATAAAGAAAGCTGAGCACTGAAGAATTGAAGCTTTTGAACTGTGGTGTTGGAGAAGACTCTGGAGCATCCCTTGGACTTCAAGGAGATCCAACCAGTCCATCCTAAAGGATATCAGTCCTGATTTCATTGGTTCATTGGAAGGACTGATGTTGAAGCTGAAACTCTAATACTTTGGTCACCTGATGTGAAGAACTGACTCATTTGAAAAGACCCTGATGCTGGGCAAGATTGAAGGTGGGAAGAGAAGGGGACAACAGAGGATGAGATGATTGGATGGCATCAATGGACATGAGTTTGTGTAAACTCTGGGAGTTGGTAATGGACAGGGAGGCCTGGTGTACTGCAGTCCATGGAGTCGCAAAGAGTTGGACATGACTGAGCTACTGAACTGAACTGAACTGAACTGATATATGTATACTTATGGCTGATACAAGTTGATGTATGGCAGAAACCATCACAATATTGTAAAGTAACAATCCTCCAATTAAAAATAAAATTTTAAAAAAGTAATGATTTGGTTACTTAAATAACATACAAAAAATATAAGTAGTACCATCATGACAAGTTTTGTTCTGCTTGCAGTCATCTACATTTTGCATGTAATTTTAAAATAAACTGTGTGTCTTTGTGTAAGGTAAGTCATGGTGCAGTCCCTAAAAATAATACAAAACATTGAAATATCTTTTCAGTTCTCTGCACTTTCATTACATAATTCATATAATATTATTCCACAAATATTAATTGCCAACATACTTTATTTAAATAGCTTTCTGAATTAGTTGTTCATACATTTTTTATGTGCATCATAATTGTGAGGGGAACTTGTTAAAAGGCATGTTAATATACAATGACATGGGGACTAAGATTCTGCATTTCTAACAAACTCCAAAGTGATGTCAACGAAGCTAGTATAAGCCATGCTTTGAGAAGCAAGGGTCTAAGTAAGTCGACATTGCTGTGCCTCAAAATATTACTTGTCTTGGCCCTTTGAGAGGTCAGAGCTCACTGGCTCCAATACTTACTACCTGAGTGCCATCATCAAGAGATCCTCAGAGGAGCACCCTGTGGTCCTTTCATGCCGTTTGCACAAAACACTTCCAACGCACACGAATTTGCACCAACTGACTGAGTCTGACCAAAGCGAATATCTACTATGTGGACAATTAGCTAAGAGCTCTTCTCTACTTCTCATGAACATGGGAACGGTTGAGCTGAGGAAGAATATGTGTTCCTGATATACCCATTGATTAAATGTGCAGCTCAGCCTGCATCCCATCACCTAAGGGGGAATAAACCAGGTGAAGCTTCCAAATGCATGGAACACCAAGCGGCATTAGTGAATACTGTCCTCCCATAGGCAGACACTTAACGCTCACTTGTGGCAGATATGTCCTTGCAATAGCAGCCTGGTTAGTTGAAGGCTGCCTCTTCCGATGAAAAATATATATTCTGCAAATCAGAGCTTCTTTGTTATTATGAAATACTGGATATGAAAAAGTTTGAATATTTGCATTATAATAAGAGTCCAACACCAGGTCTGTTATTGAAAATGATCAAGATATGCTGCTGCTGCTGCTAAGCTGCTTCAGTCATGTCTGATTCTGTGCAACCCCATAGATGGCAGCCCACCAGGCTCCCCCGTCCCTGGGATTCTCCAGTCAAGAATACTGGAACGGGTTGCAATTTCCTTCTCCAGTGCATGAATGTGAAAAGTGAAAGTGAAAGTGAATTCGCTCAGCTGTGTCTGACTCTGTGCGACCCCATGGACTGCAGACTACCAGGCTCCTCCATCCATGGGATTTTCCAGGCAGGAATACTGGAGTGGGTTACCATTGCCTTTTATGAAAGATATTCTAGTTATTATAAACATATTTCTTCTGTTGCAAATTTTTATCACCTATTTTTGTGAAAAATTTTTTCATTGATACTGTCAAGAATTTGAAGATACTGTCTCCAAAAGTCATCAGTTTTGCTGTTACCAAGCCTACTATACTATAGTATATTCATGAAAGCCAGCTCATATTCCATATAAAATTTTTATAAAGGTTTTATTTGAAAACTTTATACATGTTTAATATTTAATGTGATTCCTAGGATTTGTATTCTGTGAGTCTTATCATAATTATATAAAAATATAATATTTTTTTATTTGGCTTCATGGAGATATACCAAATCACTTCTAATTTACTCAAATGTAGAAAGCAAATTTTATTATTTCTATCTGTCCTATAATGTCAAAAGGCCGAAAAGCTGTGTTTTGAGGATGATTGCAGTGAATGAGAATGAAAAGTCACCGTTTTCATGAAGTTCTCATGCTTATGGGAAGAAAAGAAAATAATAACAAATGACTAGTTTTCTAAGTAAGAAAAATATCAGCATTGTACTCAATACAGAGAAACATAAAATAGGTTTAAAAACAAAAATCAGGCTTTTTATTTGCCTAATTGAATACATCCTAGACAAACTAGACAGCGTATTAAAAAGCAGAGACATCGCTTTGCAGAAAAAAATGTGTGTAGTCGAAGCTATTATTTTCCAATAGTCATGTAAGGATATGAGAGTTGGACCATAAGGAAGGTTGAACACTGAAGAATTGATGCTTTTGAATTGTGGTACTGGAGAAAGCTCTTGAGAGTCTTTGGAATGCAAGGAGATCAAACCAATCAATCCTAGGGAAAATCAACCCTGAATATTCATTGGAAGGAATGATGCTGAAGCTGAAACTCCAATACTTTGGCTACCTGTTGTGAAGAGCCAACTCCTTGGAAAAGACTCTGATGCTCAGAAAGACTGAATGAAGGCTGGAAGAGGAAGGGGTGACAGAGGATTAGGTGGTTAGATAGCATCACTGACTCAATGGACATGAATTTGAGCAAACTCCAGTAATAGTGAAGGATAGAGAAGCCTGGTGTGCTGCACTCCATACAGACCCAATCACAACTTATTGACTTAACAACAATTGAATACATACTTGTATGTAACCCCATACAAGCCAAACTCTGTGCTGAATGTTCTACAAATACTGACCCATTTCAATCTCACAACAACCCGATGAGGTTGATGCTACTGACATCTACATTTTACAGTGAGGAAAATTTTATAAAATGGGGTGGCTTCTTTCAATTTGTGGTCATAAGGATCTCTGTTAGGAGGTCACATTGAAAGTAGGGTCTGAAGACCAAGGAGAAGCCAGCCACGTGATGATCAAGAGAATAGATATTATGATAGGAGAAACAGTCATGCAAAGACCTTGACACTGGATACTTGGCTTGTCACAGGAAAAGAAAGACCTATGTGATTACAACACTATAGGCAAGGGGGATGCAGAATAAAGGAGCCTGAAAAGATCAGTAGGGGTTTGACTATGTGGAGTCACAGTAAGGAATTCATTCTGAGCCTGATAGGAAAGAGTTGAGGACTTTCACTAGGAATGTGGTAGGATAGAGCTGGTGTAAAAGGCATGGCCTCTGGAGCCAGCATGCCTGGAAACAGATCCCAGTGCTACTATTTCCCAGCTTTGTGTTATAGGTAAGTTATTTCACTTCTCTGGGTCTCAGTTTCCCCAGTATAAAATATAGATGTCATTGGCATCAACCTTATAGGGCTTTTGTGAGAATCAAGTGAGTTTCATATTTAGAGAACATTTAGAATAGAGGCTGACTTGTAGTGGAATATACACAAATATGTATTCAATTTTTTTGTTGTTGTTTTTAAAAGATTGTTCTTGTTCACTGTAAACAATGGATTGTAAGAGTAGGAGAGCAGCAGGGAGACAAATTAGGAGGCCATTCAATACAAATTGGGTTGTACTAGATTAAAATTGGGGACAGATAGAAATAAATATTTATATCAACATATCAGTGGCATGGAGGATATAGGAAATAACTTTAGCCATATAGTTAACATGATTGAAATCTTCACATATTGCCCAGGCCCAAGTGGAAACAAGTAAATGTTATGCTGGAAAATAATTATTTCGTTGTTTTCTTCCCTGCCTTTTGATCACCTTCCTTTTGGAATAATGTTAATTCAATACATAGGAAGCCCTCTTGAAAATAAGAAAATGGTTTTGCTATATACCTGAGTTGAATATCATCTCTTAAACCAGATAATATTGTACCAAACTATATTTTCAAAATATATTGCAAATTGAAATTGTTTTTGTCCATGATAGTTATTATCTTGACCTTTTATGTGCTTTTCCCTGGCCCAATCCCAAATTTGAGATTTTGGGGAGCCAAGTCTATATATTCTCACTAAAGCCCTGTAATTGAATACAAATAAACTCTGGTTCCATTTTGCCTTGCAACAGCCTCTTCTCAGTATAAAAACATCTTTGCAATAAAGTTAATTATAGTAACTTTTTAAGAAGCAATTTGAATTCGGGAATAATTCATATCCTGTTTTAAAATACATCCCCTTCTAAAAATATGTTAACTTTCTAAAATATAACCACCGTTGCTAAACATGTAAAGATTTTTATATGGAAATTCATTTTGGACTTGAAATATGGTAAATCTTAAATCATCACAACATTATTTTTTCTGTATTAAAATAGGTTATTTTTGAAGAGGAAAAGTTAACTTATTCATGGTTGCTTGCTGTTGTTGTTCAGTTGTTGAGTCCTGTCTGACTCTTTGAGACTACAGCATACCAGGCTTCCTTGTCTTTCACTACCTCCCAAAGATAGTTAAATAAGCAGGGTGACAATATACAGTTTTGATGTACTCCTATCCCAGTTTTGAACCAGTCTGTTGTTCCATGTATGGTTCTAACTGTTGCTTCTTGGTCTGCATACAGGTTTCTCTAGAGAAAGGGAAGGTGATCTGGTATTCCCATTGCTTAAATAATTTTCCACAGTTTGTTGTGATTCACAAAGTCAAAGGCTTTAGCATAGTAAATGAAGCAGAACTAGATGTTTTATTTTTTTGATTCCCTTTCTTTTTCTATGATCTACCAGATGTTGGCAATTTTATCTTTGGTTCCTCTGCCTTTTCTAAATCCAGCTTGTACATTTGAAAGTTCTTGGTTAATATGCTGTTGAAGCCTAACTTGAAGGATTTTGAGCATTACCTTACTAGCATGTGAAATGAGTGCAATTGTGCAGTAGTTTGAACATTCTTTGACAATGCCTTTTTCTGGGATTTGAATGAAAACTGGTATTTTTCAGTGCTATGGCCATTGCTGAGTTTTCCAAATTTGCTGACATATTGAGTGCAGCACTTTCACAGGATCCTTTTATAGGATTTAAAAGAGCTCAGCTGAAATTCCATCCCCTCCACTAGCTTTGTTTGTAGTAATGCTTCCTAAGGCCCACTTGACTTCACACTCCAGGATGTCTGGCATGAGGTGAATGACAACACCATCTTGGTTATCCAGGTCATTAAGACCTTTTTTGTATAGTTCTTCTGTGTATTCTTGCCACCTCTCCTTAATCTCTTGTGCTTCTGTTAGGTCCATACTGTTTCTGTCCTTTATTGTGCCCATCTTTGGTGAAATATTCCCTTGGTATCTCCAATTTTCTTGAAGAGAGCTCTAGTCTTTATTTCATGGTTGCTCACATAGTCATTTAACTAAAGTAGAACTGAATTAAATATTTCCAGAGAGCTAAGTTTAGACATTTCTAGGTCTAAAAATTTGGTTTTTGTTAGAAATTCTAATTGCATTTAGATAGGAAACACAGGAAAACAGGTAAATACTTGATGAGAATTCAGGAGCTGTATGTTCTTTTCTTAGCTACTATAATAAAATATGTCTCACCAAGAAAATTTCCAAGTCATGGTTGGCCTCAGCTTTTTGTCTGTGAATTGAGAAATTTGAATGAATGAGCTTCACTTTTATTTTGTCTCTCACAGCCTATGTATCAAAAGCAAAATCATTTGGACTTATTGCTGAGGCAACTGATGTGATGCTAAAATTTGCAGTGATCTTAAAATAACCTATGGCAGGAGAAGGTATTTGGATTCATCCAGAATATGCAATTATGACTTAATCTAATTGCCAACTGTAGGTATATTCATTTACCCAAAGAAAAGTTGCTCCATTACATAATTAGTTTATCTAAATACTATGCCAGTTGAAGCTGTGTTTCATCAATAATACAACCCTCTAAAAATTAGGATAAAATTGTCATCTTCTTGAAGATGAGCCATAAGCTCCATGCTAGCAATATATATATTCAAATCAAAAAGTCTGAGTTTTAGCTATTTAAAACTAAAGGAAAATTTTTGAATTTTCTCTATATAATTCCAACTTTCATTAGCCCCCCATCTTTTCCTGTAATTTATTATTTTCTACACTATCTATAATATCATATAAATTATAAATTTATAATATTATATAAATTACAAAACATATAGCATATGTGTGTAACATATATACATACTACATATCTATCTTTCCTTTTTCCAGCTACTTAAAAGTATCATTATGATTCTTATCCCTTTGGTGAAATTCCTAATAATTGTGTTACTGTTTTGCCCTGTCTGCTCTTAAGTCTGACTCAGACTAAAATCTATCTGTAAAAATATTTCTTAGACTCATCAGGGTCCACTTTGAAACCTTTGATACAATGGCCCAGTGATGTTTCAAAATTCCCACTCTCTGGGCTTGAAGAAATTCTGTTACCTTTACACCTATGCATCATTTCTTTCATTTGTTAGTTTTCATTTGTATTATATGAATACGTGTATTTTTAACCATTCCAGTGAGATCTGGTGTTGTTTGAAAGCAAGTGCATGTCTTATTATCTTTACCTAATTTCTACTGTCTCCCTTTATCCAAAACCCCCATATTTGGCTAAAATGAAGGGAAGGAGGGTAGAAAAAGTTGGGGAAGGGAGGTATGAGTGTTTGAAGAGCCTGGAAAGTTGAAGTGGAGGCCAAAACCTAAGGTATTCTGCTGCCTTGTTTATGAGTATGAACTTCACCCTTTGAGCTTAACTTCTTGGTTATGAAACATATTAGGAGGCAAAGATTCTAAATCAGGGAATCACATGAGCAAGTAAGTGATGTCCATGTGTAAAGCCGTCTCTTTTGTCATTGGAAAAACTTGTTTGTTGTGACCAGCGTGTTCTCTTGATGAAATTCTGTTAGCCTCTGCCCTGCTTCATTTTGTACTTCAAGGCCAAATTACCTGTTATTCTGAGTATCTCTTGACTTCCTACTTTTACATTCCAATCCCATATGATCCATCTTTTTTTTTTTTTTTTGGTGTTAGTTCTAGAAGGTCTTATAAGTATTCATAGAACAGGTCAACTTCAGCTTCTTCAGCATCAGTGATTGGGGCATACACTTGGATTACTGTGATGTTGAATGGTTTCTCTTGGAAATGAACAGAGATCATTCTGTCGTTTTTGAGGTTGCACTCAAGTACTGCATTTCAGACTCTTTTGTTGATTATCAGGGCTACTCCATTTCTTCTAAGGGATTCTTGCCCCCAGTAAGTAGATATAATGGTCATCCAAATTAAACTCACTCCTTCCTGCCCGTTTTAGTTCACTGATTCCTAAAATATTGATGTTTACTCTTGCCATCTCCTGTTTGACCACATCCAGTTCACCTTGATTCAGGGCCTAATATTCCAGATTACTTTACAATATTGTTCTTTACAGCATCAGACTTTACTTTCACCACTAGACACATCCACAACTGAGCATCATTTTCACTTTTCCCAGCCACATCATTCTTTCTAGTGTGTGTGTATTAGTCACTCAGTTGTGTCCGACTCTGTGACCCCACGGACTGTAGCCCACCAGGCTCCTCTGTCCATGGATTTTCCAGGCAAGAATACTGGAGTGGGTTGCCATTTCCTTCTCCAGGGGATCTTCCCAACCAAGGAACTGAACTCAGATCTCTTGCGTAGCAGGCAGATTCTTTACTCTCTGAGCCACCAGGGAAGCCACCTCATTCTTTCTAGAGCAATGAGTAATTGCCCTCTGCTCTTCCCCCGTAGCATATGGGACACTTTCCAGCCTGGGGTTGTTTGTCTTCCTATGTCATACCTTTTGCCTTTCATGCTATCCATGAGATTCTCTAGGCAAGAATACTGGAGTGAGTTGCCATTCCCTCCTCCATTGGACCACATTTTATCAGTAGTCTTCAATATTACCCATCAGTCAGTCTTGGGTGGACCTGCACAGCATGGCTCACTCACACACACACACATAACATATACACACTCATTTATCTGTGTGTCTATCTATCTACTTATCTATCTATATATAGAGATATATCTACATCTATCTATCTATCTATCTATATATATATATAGAGAGAGAAAGGTGGTTAGTCAAAAATTTCATTCGAATTTTTCCATAATATTGACCAGTAAAATCTGAACAAACTTTTTGGCCAACTCAGTATATATACAAAACATCTTTTTTATCCATTCATCTTTCACTTATAACACTTACGTAGCCTCCATATCTCAGCTACTGCAAATGATGCTGCAGTGAATATAGGGGTGCAATAAATTTTTTGAATTAGTATTTTAGCTTTATTCATATGCAGATGTGGCATTGCTAAATTGTATGGTAGTTCTACTTTAATTTTTAAAGAACACTCCATGATATTTTGTATAGTGTCTACACTATCTTACATTCCTATCACTGGTTCTCTTTTCTTTCCATCCTCACCAAAATTTGTTATTTGTAGTCTTTTTAATGATAACCATTCGAACAGGTATCTCATTGTGGCTTTAAACTGCATTTCTCTGATGATTATTGATTTTGAGCATTTTTTCATACACCTGTTGGCCATCCACATGACTTACTTGGAAATAACTATTCAGATCTGCAGCCTATTTTTTAATTGAATTGTTTGTTTTTCTGATGCTCAATTGTATAATTTCTTTGCAATTTTGCATGTTAGCATGTTGTTGATATATCCTTTGTAAATATCTTCTTTCATTCAGTAGGTGGCCTTTTTGTTCTGTTGATAGTCTATTTTACTGTGCAAAAGCTTTTTAATGTGATGCAGTTCCATGTGATTATTTTTGCTCTTGCTTCACCTGCCAAAGAAGACACAGTGAAATAAAAAAAGGTGCCAAGGCCAATGTCAAAAAAGCATAATGCATATATTTTCTTCTAGGGATGCTATGTTTTACTTTTAAGTCTTTCATCCATTTTGAGTTTATTTTCGAAAATTATGTGAGAAAGTGTTCCAGTCTGATTCTTTTGCATGTAGCTAACCAGTAGTCTCAATACCATTTGAAAAGGCTGTCTTTTCACTGTTGTATATTCTGGCTTCCTTGCTGTAGATTGCGCTTAGTCACTCAGTCGTATCTGACCCTTTGTGACCCTATGGACTGTAGCCCGACAGTCTCCTCTGTCCATGGAATTCTCCAGGCAAGAATAGTAGAGTGGGTTGCCATTTCCTTCTCCATGTTGTAGATTAACTGAGCATATAAATATGGGTTTATTTCTGGGCTCTCATTCTGTTCTGTTTTCCTGTTTTCATGCCAGTACCACACTGTTTTGATTAATATAACGTAGTATAGTTTGAAATCAGCAAGCATGATCCCTCTGGCTTTGTTATTTTTCAACATTGCTTTGGATATTTGGAGTCTATAGTATGCATATACAAATCATAGAATCATTTGTTCTAGTTCTGTTCAAAATGCCATTGGTATTTGGATAGGGATTGCATTGAGCCTATAGATTTCTTTGGATAGTGTGATCATTTCAACAATATTAATTCTTCCAATTCATGAGCATGGTATCTCTTTCTGTTTCATCTTAAATTTTGTTCATCAATGTTTAGTTGTTTTAAGAGTCAAGGTATTTTTTTCCTTGATAAATCTGGCAAAAGATTTAT
The DNA here is from genome assembly GCA_007570785.1 of Antilocapra americana. NCBI lineage: Eukaryota > Metazoa > Chordata > Mammalia > Artiodactyla > Antilocapridae > Antilocapra > Antilocapra americana. The sequence continues at coordinate 18,119,275 of ML661338.1, forward strand.
CAATTTTATTTATCTCTTCAAAAAAAGAGCTCTTAATTTATTTGATATTTTTAATTGTTTTATTAGTCTGTATTTCATTTATTTCTGCTTTGCTTTTTACCATTTCTTTCCTTCTACTATCTTTGGATTTTGTTTGTTCTTCTTTTTCTATTTCTGTTGGGTTGAAGATTAGGTTATTTATTTAAGATTTATTTCCTGTGGTAGGCTTATATTGTTGTAATTTCTATGTTAGAACTGCTTTTGCTAAGTCCCATATATTTTAGATTGTGTTTTCATTTTCATTTGTCTCAGGTATTTTTTGTTTCCTCTTTGAGTTCTGCAATGCTCCTTGACTTTTAGTAGCACATTATTTAGCTTCTAGGTGTTTGTGTTTTGAGCTTTTTTTTCTTATGATTATTTATTTTTTGATTAATTTTTTATTGAAGGATAATTACTTTACAGAATTTTGTGTTTTCTGTCAAACCTCAGCATGAATCAGCCATAGATATACATATATCCCCTCCCTTTTGAACCTCCCTCCCATCTCCCTCCCCACCCCACCCCTCTAGGTTGATGCAGAGCCCCTTTTAGAGTTTCCTGAGCCATACACCAAATTCCCGTTGGCTATCTATTTTGCATATCATAATGTAAGTTTCCATGTTACACTTTCCATACATCTCACCTCTCCTCCCCTCTCCCTATGTCCATAAATCTATTCTCTATGTCTGTTTCTCCATTGCTGCCCTGTAAATAAATTCTTCAGTACCATTATTCTAGATTTCGTGTTTATGCATTAGAACATGATATTTATCTTTCTCTTTCTGACTTACTTCATTCTGTATAATAGGCTCAGTGTTCCTTTTTACAGCTGAGTAATGTTCTATTGTGTATATATACTACAACTTCTTTATCTATTCATCTGGCGATGGACATCTAGGTTGCTTCTATGTTCTAGCTATTTTAAATAGTGCTGCAATGAACAATGGGATACATGTGTCTTTTTCAATTTTGGTTTTCTCAGGGTATATGCCTAGGAGTGGGATTGCTGGGTCATATGGTGGTTTTATTCCTAGTTTTTTAAGGAATCTCCATACCATTTTCCATAGTGGCTGTATCAATTTACATTCCCGCCAACAGTGCAAGAGCATTCCCTTTTCTCCACACCCTCTCCAGAATTATTATTTGTAGACTTTTTGATAATGGCCATTCTGACTGGTGTGAGGTGATATCTCATTGTAGTTTTGATTTTCATTTCTCTAATAATGAGCGATGTTGAGTATCTTTTCATGTGTTTGTTAGCCATCTGTATGTCTTCTTTGGAGAAGTGTCTGTTTAGGTCTTTCCCCCACTTTGTGAATGGATTGCTTGTTTTTCTGGTATTGAGTTTTATGAGCTGCTTGTATATTTTGGAAATTAATCCTTTTTCAGTTGTTTCATTTGCTATTATTTTCTCCCATTCTCAGAGTTGTCTTTTCACCTTGCTTAGAGTTTCCTTTGCTGTGCAAAAGTTATTGAGTTTAATCAGATCCCACTTGTTTCCTTTTGTTTTTATTTCCATTATTCTAGGTGGTGGGTCGTAGAGGATCTTGTGTTGATTTATGTCATCAAGTGTTCTGCCTATGTTTTCCTCTAAGAGTTTTATAGTTTCTGGTCTTACATTTAGGTCTTTAATCCATTTTGAGTTTATCTTTGTGTATGGTGTTAAGAAGTGTTCTAATTTCATTCTTTTATATGTTTAGCTGTCCAGTTTTCCTAGCACCATTTATTAAAGAGGCTGTCTTTGCCCTATTGTATATTCTTGCCTCCTTTGTCAAAAATAAGGTACCCATAGGTGCATTGGTTTATTTCTGTGCTTTCTATCTTGTTCCATTGGTCTCTATTTCTGTTTTTTTGTGCCAGTACTATGCTGTCTTGATGACTGTAGCTTTGTAGTATAATCTGAAGTCAGGAAGGTTATTTCTTCCAGCTCCATTCTTCTTTCTCAAGACTGCTTTGGCTATTCAGGGTCCTTTGTGTTTCCATATGAATTGTGAAATTTTTTGTGCTAGTTCTATGAAAACTGTCATTGGTAACTTGATAGAGAGTGCATGGAATCTGTCGATTGTGTTTGGTAGTAGAGTCATTTTCATTCACAATATTGATTCTTCCTACTCAGGAACATGGAATATCTCTCTATCTGTTTATGTCATCTTTGATTTCTTTTATTAGTGTTTTATAATTTTCTGTGTACAGTTTTTTTGGTCTCCTTAGGTAAGTTTATTCCTAGATATTTAATTTTTTGTTGCAATGGTGAATGGGTTTGATTCCTTAATTTCTCTTTCTGATACTTCATCTTACCGTTTATTTAAGTCTCATGGTGTTGTGGACAGAAAAGATGCTTAATATTTCAATATTCTTAAATTTATTGAAGCTTACTTGTGGCCTGTCCTGTGATTTCTCCTGAAGAATGTCCCATGTATGCTCAAAAAGATTGTATTCTGTGGTTTTGGGGTAGAGTGCTCTATATACATCTTTATCAAGTCAAGCCGGACTAAAGTGTCTTTTAAGGCCAATGTTTCCTTATTTATTTTCTGTCTGGATAACCTGTCCATTGATGTAAGTGAGGTGTTAAATTTCCATAGTATTGCTGTGTTACTATCAATTTCTCCGTTTAAATTTGTTAATATTTGTTCTATGTGTTTAGATGCTGTTATATTAGGTTCATACATATTTATAAATGTCATATCTTCTTGTTGGATTGATTCCTAAGTCATTGTATAATGATCCTCTTTTTCTATTCCCTAACTTTCATTCTTTCTGTGTCTTTAGTTCTAATGTGAGTCTCTTTTGGTGAGCTCAAAGTCTTTCTATTTTACCATCTTGGCCATCAGCTAAAAAGCCTTCCAACTTTATCTATAAGAAAATGAGTTATAAAAAGATACATTTTAAGTGATGTATATCCGAAATACCAATTAAATTTGACTTTATATATTTGAGAGTTTATATGTAATGAGAAGAAATGGTTTTAGAAAAAATGCAATTTGAGTTTTTAATTATAGTTGATAGTAGAAACAAAGTACAGAATACCCCACCTATTTTCCCTGAATATATAAGAAGTTCCAGCTTAAAGCTATAGTCACATCAGGACAATCATATTGACGTAATTTATTCTCCAGATAAAGGTGAACTTTTGGTGTGCTGGAACAAACAAGTAAGCACAGATATCTTTCTTTTCACTTGAGTGGGTCTGGGTTGAACCTTGCGATGGTAGTGGAGCTGTGAGTGCCTGTGGAGGGACTGGTCCTCGAGGACTTAAAACATCCTCAGCTGTGTATGTAGTGCCCTCTGCTGGTCACTGGGCATACGAATCAAGATTCTTCTATGGAAAAAAAGTTGAAAAAGTTGTCCTAGTGCTGTAAAGTAAATGTTTAATTTTATCGTGGGTATTTAACTTATCCTTCTAAGTCTAAATTATAGTATCAAAGGAACCAAGAGTGTTTTAATTGTGAGATATAATTCAGTTTACCACATGACCTTGACTATAGTTGACTATACATAAACAAAGATTTCCCTGGTGGCTCAGGTGGTAAAGAAAGTGCCGTCAGTTCAGGAGACCAGGGTTTGATCCCTGGGTCAGGAAGATCCCATGCAGAAGGGAATGGCAACCCACTCAAGTATTCTTGCCTGGAAAATTTCATGGACAGAGGAATCTGGTGGGCTACAGTCCATGGGTGGCAAAGAGTCAGACACGACTGAGCGACTACCACATACACACAAAGATATATAGCATAATTTTAATTTAAAAGTTTGTTATGTGGAAATGCAGCTTTCTAAATAAATAAAATAAAAATGAATTATTTGAATACAAAAAGTATAATGATAAAGTTTAAATACCCACTTTTCACAGGGATGTTGAATATTTTAAAATTATTATTTACTTACTTTAAATACTTGTATTACTTTAATTTGAACATATGGTTTGGAAATACTTCTACTGGAAAAAATTCTATTTCTTCACATACATTATCATAACTTATCTATTGCATGTGGACAAAGCAAAGACCAGACTGAGGAGCTGAAGCAGGTTGAGATAAGCCTATCACAGCATAAAGAAGGGCTTCTTCAGTGCCTACCTACTCAATCAGAAGTGGTTTGGGCCTTTAACCTGTATGGAGGTTGCATGAAAGTAACAAGTAACTCAAACTGTAGGCTTCAGGCCAAAGCAGCAGTAACCTGATACCTATACCTGGAATCCATTCTTTCTGAATCTCCCAGATTTCCTTTCAAGGAAGCTGTGGCAAGGCTTCTTGACCCTAGTATCTTACAGGGATCAGTTGATGTTGGTCCTTTTACTTATTACAGTGACAAATCACATATAACTCAGACATCTTCTATTAAAGATTATGAAGAAGGAGAATCCATTTTGGCCCTGCCCCCTCTTGAGGAAAGTGTTAATTTTTATTGTCTTTAGAGCCATCACAGAAGTTAACACTGATTGTGAAACACTTATTGAAGATTGGAAAGGAGAGAGCAAAGGTTAGTTATTCACAGTGGTCTACAAATGACAGATCACACTGAATACTGTCCATCTGTCCAGTGTGCCTACACAGCCACTATTTCATCTGTTAAAACTTCCAGTCACACACTGGAGGGGGAAAAGCCAGAACAATGTCAAGTAGAATCATTAGAGAAAAACAGCACACTAGACTCCATTCCGACCACAAGTCCCTGGATATGGCTGCCATTGACGTGAGTGATTAAGATTTGTGCCAGTAGAAACAAGGTCAGGGTCAAGGAGATGCCTTAACACCAGTTAGGAGAGTTGTGCTAGGGGAGTCAATCACTCAGTCAGTCAACCTTTTTCTTTTCCTTAGAGTAAAAACAAAATCAGACTTTTGGGATTCTTTTTTTTTTTTTAAAGGAAGAGGTGAATAAAGATATGACATTATTTCCATTCTTTTAAAACCTGAAATAGGAAAGGGATATATTCACACACTGTGTAGTATAGTGTATGTAAATATATATGAGAGTATGGTGATGCATGGGCTTCCCAGGTAGCTCAGTGGTAAAGAATATGCCTGCCAATGCAGGAGCCATAGGAGATGTAGTTTTAATCCCTTGGTTGGGAAGATCCCCTGGAGGAGGAAATGGCTACCCACTCCAATATTCTTGCCTAGAAAATTTCATGGACAGAACAGCTTGTCGGCTGCAGTCCACAAGGTCACAAAGAGATGGACATGACTGAGCATACACACACACCATGGTGATACACACATACACATGTGTGGCAGACACATATAAACTCATGAGCAATGTGTCCTTCAGCAAATCTTTGGGCTTATTCACTTTTCTGTATATAAAAAAGTTTAGGTTACTTAAATTTAATGTCTCTTATAGACTTAAACTTCTGTGAGTCTGTATACTCAGCTAGTTTTACTTGTATATTAAAGTGTTTTGGAAGAAATACTGGGAAATTTTTGTAATTGGCAGAATAATGAATATCAGCCAAGTCTGTTGCAAGGAAGTTTCAAGAAGGAAGTGAATCTTGTTTATGCAGATGCTTATCTAAGTTTGGCACCTAATATATTAGTTATCAGAATCCGGATAACTGATAGACATGTTTTCTTTGAATTAATTTCGTTTCTGAGTTGGCAAAGACTTGCTTAAAACTTGAAAAGAGAGGAAGAACAAGATTTAAAAGGATTGGGGTGAGTATGAGCTGTAGGGGAAATCACAGTTTAAAATTTTAGAATTGGAAATTCACTTGAAATAAAGAATACAGTTTTCCATCCAGGCACAAATCCAATCCTGAAGAGTCTTGATAAGCTTAGGGGCAGTACATGCACAAGCTAAGATAACATTGTAGGTATTAAGTACTTGAAAATATACTTAATAAAGGTGAAGAGAAATAAAGGTAAAGAAGAAACTCTGGAAAGAGGTAATATCATAGCCAAAGGCAAAAGGATATATAAAGCATGAAGGTGAGGGGACATTACAGGCATTTTCATGTTGAAAGCACTAATCGTGAGATAGCAAATAGAGGAAATATGACTGAAAAGATAGTAATCATGTCACATTCCATGCTAAGTATCTTGAAATTATTCCATTGCAAGTAAAGATTTTAAGCAAACTGTGAGTGATTCAGCTTGACTTGCATTTTAAATAGAGCAACCCAGATGTGGCATGGAGAGTTTTATTTGAAGGTGGCAGGATGGGAAGTTGGCTGTTTCAATAGCCAAATAGTAATTATTAAGTTGAGACCTAGGGCAGAGTAGGGTAATATAAAAGAAGGAGGAGATGAAGAGTAGACATTTTTGGAAAGTCAAATTAATAGATTTGTTCAATTGCTTGCTGCTGAAAAATGGTAGAGCAGACACTTAGATTTTTGGTTTGGGTAACCATTAACAAACCTAAATTTTTTTAGGTTCTAAACATTAAAAATTAAATCTTCTAAAAATTAAAAATTTAGAAGAACTAAAGAGCCTCTTGATGAAAGTGAAAGAGGAGAGTGAAAAGGTTGGCTTAAAACTCAACATTCAGAAAACTAAGATCATGGTATCTGATCCCATCACTTCATAACAGATAGATGGGGAAACAGTAGAAACAGCGGCTGACTTTATTTTACAACAATGATATTAAAAGACACTTATTCCTTGGAAGGAAAGTTATGACCAACACAGACAGAATATTAAAAAGCAGGGACATTACTCTGCCAACAAAGATCTACCTAGTCAAGGCTATGGGTTTTCCAGTGGTCATGTATAGATGTGAGAGTTGGACTATAAAGAAAGCTGAGCACCGAAGAATTGATGCTTTTGAACTGTGGTGTTGGAGAAGACTCCTGAGAGTCCCTTGGACTGCAAGGAGATCCAACAAGTCCATCCTAAAGGAGATCAGTCCTGGGTGTTCATTGGAAGGACTGATGTTTAAGCTGAAACTCCAATACTTTGGCCACCTGATGCAAAGAGCTGACTCATTGGAAAAGACCCTGATGCTGGGAAAGGTTGAGGGCAGGTGGAGAAGGGGATGACAGAAGATGAGATGGCTGGATGGCATCACCAACTCAATGGACATGAGTTTAGGTGCACTCAGGGAGTTGGTGATGGATAGGGAGGCCTGGTGTGCTACTATTCATGGGGTCACAAAGAGTCGGACACGACTGAGCGACTGAGCTGAACTTAACCATTAATAAAGGGGAGAACACAGTGTGAAGGATGAAGGGGAACATGAGTACACATTTGACCTTGGACATGTAGAATATGAGTTGCATATGAGTTACCTGCATAAGATAGATGCCTCATTGATGCCATGTTTAAGGAAGAAAGGAGAACAGAGACAGAAGACATTGATATTTGCCATTAAAAACTGAATAGTACCTAACATAGCTTCTGAAAAAAACTGCACTGTACACTTGTGTGAGAGTATGTACGAGAAAGGCAAAAAACATCTTGATCGGGATAGGAGAAACCCTGTCGGGATTTGGAGACCCCTAAGGGTTTCACCACACTTTGAGAATTAATATACTATGAAAATTGGCTTCCTCTTAAAAGAAAATTAAATTGTTGGCAAAGTTTATCTTTGGCTCATCTGTGTTCTCTTGGTTTTTTGAATTTACTAATAAAATGAAAATTATAGGTGATAATAGGTTTAGGGATCATAGAAAGATCATAGACCTCATAGAAAGATATATATGAAAGTTACATACATCTGTATTACGTACCATTCCTCATGATCAAAAACACCTCACAGTTCTTTCATGAAAGAGACATTGATTATATACACTCTCATTTCATCATGGCAAGCCTAGCAGATATTATTATTCAAGTATTCTAGCCATAAGGTATGAGAATCTATTATATAAGAGTATGTTTTTCTTGAAGGATGTAGGAAATACAGAGAATTATGGCTCTGTTAAATCTTTCAGTGCTTTAATCTGTAAGATTACTTAGATATAATGGGCATTTGTTACTGTTGTTCAATCACTTAGTCAAGTCTGAGTTTGTGACCCCATGGAGTGCAGCACAGCAGGCTTCCCTGTCCTTCATTATCTCCTGGAGTTTGCTCAAACTCATGTCCATTGAGTTGATGATGCCATCCAACCAACTCACCTTTATCTTCCTACCCTCAGTCTTTCCCAGGATCAAGGTCTTTTCCAATGAATCTGTTCTTCACATCAGGCGGCTGAAGTATTGGAACTTCAGCTTCAACATCAGTGTTTCCAATGAAATATTCAGTGTTAATTCCCTTTTGGATTAACTGTTTTGATCCTCTTACTGTCTAAGGGGCTCTCAAGAGTCTTCTCCAGCACCTCAGTTCAAAAGCATCAATTTTTGGTGCTCAGCCTTCTTTATGGTCCAACTTGCGCATCTGTACATGACCACTGGAAAAAGCATAGCTTCAACTAGCTTTGCCAGCAAAGCAATGTCTCTGCCTTTTAAATATGCTGTCTAGGTTTGTCATAGCTCTTCTTCCAGGAAGTAAGTGTCTTTTTAATTTCATGGCTGCTGTCACTGTCTGCAGTGATTTTGGAGCCCAAGAGAATAAAATCTGTTACTCCTTCCATATTTTCCCTATCTATTTGCCATGAAGTGATGGGACGAGATGCCATGATCTTAGATTTTGGCATGTTGAGCTTTAAGCCAGGATGATCATAGTAAAATTTTGCTTTTTAACTCTTTGATTTTGGAAATAAAATATGAGTTCCATATTAAATAGAGTATCGTAAGTTTCCATTGTCTGATACTATATTTAATTCTTTGACAAGTATGGTGTATTTGCTAAGTGTCAGTGAGCACATAATGTTAAATACTTTAATCGCTCCAGGAAACTAGCTGATCATTATGGTCTTTTATTTGGTTAGTTTATATGCAAATATTAAAAGCATACATATGTGTGTAGGAACTAAATTATTAAATGAGAGATTTTCCCTCTGGAGGAGAGCAACAGATATGAAGTTTGTATCCCTAATTTTTAGCTTGTTGTTCTGATAACAAAATACAAATATGCATTACTGAAGAAATATATGTATCAAATTGGAGAAAAATGCTTTATATAGTCTTCATATTGGTTCTGCTTAAAGCCAAGTCTTTAAATTTCATGTGAAGTCTTTGGAAAGCATTATTTTTCAAGCTGCATAGTTCTTTGCAAAAGAGTTTGGAGAGTCATTTTATCTAGTGGTTTCCAGAATTTTGGATTTTGTGGACAATAGAATGCAATTTAGTACAAGAGAAAAAGAGTTTTATTTTATTGCCAAATTCTTGTTTTACCAAAAAAAAATAAAAATAAAAACTAACAAACAAAAACCAAAAAAAAAGTCTATTGCACATTACTCCCTTAATCATAAAGATCTTCTTAATACCAAAAATGCAAGAGTATTGCATGTTTGAAACATTTAATATAATACCTTTATTTCCCTCACCCTATGCAAACTTTGGGGCTTCACAGGTGGTGCAGTGGTAAAGAATCCACCTTCCAATGCAGGAAATGCAGGAAACAAAGGTTCAGTCCCTGGCTCGGAAAAAACCCTTGGAGAAGGAAATGCAACCCACTCCAGTATTCTTGCCTGGGCAATCTCATGGACAGAGGAGGCTGGCGGGCTACAGTCCATGGGGTTGCCAAGTGTCAGACACGACTGAGCATGCATGCATGCATGCAAACTTATTATGAGTGCTACTGCCAATGTTTATAATCACTTATCTAAAGTTCAATAGAAGTGACTCAGATATAGAAAATATCTTTTATTTTAAAAGATCATCAGGGAAAATTTTCTAGAACAAGTAAATCTGATAATGGTTAAAGGATTCTAACTTTTAATATTTTTTTCCTTTTTTTCTCCCATTCTGTTATTTTTCCATTGACTGAAGGAAAATGTTAAAAACACACCACAATTATTCTTCACAAATGCCGATTTTATTTCTGGAATGTTCTTGTCAATTTTGTTTCCTTGGCAAACTCCCACACATACTTAGATACTCAGCTCATGTATCACCTTCTTTAAAAAGTCTTCTTTTGTTCCCTTAATATTATTTGTCTTTCTTCTGAGCCAGTTATGTATACCTACATAGCAACAATTATACTAAGTTTTCATAATCTATGTGTTATTCCTATATAGTAATTTCTGATATTGGCAGATACAGTCCGTTTATAGTTATTGTGATTTTCCATTCAGTTTTATTTTTATATCACATTTGGTAATTTTCTTGTTTCCAGCTTTTCCCATTTTTCTTTTTTATCTTTTCCTGACTTCTTTCAGAATGACTAAATTTTAAAAATTCTATTTCCCCCTCTGTAGATGTGAAGATACAAAATTCTTTTTTTTTTACCATCTAAATATTTAGCATAGTTTACAAAGTCTAAATTTAACTCATTTCTCCCATTCTACTAATTATAAGTTTACTAGAATACTCCTTTCATAAATGTTAAGAAGGGAGTACACTATAATTAGTTTAATCTTGTATTTTATCATCCATTATTAATGACTACTATTTATTACTATCATTATCTTATAAAAAAAGTTGTTTCTCTATATTTCCCATGATTTTAAAAATTATGTTTCTTATCCTTTACTTTTGTATTTTAGTCCTTTCTTCTAGCTTTCATTCTCCTCCTTCAAGGCTACTTTTTATTGGTTGAAAAGTTCATTTTATTCTTATCCCTTAAAAAATAATTTCAAAGAGTCTATAGTTCTAGTCAATCAGTCATTTTCTGCTACTGTAGAGATATTATTCTACCCTTTTCAAGCTTTAATTTTATAATAAATTGACAAATATGTCTGTTTTTCATGTTTTCTTTCTCTTTTGCTACTTTTAGAATTTGGGCATGTTCTTAGTATTTTAAGATTCACAGAAATGTGCTTAGAAATAGGTTTCATCTTATATACTCTGCTTGGAATGTATTATGCTTTAAGAGTGATTTTTTTTTTATCTTGCAGACATTTTGAATCATTCTCCATCATTATTCTCTTTGAATATTGTATTTTTCCTGTTCTCTCTGTTAGGTCTTCTCTTACCTTTAATTTATTACTTTCAATGTTTTTCTTTTTATACCACACTATGTATAATTTCTCTCTCTGTTCTCTTCCAATTTATTTTTCTTTCTCTAGCTATATCTCATCTGCTATTTAACCTATCTAGTACCTTTACATTAAAAGTATTATATTATCATCTTATAAGTAAAATCTTTGTTTCTTTTCAAACCTGGTCTTTATTTATAAAGAAAAGAAACAAGCATAGTGTTTAAACATTGAGGAACCCCAAACACTGCACTGGTTTATACCTGAAAGAGCTTCAAAGTGTGGGCATGGTAGTGAGCATTCCCAGTGCCTCAACAGTAAAGTTCCATCTGCCATGAAGGAGATGCAAGAGACATGGGTTCGAGCCCCGGGTCAGGAAGATACCCTGGAGGAGGGCATGGTAACCCACTCAAACATTCTTGCCATGGAAATCCCAAGGACAGAGGAGCCAGGAGGGCTACAGTTTATGGGGCTGTGAAGAGTTGGACACAACTGAAGCAGCTGAGCACACACAGTGGTGGAACAGTGGACAGAGAAGGACAGTTCAATTGTGAGCAACAAAACACAGGCCCTGGTTTCATGCATCACCCAAGAGGGGGTCAGAGCTAAACAGTAAGATGATAGTGGTGCAATGCGATGTCTAATAGACTTTGCACATGAGTAAACTTGAAATATTCTTTAAAGAATGTCTGGATATAACTATATGGAGAGTGGCATTTGCAGGAAAGTTATGGTCTCACAGAAGCAGGTAAGCATGAAAGTTAGTGGCTGAGCAATTACCACTGACATGAGCTTATGTATTAATAAAACCCTAGCTATCATGGTTTGGGGAAACAAAGGTTATGAAACAACAGTTAAGAGAAGGTTGGAGAATGACTGAACAGTAGCATTAACATTACTAATGAAATAACAGACTGGTCTCGAATATGACCAAAATTTGTGGATTTGTTAAAAAGGATATCTTGTCATTATGAATATGATTTCACTGGTTTCATTGGTGATGGACTCCAGGCTGAATATTTCATCTGCACAGAGACCTCATCTTCCTTCTTTCCCTTCACCCTCAATATTCCACAATGCTAACAAAATATAAAGCATTGAATCAGATAGCTATTCTTATATACAAATCACTATAAAATTGATTGGCTTGTTAATTCAGCTGAATCACTGTTGGTTTTTTCATAGACAAATTCAACATAACATATATTATAATACAGATATATATCTATATGTATATGTATGTGGATAATACATATGGATACTAAGAAAAATTTCTCTATATGTTGTGTTTAGGTTATCCTATTAAAGGGAAACCATGTCAATGAGCAAAGTAGATTTGGAAAAAATAAAGATGTTCATAGATAGTTATGCATTGAACAAACAAGTGTTTTAAGAAATGTTTCTATCAGCCTGAAATCAAGTCTAGTCAGGAATCTTTGTCTGTATAAAAAAAGAGCAGAGTTTTGGATTAGCTTTGCCAATATCTGTAGGTAAACATTTCTAGGACTTACTGTTTCCCTGAAGGAAATTCAACAGTATTTACCAATGCACCTGAACAAATGTTAAGATTAATACAAGTCTTTTTCCTGTTATGCACCTGTAATCTGCTCCTTTGCCACATGATCTTTGAAATCATTCATTCATTTTTGATCACTTCCCAGGAAATGCCATCAATCCTCTATTTCCTCTTTTACAGTTCTGTAGAATTCTTCATATTATTATGAATTACCCTACAGGAAATTCAGTTTTAAATTATCCCCAATAAACAATAAAACTCAGGTATCAGCTATATAATTTCATGTACAAAATAATGTTTAATAAAACTGAGTGGTACAAGTTTGTCTCTAAAACTTATCATGGTCCACTGGAATCTTCAAAAATACTGGCAAAACTTTAAGTTCAATAGGAATAAAAAGATTGAGTAAAATAAAAAAAATGATTTGGGAAAGGACAATAATACAATGAGTAATTTGATGTGCATGTGCGTGCATGCTCAGTCACTTAGTCATGTCCGATTCTTTGTGACCCCAAGGACTATAGCCCGCCAGGCTCCTCTGTTCATGGAAGTTCTCAGGCAAGAATACTGGAGTGGATTGCCATTTCCTCCTCCAGGGGATCTTCCTGACCCAGGGATCAAATCCATGTCTCTTGCATCTCCTGCATTGGCCATCTGGAAAGCAAATAGTTTTATATCCTGAGTCAAATATCAATAAGATAATGGTAAGTTTTTTTCTTTAGCTCTGAAAATGATACCTTGTGTGTTTTTATTCTTTTTTAAAATACAGTCTTCCAGAAGGTAACTTTACTTAGTGTTGGTGAACTTCTTTTAGCTCAGATACACATGCTCTGCTTCTGTTGACTTAGGATTGCCATACTCCAGTGGACACCTTTCCTCTTTCTCTTATCTCCAGCCATACACTATTCTTTCTATGGTGTGTACCAATACCATTAGAAGCAATTATTTAGAATTCATTTACCTATGTTTTGCTTCCTGATTGCATGTAATCTGTTACTCCTAAAGTTTAGTGTACATCCTGAAATGTGGACAAAGTCATATTGGACTGCCTTGAGGTAGGGGTAGTGAAGGCTTTTATATTTATATGTGAGAGCTGATTAGGCAGACCTTTTCCCATCTAGCAAATACTTATTCATCTTTGTTTCTATTAACAGTCACTCCTACTCTTTAACTTCTTTTTGTCTTCCCACTTTTCTGTGAGCCTCCCTTCTGTGAGCCCAGGGATTCTGATTTCAGTATTCATTTATTAATGTATTCATTCATTCGAGAAAATAATATTAATTAAATTCATCTTATATTCTAAGCATAAGAATAGAGTTGTGGGAAAGGCAGACATGTCCCTTGTCCCCACAGTACTTTCTGATTCACATGGCTCAATATAGCTATATTTTTTAGATATGTCTGAAGTGATGTGAATGCACACAAGGATGGGCATCTAACCTAGCCAAATGTTGTAAGATCTGTAAAGGCTTCCTGTTGGAATTGACCACCAATATAATTATGTAGAAAGATAAGTAGAATTTATAGAAAAGTTCACAAGTAAAGGGGTCATGAAAGAGTAAGAAAATGTTCCAAATAGTTGGAACAACTTATGGGAAGGTTGTGAAATAAAAAGAGAATATAGAAAGTTTGAGGAAGAAATTTGGTAAGACTGAGAATAAATTGCATGAGAGATGTTAAGAAAAAATATGTGAGGTAAAGCTGTTCCTAAGGTTAGTTTACTTATTTGATTTTTTTTACCATTTATAGAGAGTTTATAATTTTAAATGACTATATTCTAAGTGCTAGGAGAAGTCATTGAAATATTTGAAGCAGTAGACTGATAAAAGTTATTTGATTTTTAAAAAGAATGATCAGGCCACAGTGTGTTAAGTGGATCAGAGGTCCCATTACTAGAATTAAGGTGATCATATCATCAGAAGAGTCCAGGCAAAAAATGATGGAGTCTGAAGTTAGGCCATTGAAAATGGAAAGAAGAGGACAGTAGAGGTACTATTTAAATTATTTAAATATTTAAGCAGTAGCATCAACAACATAAATGGACTAGCATGAGGAAGAAGTCAAAGAAAATAGTTGGATTTTTGTCTCAGGGAATTGAATGAATGGAAACTGTAGTAATTATCATAGAGAACAATGAGGAAGCCTACTGGTAGGGCATAGACATATTTTTTTTAAATTTTTTTAAATTGTTTTTGCCATACATTGTCGTGATATCACCATGGGTTTACATATGCTTCCCCTCCGGAACCCCCCTCCCTCTTCCCTCCCCCCCCCACCCTGGGAAATCTCGCTGCACCAGCCCCAAGCATCAATCCTGGGCTGGCGATTGATTAGACATATGAAAATTAACATGCTTCAATGCCCTTCTCCCATATTATCCCACCCTTACCCTCATCCACAAAGTCCACGAGTCTATTCTATACATCTGCGTTCCTTTTGCTGTCTCGTATGTTGGGTTCTCGTTACCGTCTTTCTAAATTCCATATATAGGGCATAGACATATTTAAACACAAACTTGGACATGTGTTAGTTGTCAGTGGGGCACTTTAGTGGGGCTGAATCTCCAGAGACATCTCAGTATTAAGGACGTTCTTTCACAGAGAGTCAGTGTACATGCCATTGCAGTATAGAGACTAGATGATGTGAGGTGCTCCATGGGGTTTGTGGAGTAAGAGGGAAACAGAGTTGAGAACAGTACCCTAAGGAGCATCAATATTCAATAGATGAAAAAAGGAGAAAGAGTAACCTAAAGATAATTGAGGATTGGTCACTCAAGAAGGCAGTGCAAGAAGTCACAGTGAAGAGAAGGAAAAAACTTTCAGAATTGAAGGCATGGATAATACCATATATTGTAATAAAATGACACCTAAAAGTATTCCATGAAATACATCAGTTCTCGTTCTCTTCCTTAGGGAGAAAGCATTGCTAACAAAGTGAGAATAACGCTGTTCCACATCAGAGTATAGCAGGTGTTCTTACAATCTAACACATTACCCACTCAATAGACATTTAAAATATTATTTCTGCCAGAAGTGTATGTTCTAGTTCTTTCTTGTTAACTTGAGATGGTCAGTCTCTTTAATTTAAGCCATTCTACTATATGTGTAGTAATATCTCACTGTGGTTTTAATTTTCCTTTCCCTAGTAATTAATAATACTAGATCTCTTTTCACGTGCCTATTTACTGTCCATGTGTCTTCTTTGGTAAAGTGTCTCTTTAAATATTTCACTTGCTTTATTTATTGGGTAGTTTATTTCTTACTATTAAATTTTGAGAGCTCATTACATGTTCAGTATTTAAATTACATATCTGATAAATAGTTTATCAGATATGTAATTTAAAAATATCTTCTTTCAATCTGTGGACTATCTTTTTATTCACTTAACAATGTCTTTTGAGGAAAAGTTTTACATTTCGATGAAATCCAATTTGTTATCTTTTAAAACTTTATAGCTCATGGTTTTCCTGTTATAGCTAAGACACTTTGCCTAATTTGTTTGTGATAATGTTGAATATACAATCTCTTTGAAAAACCAGTTTGGCAGTATCTTTAAAATGAAAACACCCATCTACCATCTGCTCCAGTCATTCTATTCCTAGGTGTTTACCTAAGAGAAATGTAAGCACGTGTGCGCACAATGACTTGCACTTAAATATTCATAGCAACTTTATTTGTAATAGTCCTCCAAAATGGAAATAACCAAATATTCATCCATAGTTGAATGGATAGAGAAATTGTGGCATATCCATACAATGGAATGCTTGTGTGCCTGCTAAATTGCTCCAGTTGCGTCTGACTCTATGACCCTATGGACTGTAGCTTGACAGGCTCTTCTATCCATGAGATTTCCCAGGCAAGAATACTAGAGTGGGTTGCCATGCCCTCCTCCAGGGGATCTTCCCGACCCAGGGATCCGACCTAGGGATCAAACCCAGGTCTCCTGCATCGCAGGCAGGGAAGCCCATACATTGGAATAGTACCCACCAATAAAGAGAAACATATTGTTGACATATGTTCCAACTGGATGAATATTAAAATAATTATATGGAGTGAAAAAAGCCAGATGAAAAGTGAGAGTATATTGTCTGTTAGCATTTATATAAAATTCTATAAAATGAAAACTAATCTGTAGTAACAGAAAGAAGATGAGAGGTTTTGGGGACACAGGGTAGGGTCAGTGAGGGACAGGGAGGGTAATTTCAAAAGGCAGGAGGAAATTTGGGGGGGTGATTGAATATGTTTATTAATTTGATTGTAGTGATGTTTTCATGAGTGTACTTATAGGTCAAAATTGTACATATGCATCTTATTGTCTGCCAAATGAAATCTCGATGAAGCTGCTAAATATTATATCCACACTCCAACATTCGTATATACCAATTCAACTAAAAAAACCTAAAGAACAGCACATAAAGACAAAAACAGCATGATGTTTATTCTCATGATTTGATCAGCTAATTCACTCAAAATCAAAACAGCACTAGTTTCATGGATTTGTCCATTAATTTTCCTCCCAGAATGAGAAGACTCAGAATTAGCTGTGTAGCCTGAGACTGTAGTGACAAGTTGCAAAATATGTACCCCTGTGCCTTAACCTCTCACACACTAAGTTGGAATCACTGCCTTTCAACAAAAAATGCTTCTCCCTATTTTCTAAGTAAACTTCCATAAAAGAGTATTAGACATTTTTTTTTCATTTTCTTTGCAAGGATCTGTTTTTCATGGATTTGGAAAATTGATTTTCTTCTATGTTTTGTTTTCTCATAAAATTTTCCCAGAAGCAGATGTCTTAAAATTATATATTGGAAACCCTAAAAAATGACTTCACGGCTGCAACTTCTGAAACATGTTTTAACATTTCACAATTCTTTCAACTCCTTTGGTTTCTCGACTGTAGTGTTTTTAAAATCTATTTCTTCTCAGTTTTCTTTATTTTTAACATTTTTGTAAACTTAGCACTTCTAATACCATTTTTAAAAGATTTATTGCACTTTTTCAAGTTTTGATTTTGGACATATCATTGCAAAAATTTGATTTTGAAAATCAAAATCATTTGATTTTGGACGTATCATTGCAATCATGAAACAGGCAAAATGTATTTTGCACTATGGGCTTGAATTTATTTTATCTTTAAGGGAAGAATAATCCTTGTGTCTCTGATTAAATTTTTCAGTAGTTTAGGATAAAGTAAACAATTCTCTTCTTGGTCTTGAGGGGCTGTAATGAGGAGGAGTAAAAGAAAGGAAATCACTCTCAGGTTTCTCTCATCTCCACCCTCATATCGAACCCAAGCCCACAGAGGTGTGGGGAAGATTTATAGAGGAGATGTGGGGTTTTTCATTCCTAGACCTCAGTGGAGAAGGCTGCATGTCATTCAGAGAAACCTGGCCTCTGTGTACGTGTTCCATATAGCAAGGGAGTAATGGAATGAGTATGAGCATACATTTCCATTTGCCTGGGATGGTCTTGGTTTCCTTTACACTTGACTTTTCTTTGCATACTTATCAGCAGGTGTCCCTTTTATCCTCAGGAGTAGCCTGGTTTGAATGGTGGAGTGGCACAGATCTCCTTCATCAGTTTGGAGCAACTTTCTCACAGTAGCCACAAGGTCTGGTTGCTGAAAACTCAGAGCTAGTCCTTCCCAGGACAGTTGGCCTCTGCTGGATCAGAAACAACATTACATAGGAGGCGTGGTTCCACTTCTCTACCCTCAGACCCCCGGCAGCCAGAGGCTGAAAACTGACTAACAGACCAGGTTGATTCCCTTGCACATGGTAGGACCAACTCTTAAGATGCAACTTGTGCTCCAAACTCCCCATGGAATCAGACTAAAGCTAGTCTCTAGCTGAGACTGCATTCTTGCTTGTTTTGTTTTTGTTTGTTATTTTGAATGGTTTTCTACCTTATATTATTTTACTTACTCTTTCTCCTGGGAATCCTTAATCAATCAGTTATTTACAGAAGAATGTAACAGAGATAAGGCTGAAATTGGTGCCAGGAAACAGACTTTAAAGATGAGACTAGAGAGTTAGATGACTCACTAGCTGTATGGCAGTGAGAGCCCATCCACTCGGTGGGTGAAGAGTTGATGTTCTGTGGCTAGCTTTGGTTTTGTGATTTCTACGTCTTTCACAGATGGTCAACATAGATAAGATGCAGGTGGAAGAGCACAGATTAAATGATCAATATCTATGTCTAAGTACTATGCATGCATGCCTGCTTAGTCACTTCAGTCATGTCCAATTCTTTGTGACTCCATGGACTGTACCTTGCCAGCCTCCTTTGTTCATGGGATTTCCCAGGCAAGAATACTGGAGTGGGTTGAGGAAACCCATAACTATAAGTATTACTGGAATTGAGTAGCTATTGCTAAACACTATTTGTCTGTTGAAGAGAAAATATCCAGCTCAGATCTATTCTTCATGAATTTAAAGCAACGTATGAATGTTAGAGAGTCTATTAAACAGTATTTAAAGAGACTCCCATCTCTTAATCCAGAGAGAAGACAGAGCTGGAAGCCAGACATAGTACTTGACTATAAAAGAGACAAAACTGTTCTCAGTGTAAGAAAATATCTTTCACCAGTATTAGCTTTGATAAGGAGAAAGTATGATCCTGAGATTTGCAATGGGGAATATTAGGCTAGAGGCACTTAAAATCCTTCCATGCCTTCAGTTCCTGAATGCTCTGGGTCTGCAAAAGTGTCCCACTCTCCTTGTTTCCCAGGTGATGCTAATGGGAAAGAACCCATCTGCCAGTACAAGTAGGTGTAGGGGATGTGGGTTCCATCTCTGGGTCGGGAAGATCCCCTGGAGTAGGAAATGACAATCCAATCCAGCATTCCTGCCTAGAGAATCCCATGGACGGAGGAGCCTGGCGGGCTGCAGTCCATGGAGGTGGACACGATGGGAGTGACAGCACACACACCTTACCTTTTGGAAGTTAAGACCTTTCTTGCTTACCTCCAGTGAGGCAAGTGCCTTACAAGACAATGCTTTCCTTCTTCAGCACCTGCCCTTATACATTTTCTTGACTACCAGGGTCCGTAACTAGGATTAAATCTCTGGATGATCTGTCAAGGGAAGTGTTGGGTCTAATAGGGAAGAAAAAAAATTATACGCAAAGAAATTGTAAAATCTAGCTAACATGGATTGGTGAGAAACACAGTGGTCAGCATAATTATTAATTGTGGTCATTTTGGAAGTATTAGCAGAGGCATACTTAAACTTCAAGATACCTCAAGAATACTATTTTGCACTAATTTTCATACAGTGCATTGTTTCAGCTAAAAACTTTAGCTAAAGTTATAAGTATTTTTACATTTCCCAGTAATGGCTTAGATAAATTAAAAGTTCTTATTTAATTTTAAGATCTTACCAAATAAATGAAAATTTAAACATAATAGTCTATATTTGATAACTCTATTACATTTTTATCAATACCTATGAAAATGAAAATTATGTTATTCAAAGGAAATTATAGTTAAATATTATTTCTGAGTATATTTTCCTAGTATCCTATTATTTTAATACGCTGAAATTATTTCAATTATATTGAATTTGAAGAAACCTTAGTCTATAATTTGTAATTACTCCAGGGTGCTGAAATCTGAAATCAGTTAAGGGGTCTCCTTTCCAGGATCACAGTCTCATATATTTTCAAAAAGATCCCTGAAGGTAATGACTATATAACCAGATTTTCAGAAACTGTCTGCCTGATAGAGAAAATAATTTGATATATTTTGATTAGATTAAAAAGTATTTAAATGAATGCAAAATGTATTATCGCCATATATATATGTCTACAGAGAAGTGCCAAATGATCCTTTTATGAATAAAGAAAGTTTTTAATATTTCTTGATGAAAATAACTCCATTGGGCCTAGAAATTTCAGACAGAAGTAAGAATGGGTGTTTTTGAATGCAGATCGATACATTCGTGCTTAAAGATAAAGAGAAACAGCATATATACTAGTTATTGTGAACCTTTCCACTTCAAGATGCACCTTTAAGAGCATAAATACCTCTGAGATCCTCTTCTGACTGCTTTATAGTGGTGATCTTCCATCTGAGATGCTTGAGTCTAGGTGTTCCCCAGCAGAGTATCAGTGGTCATGGTGGCAAAGATAGTTTAAGAGGTCAGGCTCTGGGCTCCCCACTGTGTATTCAGTGAGAGCAGCTTTACTTTTATCTGCTATATACATTGGGCTTCTATATAGGATTACCTTTAAGGAAAGAAAGAATTACACTTGAAAACGATTGCCTTAGTTGCCAGCTTGTCAAGAAGAAGATGATTATAGATTTTTGTCCTAATTGATTTCACCTGCTAAGGTGAGCCTTTTGGTTGGACTAGCAAGTTACTCATCTCACCATCTCACCTTAATATCACTTTTGAGGATCTCCATGTTGTGTTTGCCTTTGCTTTATCTTATAGTATTTCCCATTGCGAACTACTACTCTTTGTCAAATCGGTGTCCTGACCATCCTTTGCTGAACCTGAGCTTATTCTCCACCCTGAAATGCTGCTTGTATTTATATTCTCACCTGGAGCCCTTTCCAGGTCACACAGGTCACTTTCTTCTTGACTGCTGATTGCATTTAATGCCAGTATACACGTAGCCAGTGATCCGCTATTCCTATGTATATCTTTCTTACTTTTGATTATGTAGTAGCCATATTTCACCATGTAAACTGCCAAAACCCAGTTGAAAACTCAATAGAAAAATGATAGTTGATTTACTGTTATATTACACCTATGTCACTATATTCTGAGACCTTTGCTTTATAAAGTAGGTTAGTAGATTTTTGCTCTTTAAAAATAAGTGCTAATGTTGAAGCAATATCAAGGTTACAGAGGAGATACACATACATTTTAAGAATTTAAAAATTTTTAAGTCTTATTTATTTTGGGGTGCACTTGGTCTTTGTTAATATGCACGGACTTTCTCTGGTTGTGGTGAGCAGGGGCTGCTCTATAGTTGTGGTGCACAGGCTCGTCACTGTGGTGGCTTCTCTTGTGTGGAGAAAGCACTCAAGCTTCGTGGTTCATGGCTGTGGGCTCTAGAGTGCACGCTCAGTAGTTGTGGCTTGTGGGCTTCGTTGTCCTGCAGTGTATAGGATCTTCACAGACCAGGGTTCAAGCCCATGTCCCCTGCATTGACAAGTGGATTCTTAACCGCTAGACTACCAAGGAAATCCCTAAAAATTCACCCCCTGAACTGTGTGAGGAAAATAGTCAACCTGATGTCCCATCACTTCCAAATATTCCACTGTGTAATTCTTACAAAGAACTACTCCTACATAATCTTAGTACAACCATCAACATTAGGAAGTGAGTGCCAATACATTTCTACCATTTAAACCTTAGACACAGTTCCAGTCTTGCCACTTTCAGGATTGTCTTAACAACAAAGATTCCAGTTCAGAACCAGGTGCTGTATTTTGTTTTCGTGTCTTTTTAATCTCTGATGTCTTCAAAGATTACAATCCTATTACTTTGCAAACTGTCAATTTGAGTTTATTTGATGTTTACTTGGGCTTTCTCAGTTGGCACAGTGGTAAGAAATCCACCTTCCAATGCAAAAGACACAACAGAAATGGGTTCAATCCTTGGATCATGACAATCCTCTGGAGAAGGAAGTGGCAACCCACTCCAATGTTCTTTCTAGAAAATCCCATGAACAGAGGAGCCTGGCAGGCTACAGTCCAAGAGGGCTACAGTCCATCAAAGAGCTAGACATAGCTGAGCAACTGAGCACAGACACACACACACACACACACACACCCCTAGACATTGGCTTTACTTGAGAAAACTCATCGGTGTGTTTCTTCTTGACACTCAATGACTGCTTCCTGTTGAAAAGGATAAAAGGTTTCATCCTATACAAATGTCCTTATGAACTCCCCTGTTAGGCTATGCCATGAAGCCAGCTCCTCGCCCTTCGTTTGGCTGAGACCCCATATTTATATTGTATTGCAAGCAACAATATATTGAAAGTAAGAAACCAAGCCCAATGCACAGAAATATCTTGCACTCTTATACACTAACAATGAAAAATCAGAAAGAGAAATTAAGGAAACAGTACTGGTACAAAAAACAGAAATATACACCAGCAGGGCAAGACTAAAAATCCAGAGATAAATTCCCTGACCTACGGCACCTACCTTTGACAAAGGAGGGAAGAATATACAATGGAGAAAAGATAGTCTCTTCAATAAATACTGCTGGGAAAACTGGACAGCTATTTGTAAAAGAATGAAATTAGAACACTTCTTAACACCATACACAAAAATAAACACAAAATTGATTAAAGACCTAAGTGCAACACAGAAACTGTAAAATTCTTGAAGGAAAACATAGGCAGCACACTCTTTGACATAAATCAGAGTAAGATCATTTATGACCACCTCCTAAAGTAATGGAAATAAAGGCAAAAATAAACAAATGAGACCTAATTAAACCTAAAAGCTTTTTCCCGAGGAAGGAAACTATAAACAAAGTGAAAAGAAAACTCTCAGAATGGGAGAAAATAATAGCATATGAAACAACTGACAAAAGATTAATCTCCAAAATGTACAAGCAGTTCATTCAGCTCACACCAGAAAAAGAAACAGTCCAATTACAAAGTGGGCAGCAGAACTAAACAGACTTTTCGCCCAAGAAGACATACAGATGGCTGTGGAGAACAGTATGGCAACTTCTTAAAAAAAACTAGGAATAAAGCTATCGTATGACTCAGTAAGTCCAATACTGGGCCTATACCCTGATGAAACCATAATTGAAAAAGACACATGTACCCCTGAACCCCAAGGTTCATTGCAGCACTGTTTGCAATAGCTAAGGCATGGAAGCAACCTAGATGTCCATTGACATGGGAATTGATAAAGAATTTGTGGTTTATACACACACACACACACACACACACACACACACACATATACAATGCAATATTACTTAGCTATAAAAAGAAACACATTTGAGTCAGTTCTAATGAGGTGGATGAACCTAGAGACTATTATACAGAGTGAAGTAAGTCAGAAGGAGAAAAACAAGCACACATACTAACACATATGTATCGAATCTAGAAAGATGGTACTGTTGAACCTATTTGCAGAGCAGCAATAGAGACACAGACGTAGAGAACAGACTTGACACAGCTGGGAAAGAAGAGGGTGGGACGAATTGAGTATCATGGAAACATATACATTACCATATATAAAATAGATTGAAGTGGGTATTTGCTGTGTGACAGACGGAGTTCAAATGGATGTTCTGTGACAACCTAGATGGATGGGATGGGTGGGAGGTGAGAGAGAGAGGTTCAAGAGGGAAGAGGCATATTTATACCTATGGCTGATTCATGTTGATGTGTGGCAGAAACTGACACAATATTATAAAGCAATTATCTCCCAAAAATAAGTAAATTTTTAAAAAATTAAAAAAAATGTCCACCTTCTGCCACCTGGGAAAATCAAAAGAAACTGAAAGCACCGTGGCATAGTTGGCCAATTACAGAAACCAGTGGACTTAAGATTCAGTGACTCCTCAGGGTCAGGACAAAGTGCTGGGTGATACGAGGGGTTGGAATGAGACCCCTACAGAAAACCAAGACTCTCAAAGAGATGCTGTCATGGTGAGCAGGGGTACCAGAGAACAACTGTTGGCAGAAAAGGACATGACAAGGAACTCATCCACTTTGCCCTGGGCCCTGGAGACATGGAAGGAATGTTATAATTTACAGGCAAAGCTCTGCTCTTACACAGGACAGGGGTTTAAACATACTATGTAAGATGTTGGATCCCCAAGCTAAGAAATTTTCATAAAAAGTCTTGGGTTAAAAACAACCCTGGGATTCCTGGCAAAAGCCAACACAAATTCTCTCCAGAGAGATGTATACTTAACCTAGGGATCACAGGATTCTGATGGCATAAAACTCTGCCTTAACATAAGCCCAAACACAAAGTTAGAAAACAAACTATAAAGCAACAAGGAAAGAAGCAAATAGCAGCCCATCATGAACAAGTCTGCAGAAGCAACATATACTATAATTAGAGTCTCAGAACTTCAGATAATAGACTCATTAGGTATAAGCGAACTATTAAGTATATTTGAAATTATTAGTTCCTTAAAAGAATGACAGAAAAAGAATGTAAAACAGAATCTCTTTGCTTGTACACCAGAAACTAACACAACACTGTAAATCAATTATACTTCAATAAAAGTTTTTTAATTAAAAAAAATTTTTAATGAAAAAAAAAACCTAGCCCAGAACTAGTAAATATGATTTTAATGACTTTCGTCCTCACTGAACTGACCAAAGTCATCTGTTATTTGGAATTATCAACTTGGTATTCTTTCAGTAGTAAAATGTTCAGAGTTATTCACTCGTATGACACAAAAGGTAGTTTTCTAAGGCAGGTAATATTCCTAAGAATGCTTCTTTCACTAACTGTGCTTATTCATTATGTACTTTCAGTGGAAAAATATGTACATAAAACCACTAAGTTTCATAATATAGTTTTATTGGTGCTTAAGGAAGTATTTGGTATTCTGATATTAGCACATATTCCGATCAGTCCAATATTTTTTATGTCAGAAGTAACAAAGGCACTCCAATCTAGACAGTGCTCCTTTGTCTAGCAGATGACAAAGCAGAACTCTAATTCAATAAAGTAAATAAAACAAAGGATGCTTGAGGAGATATACTGTTTAAGGAGGAGTGATATGATTACCTAAAAGCATATTATCTTTGTAGTGGAAAGACAACCTTTGTTGGCTTCCTCTACCATGAGTGAATAGAATTTCTTATTAATTTTAGCCAAAAATAGACCAGTATCTGGCTGAACTCCAATGAGTGTAACAAACCCCAAACAGTCCAATTACAAAGTGGGCAGCAGAACTAAAGGGACTTTTGGCCCAAGAAGGCATACTGATGGCTAATGAGCACATGAAAAGATACTCAACATTGCTCAGTTAGACAAATGCAGATCCAAACTACAGCAAGGTGTCACCTCACACCAGTCAGAACGGCCATCATCAAAAAATCTACAAACAATAAGCGCTGGAGAGGGTGTCGAGAAAGGGAAGCCTATTGCACTGTTGGTGGGAAACGAAAATTGATACAGTCACTATGGAGAACAGTATCTTGAAATTAATGTGAGTTAAAGAGATATACCCAAAAGCTTCAAAATGAGATAGAATTATTAGGGTAATATTGAATAGAAAAAAGACATGTGCATTGCCATCTGCATGAGATTTTTATGATATTTAATAGACTTGTCATTGTCTCCCCATCACTCATATATGCTAAATGCACTCACACAACGTATGTGCACACACACACGCACCACACCCTTGTTCTGCAGTCCACTGTACTTAGTAGTCAAGCAGCCTTGGACAAGTCACTTACTCTTCCAGAACTCAACTTTCCTCACTGAACAATGGGAAAATGACACTAACTTTGTAATTAGGTACTTGTAAGGCTTAAATTAACATATGAATACAGCATATAGTCAATAAAATATTAATCATTTTTATCTACAGCAGATTTGTTGACTATCCTTTGTAGTCTGGCAGTTATATCAGTTGGAACTTTAATATTACTCTTTATGATTAAATGTTTAATGATATTAGGCATGTCTACCCCATTATATAATAAGTGCCTGAGAGCAACTAAGAAGGAATTTTATAATCTTTATAGATCTTTTATGATTCTCATTGAAAATTATTTAAGTAAACTAAATATCTGGTCATATGAGCTAAAAATTTGTGATTAACAAAAGAATTTCAACTAATTTTTATTTTGGTACTATATGGAGTATAACTAGAGACACCTGAAAGACAGAATTTTTGCTTGCAGTTGAAACTTGGATGGTACAATTTCTTTTTTTTTTTTCTCTCTCTCTTTTATTTATTTATTTATTTATTTTTCTTTACATTATCGTGTTGGTTTTGCCATACACTGACATGAATCTGCCATGGGTATACATGTGTTCCCCTTCTAGAACCCCCCCTCCAATTTTATGAGTCAAATTTCAAAATTTAAGTTAAAAGTTTACCTGGCATAGTAAATAATTGATTTTAAGTGAAATGGCTAAATATAGACATTGTTCAGACTTTTTTAGACCTCATTATTCATTATAGTCCTTAACCGTATTTGATCAATGGCAGAACAGATATGGACTTTCCTGTGGCTCAGAAGGTAAAGAATCTGCCTGCAATGCAGGAAACCCAGGTTCAATACCTGGGTTGGGAAGACCCCCAAAGAAAGGAATGGCAACCTATCTTAGTATTCTTGCCTGGAGAATTCCATGGACAGAGGAGCCTGGTGGGCTGCCATCATGGGGTCACAAAGAGCCAACACAACTGAGTGACTAACACACACAGAATAGATATACTCTTGTGCTGTTAAGAAAGCTGTGTTTTAATATGTATATATTAGAAGATTCGGTTTCATGATTACCACTTTTTCCTACTTGGGAAGAAATATCATGTGATTTCATAGGGAAAAGCAGTAAGCTTTTGAATTATTTCTTGATGCAAATCTCAAAAGGAGTCCCAAGTGATATATTTTTTTAACACTAACTCAATGCATTTTTATTTATTTATTTATTTATTTATTTATTTATTTATTGTTTTTGCCATACAATGACATGATATCACCATGGGTTTACATATGCTTCCCCTCCAGAACCCCCTTCCCTCCTCCCTCCCCCCCAGGAAATCTCGCTGCACCAGGCCCAAGCATCAATCCTGGGCTGGCGATTGATTAGACATATGATAATTAACATGTTTCAATGCCCTTCTCCCATATCATCCCACCCTTACCCTCATCCACAAAGTCCACGAGTCTATTCTATACATCTGCGTTCCTTTTGCTGTCTCGCATGTTGGGTTCTCGTCCAAGTGATATTTTTAATAAGCAAGAATCGTGTGCTCAGTCACTCAGTCATGTCTCACTCTTTGTGACCCTGTGTACTGTAGCCTGCCAAGCTCCTCTCTCCTTGGGATTTTTCAAGCAAGAATTCTGGAATGGGTTGCCATTTTCTCCAAGGGATCTTCCTGACCCAAGGATTGAGCCTGCATCTCCTGACTCTTCTACATTGGCAGATGGATTCTTAACCACTTTGCTACCTGGGAAACCCCAAGCAGGAATCATACTACGTAATTAAACAACTTCAGAGAACAGTTATTGAATTGATTCTCCTTTTGGACTCCCTAAACTTGAGGGTAATGAAAACATCACTGTAGCTATGCTTTGAAAATTCTCAACTCTCATGAAGTACAAAAAAATGGTATCAAAATGAAAGATAAATGAGTATATCCACTTCTAAGTATATATATATATTTATATATATATTTATTATTTATATATAAAAATATATATTTATTATTTATATATATATATATATGTATAAACTGCTAGGCTCCTCTGTCCATGGGATTTTCCAAGGAAAAATAATGAAATGGGTTTCCATTTCCTTTTCCATGGGTTCTTCCCAACCCAGGGATCAAACTCATACTTCTCATATCTCCTACACTGCAGACAGGTGGATTCTTTAGCACTGAGCCACTGAGGATCCATATATATGTATATGCATATGCAGTGGATTCTGTTATAATCATTCATACATAGCAAATATTACTGATGAGAAGATTAGTTAGGAGATGAGGTAGTATAAAAATATGGTGGATGCATTTGATACTTCCCTGTTCTTGTTGTATCTGAGGCCCTTATTTCATTCATTTTTAATATCAATATCACTTGCCACCCCCCGAAACACTATCTATACACAGGTGAGCAATGTAGTTCAAATATATCACTTTTCACAGAAATTAGGAAAGAATGTAAACAGGGAAAATTTTAACTCAAAAGGGTTCTTTTCATTTCAATTTCATATTTAGAAGAGCAGTGTGGGCTGGTGGGCTTTTAAGAATTTATAAGGGCTTAAAATGGTGCTTAACCTTAAACACAGTTGAGGAAACCTCATTCCTGTTCAATTAAATGGATTAAGACACTGTGGAAAGGCCTGCCAGTAAAATTAACTTTGTCTTCCTTTGGGATGCACTGCATCATTAACCACCCAACATGCCAAAGGCTATAATTGCCAGTGATTGCAAAACACATTGTTGCATTTTAAACCACTTCTGTTGAAAACCTTACCTCCCTTAACAACAAAAAAAGGAGTAATTGTTCCTAGACATTGCATGAGGTTTCATTTAGAATATTTATCCTCACCTTCATACTTTCTCTCATCTCTACTGACTTTAAAGACTTCTACGGTTTCTTCTGACAAGATACCCAGCTTGACACTTGATTTATGGTAGTGTCTTTCTGGAATTTATTTGTGAAACTATTAGACGCTTTTGGTCATTTCTTTCTTCAGCAAAGGCATTTCTTTCCTTTGTTGTCTCCGGTTGTGTGTATGTGTGTGTCAGTACCTCAGTCATGTCTGACTCTTTGTGACCCCACGGACTGTAGCCTGCCAGGATCCTCTGTCCATGGAATTCTCCAGGCAAGAATACTGGAGTGGGTTTCCATGCCCTTCTCCAGGGGATTTTCCTGACCCAAGATAGAACCCAAGTCTCCTGCATTAGCAGGCAGATTCTTTACCATCTGAGCCAAGGAAGTCTCCAGTTACTTCACAGTACTGGTTTTTCTTTGACTTCCTTGGTTAAACTTGGGGGTTTATTTTCTGTATGGTCTTCCCTTAGATGAGTGTGCTGCTCACGATTTTGTCTTGGACTCTTCTCTCCTTTCCTCATTCCTCCGATTCCCTCACTCTATATGCTATCTTTGGGCAGTTCTGCTCTCACACGCGCTGTGATTCTGATTCCCTGGTCCGTATCTGTAGCTCAGAGCCCTCCTCTTAGATCCATCATCTGCTGCACACAGATGTCATCCCTTGGATGTGGTATCCACACCTGTATTAAATCCCCATGTTCTCCTCCTCTGAATTTTTTCTATTTTTGTAAATGGTAGAATACAAATGCCCACTTGCCCCAAATAGCAACAACCTGAAAGCTGTCCTAAATTCTGTCCCTTAATCATCCCATCAGGTTCTGCTCATTGTGTTTCTTAATAAGCTCTCAAACTGCTCTGCTTTTTTGCAGTTACCATACCAACACCTTAGTTTTGCCTCTATTTTTTCTGATTTTAGAACAGCTGTCTAACTCTAATCTCCCTGCCTTGGATCTTTTCACTCTTCCCATGGGTTTCCACACTATATCCAGAGGGATGCTTCTGAAGGGCCTCCTCAGAGGCCTCCACAAACATTCCTCTTCCCATTTATCAGACTTACTGCTTCCCTCCTGCCAGACTCCCTCTTCCTGTCAAAGCGACAGTCCATCTTGTTCTTCCCTACCACTTCCTTCAGACCTATGTCCATACTTTACCTTGCTTATAATACACCTTCTATCCCTGTTCTCTGGGATAATCTCCACTTGTTCTATAGATGCAGTTTCAGAGTCCTACCCTCTGGCAAGAAACCTTGACCAGTCATCTGTTAATGTCTGGGCTGACTCTTCTGTCAGCAAGGAGAATACTTTGTGACTCTCCTTGTTATTTCATTACGACTGTCAGATTCCTTGTCTGCTTTCCCAACAGAAGATCCTAAGAGCAGTAGATAGATGACCTTTAGGCAGCAATTCTGATCACATGTATATATAAGTTCTGCTAAACAGTAAAAAGAAAGAACTTGGAAGAGAGGATTCTCAGAACACAGCTGAAATGACTCTGCTTCTAGTTGGGAGCAAAAAAAAAGAAAAAAAAGATTGAGTGTGGGGGCCTGCTGGGAATGTGATACATTTGTGCTCAGCAGTAGGGAGAGCCAACTCTTCTATTGTGTTACATCACACCACATATTTTTAGCATTTTGTTTCTGGATGATTTATTTTGAAATAGCTATCTTGTTTCCCTCATTCATTTTAAGCTCCTTGTTGTTGTTGTTTTTCAGTTGCTAAGTCGTGTCTGACTCTTTGTGACCCCAGGCTACTCTGTCCGTTGGGTTGGCTATGCAAGAACTCTGGAGTGGGTTGCCATTTCCTCCTCCAGAAGATCTTCTTGGATCAGAGATTGAACCCAGTCTCCTGCATTGGCAGATGGGTTCTTTACCACTGAGCCATCTGGGAAGCCCAGGCTCCTTGTGGTGGAAGACTTCAGTCTCTACCAGGTATAACATCAGAGGTCAGGCTCCACCCACAAAGCGGGAGACCTGAGTTTGATATCTAGGTTGGGAAGATCCCCTGAAGGAGTGCTTGGCAACCCAATCCAGTATTCTCACCTGGAGAATCCCCATGGATGGAGGAGCCTGGTAGGCCTACAGTCCATGAGGTTGCAAAGAGTTGGACACGACTGAGTGACCAAGCACAACACTGCACACCACAGCCATGTGCCAGCTTAAAATCTGAAGATTCTATTATTGTTATAATCCAGAACAGTATTGAAATACTTATGATTGTAAATAGCCTGAGAATTTATTAACACAAGGGTGGAAATAATGAAGAGAAAACTCACAGCATTGACAGTTTTAGAAAGTAGTGCATTCTGTAATTTTCATATTTGCATATGTTTTGCCTGCTCTTTTAAATGTTTAAGAGAACTGGTCGTGTTAATTGCCACTTTTTCTTGGACACAGTCGAAACTTTTAGCCCTCCTCATTGTCTCCTCTCACTTCCTGCTTTGTGGGTGGATTCTTTACCATCTGAGCCACCAAGGAAACCCAAGAATACTGGAATCAATAACCTATCCCTTCTCCAGGGGATCTTCCCAACCCAGGAATTGAACCAGGGTCTCCTGTACAGCAGGCAGATTCTTTACCAGCTGAGGCACCAGGAAAGCCTGGCACATGGTTACCCAGCTATAAAGTATGTACATTTTCAGTCTTCCTTGCAGTTAAGTGGGGCCATGGGATTAAATTTGAGTCAAAGCATATGAACAGATTTGTGTTTGTTATTTATGGATTATGTTCACCTTAAAGACAAGTTGATATCATGGCCTTCCTCTTTCTCCATGCAAGTGAGAACGCAGATGTGCAATATGCCACAAGTTCTATTACAGAGCATTGGTCAATGTTCTAAGCCTAGAGGTGGATAGGAGGAACTTCTATTCTTGAATGACCTTGTGGTAGAACAGCCCTGCTAGCTAGAGTCTGTGGAATTTTATACAAGAAAAAAACTGCAAACGTGTCTTAATTTCAGTCATTGCACTTTCACTTCTCTTTGTTTTAGCAGCTTTACTTTTACACTTAAAAATATAATGGAATTTAATTAAATAAGTATTTTATTTTTGCATGACAAAACAACCCCCAAGTTTAGTGGCAGAACAAAAATTTCTTATCTCTTGTAGTTCTGTGGGTGGTCTTAGGCTGGTTAGTTATTCCATGGGATCTCTTATATTACCATCAAATAGATGCAGAAGTTAGAGTCTTCTGAAACCTCAACTGGTTTGGACATCCAAGCATGCTTATTCACATGACTAGAAGTAATGTAGCCAAGAGCTCAACTGGAGTTGGTACTGAAACTGGAGCACATATATGTGGCCTCTCCATATAGCTTAGGTTTTTCACTGCATGGTGTGTGGGTTCCAAGAGTGAATATTCTGAGACTTGTACAGAAATGTCAAGGCTTCATATCATCCAGTCTTCAAAGATCCAGAGCATCACTGGTCATCAAGACAAAAAGGTCAACTGAGAGTCAAGGAGAAAGAAATCAGACTCCACATCTCAATGGAAGAAGTAGCAAGGGATTTGCAAACATCTTCAATCTATCACATTAACCACATGAGAATTTTTTCCCAGAGATTCTTTCTAAAATGTTCTCAGTATCTTAAGTTATTTTTCTACATCAAGCCCATTTTACATTGCAAACTTTAATAGACTGAACATTAATTACATTGGAAACATTGGATAGTATTTTTCTTCACCAATCAGGTGCTATAGGCACTAAATAATAATGCATGTGTGTGTGCTTTCGTGTTTGACTCTTTGCGACCCCAGGGACCTTAGCCCGCCAGGCTCCTCTGTCCTTAGGGTTTCCCAGGCAAAAATATTGGAGTAGGTGGCCATTTCCTGTTCCAGGGGATCTTCCTAACCCAGCGATTGAACCCAAGTATCCTGCATTGGCAGGACGATTCTTTACCACTGTGCCATTTGGGGAGCCCCTAGCAACAGTTAAACTGATTAACTTTACATCAGAAGAAAGTGTTAATAAAATCAAAGACATTAAATTTTATGAATGAAATACTAGAGAGCCACTGCCAGGGCCATGATGTGACTGTTAGCTAACCTTTTTGAGAGCCTGGAATAAGTGCTTTGCCAGATTATCTTGTTTCGTATTCACAGAGTCCAGTGAGGTATGATCTATTACTGTTTGCCCAATTGCATAATTGTACTATTGTATGTTAACAATTGTGAGGAAATGAAAGCTTGGATTAAGTAAATTTCCCAAAGTCACAGAGGTTAAAAATGGCTGAACACAATCTGGGGTTCAAAGGCTAAACCACAAGGTTAAATCTAAATCCCCACAGCTCTGTTTTGAACAAAGATTGTCTTTTACACTTTCCCGTATGGTGGTAACTTGATTAAGGAAGTTTCTGCTTTTTTTTGTCAATATTGACTTTTGTATCAATATGTGAGTACTTTCTTCCAGTTCTTTCTTATTAGCAATAGACAAACTAAATTTTTTCAGTGCTTCCAATTATATCTTGTGCTTGTTAAGATTAATTTTTTTAATTTAAAAATAATGATACAGAAAAATTACATTATTTCATATTTAAGAATCAGTTATTATTTGTATCTGAAACTGTTTTAATCCTTTCCTCCCTATAGTTTCTACATCAAGTTTGTATTTCACTTACCATTTTGTGAACTGCTTTGTATTTTTTTACCTGTTCTATTATAAACATTATAATCTGAAAACATTCTAAACATCCTATTAAAAACTTTGGTAGTAAAGACCACTTCAAAAAGACACAAGTAAAATCGTATAGTGAACTCCATGTACTTATTATATACGATTAAAGTGGCTAGTATTTCATCTGAAACTATTTCTACTTCCCTGAGCTCCAATCACTGTATAATTTCATCTAAACATTAATTTCAATATTTGAATGTTTTCAGCCTTATCATGAACCATATTTTGCTGACATAAAAAATTCTGGTTGTAATTGGAGTCTTATTACCATGTTCCTGACCAGAAGTCTGTAAGTATTCTATGAAGAAAAAAGTTTCAGTGCTCTCATAGGAATATCTATGTCATCTGAGGCTTCTTGTAATTGACTTCCATTCTGTTGAATTTTCAACAACATTCTCTATATTTACATGACACATTGAAATACAAAATATATCAGATTAATGAAAAAGCAAAGCCCTGGTATTAATCATTTTTGAAACCATGAAATCAACAACTGGTAATTTTGAAAGCATAATAAATTATAGAGATAAAGACACATTGAAAGTTCTGATACAAACATCAAAAAGTAAACACATGGTTTATCTTAAAATATTAACAGCTCTGCACTGTAAAATTCTTCTCTTCATTATAGATTCAACTTGTTTTCTATTGACACACATCTTTACCCAAGAGAGTATTTTTATGAAGTTAATTTATATCTTTTGTCCATAATGAAGTTAGTGAGAAATGCCTGCCTTCCAAATATCACTTCAGAGATTTTGCTAAAATTCTCTCAGTAATCCTTTGGGAGACAAAAACATCAGTAAGAAATAATTGAGAAAAAAAAGTCACTGTGACAGGAACTAAAGATTATTTATGAGGTAGAAAAATGTCTGAGATCCAGTTGCAAGGACATCTGGCTCTATGACTATAAGCAAAAGTCTGTCAAAAATTTCATTTAAAAACCCATTTCTAAGGTTTTCAGCTCTACTGATTCAGTTCCCATGCATCCCAACCTAACGTTTAAAAAACTGGTGATCTGAAATCACACTTGCCAGTCCATCTGGGCTGAGGACATAAGAAAATGATCAAAAGTAAAAAATATTTTACTCTGAAGCATATTTACTCTTTCTACATTAATTACTTCTTTCTGTAAATTATGTGCTCACTGTATACTTGAGATACAAATTATGAGTTATTTCTATATTGCTGGTTCACTTTACATTTAATTTTCATTTTTTTCCTCTCTGTCTAGTATGTAGATGAATGCTGAGGTTACACTCATATCCCATGTTATTTGATTCCTAAGCTATGATTTTTCCAGTGGTCATGTGTGGATATGAGAGTTGAACTATAAAGAAAGCTGAGCACTGAAGAATTGATGCTTTTGAACTGTGGTGTTGGAGAAGATTCTTGAGAGTCCCTTGGACTGCAAGGAGATCCACCAGTCCATCCTAAAGGAAATCAATCCTGAATATTCATTGGAAGGACTGATGCTGAAGCTGAAACTCCAATACTTTGGCCACCTGATGAGAAAAACTGACTTATTTGAAAAGACCCTGATGCTGGGAAAGATTGAAGGCCTGAGGAGAAGCAGGCAACAGAGGATGAGATGGTTGGATGTCATCAGTGACTCAATGGACATGAGTTTGAGTAAATTCCATGAATTGGTGATGGACAGGGAGGCCTGGCATGCTGCAGTTCTTGGGGTTGCGAAGAGTTGGACATGACTGAGCAACTGAACTGACTGACTGAACTATTGTTAATTTAAAAAATTAGTACTTGATGCTTCCCCAGTCATCCAGAGGCTAGGCCTCCATGCTCCCAATGTAGGGGGACAAGGATTTGATCCCTGGTCAGGGAGCTGGATCCTACATGCCACAATTAAAGATCCCACAAGCCACAAAGATCAAAGATTCCATATGCCCATTGCAGCCAAATACATTTAAAAATATATATACTTGCTTTCTGTTTTTAAAATTGTAAACTTTTTATTTTTTGTTGAAGTATAGCTGATTAATAATGTTGCGACAATTTCAGGTGAACAGCAAAGGGACTCAGCATACGTATACATATATCCATTTTCTCCCAAACTCCCCTCCCATCCAGGCTGCTACATAGCACTGACTTGCTTCCTTTCTTGGAAGGAATGCTTACTATGTGTCAAGCTCTTTACAAACCTTAACTCAAATCTTCACCCCATGACTCTTCAAGGAGAATGCTAATAGTCCTTATAACAGCTAAGTTAACTAAGCATCAGAAAGATTAAGACATCTGCCTATAATCACTCAAGTTTGGAGGACTGCATACAAAGCCTATTTGTTCTTGAATATTATCTGAGTAGGTGTGAGAAGTATATTGCTCTAATAATGTTCATGTCCTTAAGGGACTTTTGAAAGTGAAAGTCGCTCAGTCATGCCCAACTCTTTGCGACCCCATGGACTGTTACCCACCAGGCTCCTCTGTCCATGGAATTCTCCAGGCGAGAATACTGGAGTGGGTAGCCGTTCCCTTCTCCAGGGGATCTTCCTGACCCAGGGATTGAACCAAGGTCTCCTGCATTGCAGGCAGATTCTTTATCATCTGAGACACCCTACTATTAATTTAATAAAATATCACTTTCAGTTACATCATTGACTTCTTTTGGTGAAAAATTTATAATTAAAATAAAGTATACTACAGTGGGTCTATTTACAGATACATAAAAATTGAATTTAGAAGAATCTTTAAAGTAGTTTCAGTTCAGTTCAGTCTCTCATTCCTGTCTGACTCTTTGCGACCCCATGGACTGCAACACGTGAGGCTTCCCTGTCCATTACCAACACCTGGAGCCTACTGAAATTCATGTTCATCATGATGGTGATGCCATCCAACCATCTCATCCTCTATTTCCCCATTCTCTTCCTGCCTTCAATCTTCCCAGCCTCAGAGTCCTTTCAAATGGGTCAGTTCTTTGCATCAGATGGCCGAAGTATTGGAGTTTCAACTTCAGCATCAGCCCTTCCAATGAATATTCAGGACTGATTTCCCTTTTGATGGACTGGTGGGTCTCCTTGCAGTCCAAGGGACTCTCAAGAGCCTTCTCCAACACCACAGTTCAAAAGCATCAATTCTTCAGCACTCAGCTTTCTTTATGGCCCAGTTCTCACATCCATGCATGACTACTGGAAGAACCATAGCTTTTTGACTAGACAGACCTTTGTTAGTAAACTAATGTCTCTGCTTTTTAATATGCTGTTCAGGTTGATCATAATTTTTCTTCTAAGGAGCAGGCGTCTTTTAATTTCATGGCTGTAATCACCATCTACAGTGATTTTGAAGCTCCAAAAACTAAAGTCTCTCACTGTTTCCATGATTTCCCTACCTACTTGGCATGAAGTGATGGGGCCAAATGCCGTGATCTTAGTTTTCTGAATGTTGAGTTTTAAGCCACCTTTTTCATTGTCCTCTTTCACTTTCATCAAGAGGCTCTTTAGTTCTTCTGTTATAAGGGTGGTGTCATCTGCATATCTCAGGTTATTGATATTTCTCCCGGCAATCTTGATTCCAGCTTGTGCTTCATCCAGCCCAGCATTTCTCACGATGTACTCTGCATAAAAGTTAAATAAGCAGGGTGATGATATACAGCCTTGACGTACTCTTTTCCCGATTTGGAACCAGTCTGTTGTTCCATGTCCAGTTCTAACTGTGGCTTCTTTAACCTGCATACTGATTTCTCAGGTGGCAGGTCAGGTGGTCTGGTATTCCCATCTTTTGAAGAATTTTCCACAGTTTGTTGTGATCCACACAGTCAAAGGCTTTGGTGTAGTCAGTAAAGCTGAAGTAGATGTTTTTCTGAAACTCTCTTTCTTTTTCGATGATCCAGTTTAACATAATACAAAAAAAAAGTTTTTAATCTTTCAATGTTACATTTCTAAGTCTAAAGTATTCAGTATCTTTATGGTTTATCTACCAAAGACATGGAACCTAGCAACTACTATCTGAACTCTCCCCCATGCCGTCTTCCATGTCTATAATTTTAATTTGAGTTTTATAAAATCTATATCTCTATATAATGGTCCATAGTAACTATTTTTTAAAGCTAATAATTTCATTTACCTGTGCCCTGTACATTTGTTTGTGATCATGGTTCTCAGTGAAGTACTTCTCCACTGATTCTTTTTAGTAATTTTCTGTGGATATTAAAATCCGTTATTCCCTCTATGTGTGAAACATCTTGATTTTGTCACGAGAAATCTGAACTATGGAATTCCTGGTTGACTGCTATTTCCTCTCAACAATTTTTTGCTGTGAAGTCTTCTGTCAATCTAATTGCCCTTTTCATACAGATAAAATTTCTTTGTTGGGAAATGTTATTTGAGAGATAACTTCTGCTAGTTTTTTCTTCTCTTTGATTTTCTGAAATTTTACTGCAGTGTATTTAGATGTAGATTTATTTTATTTATGCTTCTTGTCATTTGATATTCACTTTCTATCTGAGGAAACATTTTTTTAAATTTTTGAAAAACACTAAATAAATGTTCCTTTTAATATTACCTTGTTATATACTCCTCTTTTTGAAAATCTAGAACCCCTTTTATTCATATGTGGGCACTTCTCACTCTGGTTTTCATGTCTCTTAACCCTACTCTCAAGAGTTAAGCACCTTTTGATTTCTGTCCATTGCTTTCAGTAACACCATTGTTTATTAATTATCCCTTCATATTTTCTTGGGCTCCAAAACACTGCAGATGGTGACTGAAGCCATAAGATTAGATGCTTGCTCCTTGGGATAAAAGCTATGACAAACCTAGACAGCATATTATAAACCAGAAACATCACTTTGCTGACAAACGTCTGCATAGTCAAAGGTATGGTTTTTCCAGTAGTCTGTATAGTTGTGAAAGTTGGACCATAAAAAAGGCTGAGTGCTGATGAATTGATGCTCTTGAACAGTGGTATTGGAGAATATTCTCGAGAGCCCTTTGGACAGCAAGGAGATCAAACCAGTCAATCCTAGAGGAAATCAACCCTGAATATTCACTGGAAGGACTGATGATAAACCTGAAGCTCCAGTTATTTGGCCACCTGATGCAAAGAAATTGGCTATCTGATGCAAAGAGCTG
Source organism: Antilocapra americana (assembly GCA_007570785.1). Classification (NCBI taxonomy): domain Eukaryota; kingdom Metazoa; phylum Chordata; class Mammalia; order Artiodactyla; family Antilocapridae; genus Antilocapra; species Antilocapra americana. The sequence continues at coordinate 18,157,755 of ML661338.1, forward strand.
ACTCATAGGAAAAAACCCTGCTGCTAAGAAAGATTGAGGCAGGAGGAAAAGGGGGTGACAGAGGATGAAATGGTTAGATGACATCATCGACTCAATGGACATGAGTCTGAGCAGATTCTGGGAGTTAGTGAAGGACAGGAAAGCCTGGCTTGCTGCAGTCCATGGGGTCTCAGAGAATCAGACATGACTTAGCGACTGAATAACAGCAACAACAATCGCACACTGCTTTTATCAGATTAAGTGTTTTCTGGCAAAAGAAAGTACTTTTCAGCCAACATATTTTTGAGCACTCTGGGGATTGAGTAGGGCGAATTTGTAGGAGTTCTGCAAAGTAAGCAGCAAAGAGGCCATGAAAACCTGGGGGAGAGAAGTCTAAGAGAGTTAGGGAGCCAGACAGTGGGAGCACTGAGAGTGCTGATGGCACATTTGATTTTCTTTCTGATCGTGCTGGGCACTCACTTTAAAGCTTTTGCCCCACTACTGGATAGCATCAAGCCTATCCTCTTCCTGACCCTGTCTCATGAGGATACAGTTGTTTGTGGGCTTAGGGTCTCTCTAAACTTCAGTTTTAGGAATAAGGCAAATTACCTTGAGCTTGAAGGAATTCCTCCTTTTCCTTCTGCACCATCAGGGTTGCCCCTCCTTGTGTCAGTGGGGGTAAACTGAGTGTTAAGTATTCAAGGCATTATGATGCAAATCAGGCAGCAGCCAGAAAAATACTTTCCTATGATAGCTGTTCCCCTGGAGAAGGGCATGGAAACCCACTCCAGTGTTCTTGCCTGGAGAATCCCCTTGGACAGAGGAGCCTGGTGGGCTACAGCCCATGGGGTTACAAACAGTCAGACACAACTGAGCAACTAAGCACAGCATGGTAGCTGCTTAAATAGGTAGCCCTGTCTGTTGCAAAGCTTATCAACAGAAAGAATTCTACAATGATTCTTTCATGTATTTTTGGTATAACTTTACGCAAGACCTTATCATTACAAATCTGTTCTCTAAATTTCCATTTGTGCGATCCTGGTCATGCATTTATATTCCGAATGCCATTAGCCAAACCTAATAGTTATTTGGGCTTTCTGCCTCCTGGTTTTCTTTAGCTCATTATCTTGGAAATCACCAATTTGAATTATAGTATTTTCCTGTATATGTACACATGCCCATAGAGATAAATGTCCACTGAAATCCAGTAATACTCCTCAGGGAGTGCCCAGATAACAGAGTACAATGTAGAAGAAGTTTTTTCCACAGCTTTTGTAATGCGCTGCAAACTAGGTTATGGTCTCCTTTTATTTGCTCTTACAGGATTGCATGCCTACACCCACGGTGGAACTTACAGTGAGAGGTAAGTATCAGTTTCCTAGGGCTCCCATAGCCATAGAACAGGTGCTGAACCAACAGAAATTTATTTGCTCATAGTTCTAGAAGATCAGGATCAATGTGTGGGCAGTTCAGGTTTCTACTGAGGTTTCTCTGAACTTACAGATGGCCACCTTATCTCTGTTTTCTTCACCTGAATCCTTGTCTGTGCTCTTGCATCCCTAGTGTCTCTTTTGATATTCAAATTTTCTCTTATAATAGCATTAATCAGATTGGATCAAGGTCCACCCTAACAAGTTCATTTTAACTTGATAGTGAAGTAAGTTGTTCATCCCTCAGTCGTGTCCAACTTTTTTGACCCCAGGGACTATAGCCCGCTAGGCTCTTCTATCCATGGCAATTTCCAGGCAAGAATACAGCAGGGGATTGCCATTCCCTTCTCCAGAGTATCTTCCCGACCCAGAGATCAAACCCAGGTCTTCCCTCTTTACAGGCAGATTCTTTACCTTCTGAGTGTCTAGAGGGTATTTTAATTTAGTCATCTTTTAAAGACTCTAACTCCAAAGAGAGTTACACTGTGAGCTACTGTGAGTGTAGACTTTAAAATACAAATTGGAGGGAAGGCAAATGTAGCCCATAGGAGCAAATACATTGCATTTGTTCATTTGATCATGTTCTATTGGAACTAAAATGAGCTACTTGAAGGCAGGAATCATGTCATTCTTGCCTTTGTGTTCTTTATATCCATCACTTTGATACTAAAGTCATATTTAAAGAATTCAACAGACTTAAGACTATAATTGTGACGCGATGTGGCATGTAAGGAAGTTTTACCTAATCCTAATGCATTTGGTTGGGAATGATGGGTGTCCAAGGGACTTACCTTCAACTAAATTGTTCTTATAAAGAAGTTCCTAATCTAGCTCACTATACATTCAGGAATAGTGAGGAATATATTTTTATGCTTAAAAATAACACAAGGAAAGAAATCATGAGAGAACATGTAAGTGTATATATATGTTCAGTTCAGTTTGGTTGCTCAGTCGTGTCCAACTCTTTGCGACCCCATGAATCTTAGCATGCCAGGCCTCCCTATCCATAACCAACTCCCAGAGTCTACCCAAACCCATGTCCATTGAGTCAGTGATGCCATCCAACCATCTCATCTTCTGCCGTCCCCTTCTCCTCCTGCCCTCAATCTTTCCCAGCATTAGGGTCTTTTCAAATGAGTCAGCTCTTTGCATCAGGTGGTCAAAGTATTGGTGTTTCAGCTCCAACATCAGTCCTTCCAATGAACACCCAGGACTGATCTCCTTTAGGATGGACTGGTTGGATCTTCTTGCAGTCCAAGGGACTCTCAAGAGTCCTCTCCAACACCACAGTTCAAAAGCATCAATTCTTCAGCACTCAGCTTTCTTTATAGTCCAACTCTCACATCCATACATGACTACTGGAAAAACCATAGCTTTGACTAGATGAACTTTGGTTGACAAAGTAATGTCTCTGCTTTTCCATATGCTGTCTAGGTTGGTAATAACTTTCCTTCCAAGGAGCAAGCATATTTTAATTTCATGGCTGCAATCACCATCTGCAGTGATTTTGGAGCCCAGAAAAATAAAGTCAGGCACTGTTTCCACTCTTTTCCCATCTATTTGCCATAAAGTGATAGGACCAGATGCCATGATCTTAGTTTTCTGAATGTTGAGCTTTAAGCCAACTTTTTCACTCTCTTCTTTCACTTTCATCAAGAGGCTCTTTAGTTCTTCTTTGCTTTCTGCCATAAGAGTGGTGTCATCTGCATATCTGAAGTTATTGATATTTCTCCCGGCAATCTTGATTCCAGCCTGTGCTTCTTTCAGCCCAGCGTTTCTCATGATGTACTCTGCATAGAAGTTAAATATGTAGGGTGACAGTGTACAGCCTTGACATACTCCTTTTCGTATTTGGAACCAGTCTGTTGTTCCATGTCCAGTTCTAATTGTTGCTTCTTGACCTGCATACAGGTTTCTCAAGAGGCAGGTTAGGTGGTCTGGAAATTCTTCAGAATTTTCCACAGTTTATTGTGATCCACACGGTCAAAGGCTTTGGCATAGTCAGTAAAGCGGAAACAGATATTTTTCTGGAACTTTCTTGCTTTTTCAATGATCCAGCAGATATTGCAATTCGATCTCTGGTTCCTCTGCCTTTTCTAAAACCAGCTTGAACATCTAGAAGTTCACGGTTCATGCATTGCTGAAGCCTGCTTTGGAGAATTTTGAACATTACTTTACGAGCGTGTGAGATGAGTGCAATTGTGCAGTAGTCTGAGCATTCTTTGGCATTGCCTTTGTTTGGGACTGGAATGAAAACTGACCTTTTCCAGTCCTGTGGCTTAGGAGAGGTTAATTTAATATACATTGGTTTCTATGTCAGATAAAATAAGCCACATTGTACCTTCAAAGAGCTCATAACTAACAGGAACAAATATGTTCAAATGTTTAGGAACCCATGGGAACAAAATATGAACAAAGTATGGATCAATGGGAAGGTAGTTCCAAGTGCCACAATGATTACACTGTGGTTTTAAAAACTGTCTGGTTTTGGTGACAAGAAGTCATGAGTTCACCAAGGACTCTAGGTTAGAATTGCATCTTTAAGAATGAAGGGGCTAGGAACTTCCATGGCAGTCCAGTGGTTAAGACTTCATCTTCCAAAGAAGGTGGTTCAGGTTCGATCCCTGGCTGTGGCTCTAGGATTCCACATGCCTCTCAGCCATGGCATAATAACCAAAATGTAACATAAAACAGAAGTAACATTGTAACAAACTCAATAAAGACTTTTAATATGGTCCACACCCCCAAAAAAATCTTAAAAAAGAAGAATTAAGGGGATAAGCAGGACACTTTAAGTGGTTGGTTCCAAGGTGTGGAAATCAGTCATGGTGAAGTTATCAGGAGACACCTGAAGAAGAAAAACCCATATAACTTTATCCTATTGACTAACATTGCCTTTTAAAAAATGTTTTTTCAGCTCAGAAAAATGAACTTTCATAAACATTTAAACGATAATATAAATTGTGTACCCAACAAAACCCCAATGTTTTCAATGGATAAGTAGCTAATCAGTCATAACAAAATGACTTACCCTTTGTCTAGCTAGCACTGGAGTTAACATTCTGAGATTTAGGTTGTGAATCATTATTTGTTGATTTTTTTTTCTCTCCCCTCAGATAATAAGTAGGGAAGAAAAATAGTAACTGTGGAACAATACTTAGGATATCTTGATGTCATGAATCTGCTATTCTAGGTTTATAGGAAATTTCCCGTTAGCTTAAAACTGGCAATTGGCAAGTACTTTGTCACTTTCTCATATACACATTCCATGACATTACTTAATTTTTTTCTTATCTTTTTAGCTCTAGGTGTTGTTTCCAACTCTTCACGGCCTGGATGACAGTTTATATTGTCTTTAACAGAAAAATCAAGCCACACTTTAAGTAGACTTCTTGGAAAATACAGATCTGTCAGTTGACATTGGCTGCATTTCTTTCTTTCTTTCTTTTTTGCTTTTCATGGTTTACATTTCTTTCATGTTTATCTTAGGAGACATATGTCCTAGCACAGAATGCAAATTAGAAGTATGAAGAGTTCTAAAACAGTTTACACTTGATATTTTAAAATAACATTATTTTTATTGCTTGGAACAATTTAAGAAGTGTGCCTTGGGGCTCAGGTTTTTATGTTTCATTTTTTACAGTTTTTCCAGACTCTTTTATAGGTGGTAGTAATTAAGATTATTTAACCATTTTACTAAAAGTAAATTGCAAACCAGTTAAGAGGCAAATAGCTTTTATTTATTTACCATACACTTTCACACAATAAGAAGTTGAATTCCCTTCTCTCTTCATTCTGTTCCTTGGTGTACTCAGATCATTCCTTATCTTACTCCCCTTTGCACCCCCTGCTCTGCTCCAAAGGGTCAGGATTGACCTTCCTTCTCTGTGTGTCAGATAGCTTCTGGATGGGTTCAGCTAGTGATAAGCACTGTCAGGAGACTGGCAGGTGATAGGAGCACTCAAGGCATTTTCCTTTCCACCTTTGTCTTAAACAATATGCTCATCCATATCTGTGCTCTCCCTGACACCAGCTCCCACCCAGCATGTCCACCAAGCTCTCTCCAGTGGAGCCAAGCTTCTTCATTCCAGTAACCCCATCTATTCCCTTTGTCCCAGCTTATGGGTGGTAGCAGCTTCTACTCCCTCTAATCTCAGAGTTACCACCCTTTTCTCTTGCTTAAACTCTCAGCTCTAACTATTAAACCAATGCCACTTCTATTTTAAATACTTGAAATGATTATCTTTTCCTGGTTCGATCCTGACTGGTTCGCTCCATTTCCTCTGTCCTCACCTGACAGTTGGTAAAATCACACAGTCTTCTTACTTATTATAAGCCCTCTGTTTCTGACACCATCATCGATAGTGAAATATGTGTGTTGCTGTTTGCAGGGCACAGTGCTCAGTGAAGTAGATATTATGAGGGATAAAACTAGGTTCCAAGTAGTGGAGCTAATAAGTATGGAAGGCTTGAAGTGTGACATCTATATCAGGGCTCTGCATTCTTAAATGGACTAAAATATGCAACTTGTAGAACGAAGATACTAGAGAGGTGTGTTGGGGCCTCTAATTTGACAAAGCCTGGAGATGTCACTTCTTTATTTATTCATTTACAGACAATTATAGACTCTAACCAAGTACCAGGATCTTTGCCAGGGACTAGGAGGAAGCATTAGGCAAGAAGAAACATAAACAGGTAAGGCTGCACTCCTTCTGTAAGTTTTAGGAGAGAATCATTTCCTTGTCCATACCATCTTCTAGAAGCTGCCCGCACACTTTGGCTTGTAAGTCCCTTGCATCTTCAAATCCAGTCATCACATCACTCCAAGACTTCTGCCTCTCTGACCACCCACACACATACTCTTTTACTTATAAGGGTCCTTATGATTACGTGGGACTCACAAGGCTCACCCACAAGGACTTGGGGATATCTCCTCATCCCCATCCACAAAGTCTCCTGTTTGGAAGATGACATGTTCAGAGGATTCAAGGCTTAGAATGTGGCCATTTGGCAGGGATGACGGGTGAGGAGGTATCATTATCCTGCCTACCATACTCCTGACATACCCTGGGAAGGACTGGAGTAGTCACAGTCAGACTCTGCAGAGGAGATGTTAAGGCAGGAGATAAACTCCAAGCTTTAAAATCAGTAGATAAATTTACATTCTTTCCCAATACCCTTCTTCTTAGGAAAGAATTTTTCAAAATCAGAGGCAGTGGGACCCTTAGAAGAACTGATGATAGCAGTTCCTGGATGAACAATGGAAAACTTTTACCTGAGAATAATTTTGCAGGATGTGTGTTTTTGTTTTTGGGTTTTTTTTTTATTTTTTTAGGGAATTTCTATGAAATTACAGGTTAAGTAGCAAACAAGTGGGTGGTAATGAGTGATGATCAAAGTCTCTTCTAAGCAATTGGAAATATGTGCATGCTGTGTGTGAAATGAGGGTGGAGCGGTAAGCAGCCATGGGATCTTCCAGCAGAGGCTGAACACACACACTCTAGGACATGCTGCCAACTGACTGCTTATAAGTAGTGCTTGTTCATATACTCCAAGGGCAATGGCACAGGCACGAAAACCCCATGAGAAAGGATAGTTCTAGACTATGTATTCATATATTCCAAGGGGACTCTTCCTGATTTTCCACTGAAGATTTCGAGCAGAATGGTAGAATTTATGGGAGAGAGAGTATAATCACCAGAGTAAGGAATTAGAGGAATGTTTCTAAACAACAAGGGAGAGGAATGGACACTTGATAAGGCCCTCATTGTGCCCGCCTTCTGTTGGCTCTTGTGATGTGCGAAGTGAGCTCTAGGCCTTGTGTGGGGAAATATCCTGGGGGAGTAGAGTGCTTCTTTAGGCAAAAAGCTTTATTCCGTAAGTCTTAGTGTGTATTGCATTTCTCAGCTCTGTTCAAGACAATCAATTAGAGCCTATTTTCAATTTTATTTTTGTTCTTAAATGTCCATTTATCACCCTCCCTTCATTACATATGAGATTCCAGGAATGACTCTAAGTTACTCATCTAAGAAGTTGAATTCAAATCAACTATCTACATTTGGGGGCAGATAAAGGACTGTGGTAACACTGAAAACTGGGGACAAGGATTATGTTGCCTATTTTTTCCTCTCAGTGACCTGAGGTAGCCTTTTAATTATCAAAGTGTCATGATGAATTATTTCACCAGAGGATTCAAGATTTCACATCTAGTTCCCAATCTAAATTTATGCACACTGAGAGTAGAGGTCATTCTATTCAAGCCAAGAAATGAATTTTCCAATAAACAATTTATCACTTTCTAGAGTAGGGGGTAAGAAAGTGGGGTGGAGGAGCATAAGGTCTGTTTTTCTCAGCAGTTTAATTCACAGGGCTTGGCTTAATTAAAAAAAAAACAACAACAACAACAACTCTGTTTTGTTTACTAAACCCTCTCTTTCCCAGAAATTTTTCATGTCTGGGGATAGGGAAATTTAGATCAGCAACAAGTAACAGGAGAGAGACACAGGATTAGATGCTAATGGGATAAGGTGACTGAATATTACAGAGAATGTGTTCAAAAGTGAAAGTGAAAGTTCCTCGGCCATGTCAAACTCTTCGAGACGCCCTGGAGTGTAGTCAGCCCAGCTCCTCTGTCCGTGGGATTCTCCAGGCCAAAATACTGGAGTGGATAGCCATTCTCTTCTCCAGGGAATCTTCCCAACCCAGGAATGAAACCAGGGTCTTCTGTACTGCAGGCGGATTCTTTACCAGCTGAGCCACCAGAATATGTTTACCTCCTTGCAAATAATAACCATGCCTTTTTTTCATGTGAAGATACATACTTTCATGCTCATCTTTAAATTTTTCATTTCTCAATTGAAATAAATTTGAGCTTAACATTTTCTGAGATTGCATAAAGAAAGGCCGATGATATTAACTGCCACTCATCTACCATGTGGCAGGCATTGTTCTTGCATTATTGTTAATACCTTTCAACAACTTAACTGAATAATTGATATGCTCACTATTTTATTATGAAGTAGTTGAGGATCAGATGACCTTTCTAGGAAACAACTTAGTATTTCACAGTGAGAATTTAATCCCAAAGTGTGTCCTCTTTCTATAATGACTTGTTGTCTTTTTCAAGGGATATCACTGAAAATATTCTCATGCTGTGAGAGGTAGATTCATCAGAAAAGTATCCAGGGATCAGGACTGAGTTACTCAGAGAAATATCCAGGGACCAGGACTGAGTTACTCAGTTGATGCTCTAGACTCGTCCTTTCTCTCTCTCTCTCAGCTGTATCCCTTTAGTTTCTTAAATTGGATTTATTTCTCTTACCATTTAATCAATTTTCATTAAGCAGAGCTGTTTTCCCCTTCCAGAAAAAACTAGAACAATTTGAACTTAACTATCCAAGGTCATGAGTTGTCACAGTTACACTTTTACTAATGGAACATAATAGAAAAATATCCAGTTATAATTTTGCAATATTATTGCCATCATATTTTCTATCTATGAGAGTGTTTGCATATAATACATGCAAGTGACTATGCTGAAGATTACAGATACATGCTCAGATGTAGAAACTCCAACTTATAGATGCTTAGCAGAATTCAACAAATCAGTCACAACACTCTCATTGTTCTTAATTTAATGATATCATTTAGTAACTAGTAACAGAATTAGCACTCAAAATTAAATGTATTTGTCTTGCCTGATGTATGCTGTGGTATTCTTAGTATTTGCTAGTATGCTGACTGGGATTTTCATTGAAGAAAAGGAATATCAAAGATGCTCTTTTTTACCTTTTGAATATATCCTTCTCTTTAGAATTGTGTTTCAAACTTTAAGTTATAAAAATCAAAATTCTTTCAGGGAATTTTTGAATAGTCATCTTTTCCCTAGAGGTGCTTTTTTAGAAATTACAAAAACAAGTAACTGCAGGGTTAAGCTTGTGCTTACTTGACATTTATGCAGCCCAGACATAGTAAAATAGTTTCCCCACCCTAAAACCAGAAGCTTATGCTTGTCAAGTATGCTTTTACTCTTGAGTTGTAATAATTTTTTACTTCCTTCAGGATGACTTCTGCAAAAATCAGTAATGTTTTGCCCCAAGGAAAATTCTATGGACAAGTTTTGTTTTATTTTTCAGAACACATAGCCTATTTTTCCAAGTAAGCATAGTGTTGAAATGTGAAGTATCTATGTGAATTGTTTACCTGCAGGGATTTAAATAGGTGTCTGTGCTTTTAGAATGCTTTTCAGATATTACACGAATATGTATTTTAAACAGCATTTTTCCTAGGGGAGCACGCAGGACCTCTTGTTTACAAGAGCCACTCTAATGCTTGCTATTTCTTACAACATTCTTAGGCTTCCAGGCAATTTTTGTGTTTCTCCCTGGGGATGCAAATATGGAACAGGGAGGTAGAAAGAAAAGCAAATACTTGATTTCAACATTTTCTCTTTTCTTTTGCCTGCTTTCTACTAATATTTATAAACATATTGGGACATCAAAATGGGAAACAATAGAGCATAATGACATATAACAATAAATAAAAACCTAGGACAGAATTTAGCTTTGAATTTCAATTTCACTATTTACCAATTATATGGTGTAGAACAGAATACTACACCTCTTAAAATCTTTTCTTCCCTTGTGAAATAGAGACTGTGATACATATATGAAATGGGTATTAAAATTCTATGTCCTATGCAGAATGGGTATTCAAAACAAGGTTAACTGAATATGAATATGATTTTATAAATAACAAAAGATTAGTTCAATGCAAATCTTAAATATCTTTTTTTCACCACTATAGATATAACTATGGTGTAAGTCATTGTTTTTGGTATGACATGGAAGTTACACTCTTCATTAAGTTATAATTATCTGGAGAATGAAGAATAAACATGTGGTAGCAAACATACTTTATAAAGAGTGGAACATTTGTCAAATAAGGTAGAGGAACACAGCTCTGAATAAATGGACACCAAGATCTGTTATTTTTGGTAGAGAAGTGAAAGGTTAAGAATACTGTGACTTGGAGTTGATAGCATCTCAGTGGTTAGAGCTGTGGTTTGATAACTAAATCTAACAGTATTAGTTATTTGGAACACGCTTACCAAAATTAAGGACAGGGTAACTGAAAGAAAAAATTACCAAGTGCGTCAAGATAAATTATATTAACTACTTGATTTTTTTCCAGTTCTACCTGCATACAGTAGTAGAGAAACAGAGAAGAAAGGCACTAACATTTATTGGATTTATATGCTCTAAAAAGTGTGTTAGTACTTTTTGCACATAAGAATACAGTCATTTTGTAAATCCTCTTCAGACTGGTAAAAGAAATAAGATTGCTATTTGAAATATGCTATTTCATTATAAGTATATTTAAATGCTAAATAGCCTAAGTTTTACTCATTTTTATCTCATATCCATGGACATAGAAATAAGTGTAAGATTCTCGTGAACAAAAATCATAAAATGAAGCAGTGTTAGTTTGCTGGGCTGCCATAACAAAGCATTCCACCAGATTGGATAGCTTAAACAACAGAAAATTTTGTTCTCACAGTTCTGAAAGCTAAAGGGTCATGAGGAGAGGATCTGTTCTAGACTTCTCTTCTTGACTTGCAGATGGTTAATTTTCCCCTGTGTCTTCACATTGCCTTCCCCCTGTGTATATCTGATAGTTCAAGACCTTTTTGCATCAAATATATGAAGTAAATTTTTTTTTTGTCCTGAAAATCGCATAAAGAAATAGCATTCTAAGTTAAGTCAAAACAGAAACTATCCACTTGGAATATTCTGGGCATTTGCACCAGGTCAGACCACAAAAGCTAGTTTAGGTTTGGGGACTAGATGGAATGATTACTGGGATCCAAGCTCAGTTCCTCTTTGCTTTACAACCAAACCAGAAACATACAATCAAAAGGATACAACTGATCAAGGCTACAAGTGAATGGACATGGCTTTCTGTCACCTCCCTTTCTCCCTTCCAAAAGCATGTCCATAGGCTGGATATGGTGGCCTTGGTAGGAGACTGAAAACCTATCAGTTCAGAGGATTCCCAACTGAGCATAGCTATTTACATTCTTTGAAACTGAAAATGGTGGACACGAATGAGGATGATGAAGGTAGGAACTTGAGGATTCAAAGTGAAAGTGAGTCACTCAGTTGTGTCCAACTGTTTGTGACCCCATGGACCATACAGTCCATGGAATTCTCCAGGCCAGAATACTGGAGTGGGTAGCCTTTCCCTTCTCTAGGGGATCTTCCCAACCCAGGGTTCGAACCCAGGACTCCTGGCTCCACTCTATTTCCAGTAAGAAAATTCTTGCTAAACCACAATTACATGCTTCCAAATTCTATTTCTTATTGTGCCATTGAGTCACTTGAGGTTGCTGGAAACAGGCATGGCCTATAACCATTTTCCAATGAAGCAAAGAAAATGAGCATGTAGTAAGTAAAAAGCATGTTGTAAAATGTAAAACACTATGCCAATTATCTATTTTGAATGTTGTAAATAAATAAGACAGCTATAACTTTCATTCTTTAATAAGGAAGTATGTTTATACATTGAGTTCTGACTGTGTTCTAGATACTCTGCTAAAAATTGGGGATACTGAGGTCAAAAAGACAGATGTGATCTACTTTGTCTGTAATGCATAGTATGGCAATTTTGACATAATTTTTATAATGCCGGTCTTATCAAGACTTCTGCTTTCATCCTCAGTCATGTCTGACTCTTTGCTACCCCATGGATTATAGCCCACCAGGCTCCTCTGTCCATGGGATTCTCCATGCAAGAATATTGGAGCAGGTTGCCATTTCCTCCTTCAGGGGATCTTCTCAACCCAGGGATCAAACCTGTGTCTCTTGCATCTCCAGCTTGGCAGGTGGATTCTTTACCATGGCACCACCTGGGAAGCCCTATTAAGACAGATACTTACTACATTAGACAGTTGCTTAAGGGAAAAAAAAAGGGTCCAGTAAGCCTCCAATTTAACAACAATTTAATGGATTGGCTTCCATAATTCCAAGATGCTAAAGCAAAATATATTTAGTGGTACCATCCCGTACTCTCCTCTTCTTTATGTACAGAGAACACAGTCTTTAAGTGCAGAAAGAAAGACCATTTTTTTACCAGTTTCTGCATTTGTTTTCATGTCTATTGATTCTGACACTTTTCAATCTTCTGCAGATTCTGACTCTTTTTTTATAAGGATAAGCAATTTAAAGGACTAGCCCTTTCAGGAGAATCTAAATGACCCTAGGTCTTGGCCTAGGAAATGCCAGATGAAGAATACAGGAGTAGGGACCTTGCATCATGCTGGTCATGCAAGAGTAGGGAATATTCAAACTCAGCATCCTGCAAATAGAGTCACAAAGACTGTTTCTCCTCATGGGTAGGAAAACTGGGATTATTACTGTTATAGTTTATAATTTTAAGAAGGTAGACGAATTCATTACAGATTCTCAGAAAACAATAATAAAAAATTAAGGGTAATTCACTGCATTAACTAGTTTAATCTAATATTCAACATTTCTAACACTCAGAGAACACGTCCTCAGTGCTTTTGGGCAATGGTTTTTTAAATGAGATCTGGAGAACTCTCTTTCTGTGTATCTTTCAGGTCTAAATAGCTACCCTTGCGATGAATGTCTTTTACCTTCTTTCCCTTTCAGCAGATTATAGTAAAAAGCAATCATAATTCGCAGGCACTAAAGGATGGGTTTTAACTAGAACTTTATGGGCTGTAAATTATTGTACAAATAGGCCATTGAATTTGATTAAAATTGGAAAAGTTTAGGAGAGTACAATTCTTACCCAAATCTTAAGTGTCAATGCTAGCCCAGTGCCCTGCAGTAGCTTGAAGTATATATCATGTGCCTTATGAGGAAAGTTCTGTGTTTTTTCTCTTTTCCGTTGCACTCTAGGGTGATCTGAGCATCAGTTAAAAGTTCCTGTCAAAAATAAATACTGAGAGTTCAAGAATTCATCATCTCCAAAAGAACCAATGAAGAAAATTTTTCTCATTTGGTCATGTAGTAGAACTGGTTTCCCAGGTGGCTCAGTGGTAAAGAATTCGCCTGCCAAAGCAGAAGACGTGGATTCAATCCCTGGGTCAGGAAGATCCCCTGGAGAAGGAAATAGCAACCCACTTCAGTATTCTTGCCTGGGAAATCCCATGAACAGAGGAGCCTGGTGGGCTACAGCCTGGGGTTGCAAAAGAGTTGGACACCGCACAACAGCTAAACACAGCTGTTAGACATTCCGGTTACGTCTTTTAAGTCTTCTAGTTTCTGATCATCCCTGGAAAGATGATGTAAAGAAGGAAATGTCAACCTCCTATATTCTAATGTTATATTCGAGTTGCCGCCTCTCTTCTCACATGAACCTCTACTAGATGGAAATCATTGTTCCTGATAACCTTGGGTATATTCATATTTGTTATGTAATAGGTGGATAAGAGAAGCAATTAGATCAGTTGTGAGGAGTAACTTTCATGCAAATTTCCCCCAAATTTCCAAATATTAACATATCACCAAGAATTCTCCAGACAAATATCTAGTTTTAAATTATCACTCAGTTACTCCATTACCCATCCTTCTAGACTTGAACAAGTCTCTCTTAATCTCTTTGGTCTCAAATTTCTCACTAAGAAATGAGAAGCTCAGTGGTTCTCAGAGCCTTTCATTTTTGATGTGTCACTAGAACTAAATTAGCAACATTGATACACAAATTCACCAGATAGGGCCATGGTTATAGTATTTGTAAATAAATGAGTATTGGTAAGGGAATAACTGGAATTTAAACTATCTTTTTCTTTTTCTTTTTTTTAATGGTAAGCTTGACTCTAGAAAATACTTCTAGGGTAGTCTTTTTAAAAGGAAAAATATATTTTAATAAATGACTATTTCATCAGTTTCTAAATACTCCAAATAAATTTTGGCATTAATTATTTATAACATAGGTAAGACTTGATTCTCTGTAACTATTCACGTCACATTGTATCAGATTCCTACATATAAATAAATATATATAAATGCAAATTACTAATATATTTTGATCCCCTAATGTATGCCAAGGACTCTTCTAAATATATTTCATGTATTAATTCATGAAACATACTATTATTCCTCAAATACTATAAGGTCAATACAGTTGCTATTTTTATTTTACAGATGAACCAACCAGGAAGAGAGCTTAAATTACTTGTTCAAGATTAAATAGTTAGAGTAGAAGAGCCAGGTCTTATGTCCTGCAGTCTGGCCTCAGATTCTGTGTTTATGAATATCCCACTATTCTGCCTTTCTCAACCAATCTGAGCAAAGTCCTTGAGTAGAGGGTAGCGTCTCTTGAAAAGACAAATAAGGATTATATTTAAGACAAAAAACAGAATGTCTATTCTTTCCCTTATCATCTTCCTCAGAAGAAAAACGTCACACAGAATAAAAGTGGCTTGTCAGTCCGCTTATTCTTCCTCTTTTTCTTTCTTTCTTCCCCTAAACACCAGCTGAATGCTTTTTACATCTTCCCCCCTGTCCTTTCCCACCTCCCAAATCATTTTTATTCTTCCCCGGAGGCTATATGTCCTTCTCTTTTGAGATTCTCTGCTTCCTCTAGCTTGTCCAGTACTGCATCTGCACGTGTACTAAATATACAATGTGAAGAGAGCCCTCGAAAGAGCTTTTTAGAGCAAGGCTGAGTAAGCTGCTGCTGCTGCTAAGTCCGACTCCTAGCGACCCCATGGACTGCAGCCCACCAGGCTCTTCCGTCCATGGGATTTTCCAGGCAAGAGTACTGGAGTGGGGTGCCATCGCCTTCTCCGAAGGCTGAGTAAGCATATTACCTTACTCAGGTAATACCTGAGGGTAATTCAGGTATTACTCAGGGTAATTCAATTGTCAGTCATTTGAAATTTTATGGGTTTCTTCTCCTAAAATTTAAATATTGAGGTTTACTTCCAGTTCTAGAATTCCCAAGGTGATGAAAATGAAGACCTATTTGGGGCCAGTTTTTTGGGCCTGTGTCATCTAGGCAGAGAAGTGATAAGTTCTGGCTACCATCTTGTTTTTCTGA
Source organism: Antilocapra americana (assembly GCA_007570785.1). Taxonomy (NCBI): domain Eukaryota; kingdom Metazoa; phylum Chordata; class Mammalia; order Artiodactyla; family Antilocapridae; genus Antilocapra; species Antilocapra americana. The sequence goes on from ML661338.1 coordinate 18,173,234, forward strand.
AAACTCACAGTAACAGGTCAAAAGATAATGCCTGCTTTGAAAAACATGTAAATTATGATTTGATTTCACATGTAAAAATTTCTATCTTCCACTAACTCACAAGATGAACTGAACTTCTTACTCTGCTCCTGACTATTTAGGGTATAGGGTAGCGCAGCCTAAAAAGAGGCAGCCTAAGAAAACTGGTTTGTCTTAGAAAAAATAGAAAAAAATTGAATTGGGTTTATAGAGGAAGCAAACTGGAGATTTTACACTGAATTTTAGAGCTGTGGAGCTTCGCTATTTCAAGAATAGTATTAGTCTTTTAGTGGAGTAACAAAACTCTTAAAAATGGCTTGAAGTTAAATTTTAAGTGGGCAACTAGTGGACTTATAAAACTGAGTTACAACTTATTATCTCCAATTTATGAAATTAGTAGCTGATTTTATTCTTCCGAAGCTTTAGAGCATGAATTAATCAGCACCTGCTCCTGCATGAGTATGTGAGCTCATGTTTGCTAATAGAAGGAAGAGGGATAAGTCAGGATGACTCAACATCGGTGCAAGACATTTTCATTTTTGCCTTGAGACAAGGGTGAAATGGCAGATGAGTTTGCATCTGAACACACTGCTGATTCATCACTATGATGACATTTAAGTAGTCATTCTGCATTGTGAATGCTTGAAGAAAAGCTTTATTTTCTAGAGATGGAACTTGTCTTTTTTTTTTTTTTTTTCCACATATTCACTGAACTTACAGAGCCTATTAGAAGTTGAACTATTGGGACTAAACTGTCAAAGGTGCCAGGAAAATTTCTGTCTGTAAGGAATTGAAATATAATAAGTGGATTAGAAAAATATACATGAAAAGTCAAATACAAATAGAATAATCCAATTCAGTGATACTTCACAGTTCCTGGAACTTTTCTTATCTGGGTAGATAAAATTGCTGATTTGCTAAGAATAAACAAGAAAAAAAAGTAGCCAAATTAGATGCCAGATAGTAAGTACTTAAACACACATATTTTGTTCCTGGATACCTCCCCAGATTTTCACTCAGAACCTAGTTGTTCTTAGCTTGCATATACTCAGTTAAGTTTGATCATATCTTCTTCCAGCCCTTAGCAGATTAAAAGTAACCAGTTAGAATGTGGAGGACACTTATGTGTAAGAACTTTAAGAATATTAAGGAGTAAAAGTAGATTACTTAACAGTCAGACAGTAAGCAGAATAATTTGATTTAAATGCTCACAAAACTCACATACAAAACACTCATGCAGCTTCCCATAGGCCACGCAGAACCAATGTTTTAGAGCAGCATCTAGAGATGTATAGGTATAACTGTGACCTCACTTATCAGTAAGAGGTTTAAAGAATCCTCTAGGTGTGAATTTACTTGAAAAGTTTTTAATTTAAATATATATTATTTTAATTATTGATATTTATTTAATTAAATCTTTACTTATCTCAAAGGCTGCATTCTCCAAAATGGCTTTTTCATAAATTTAATTAAAATGAAAATATAAGAATGATCGCAGGCACCGTACAAATTAAGAATCAAGTACGTAGCAGTCATACAATTCTTGTTAGAGCCAGTATCATCTCTAGCAGATGCTATACCTGGCATTACATTTAAAATTAAGCACAATTTTGCCAAGTTGCTCAGTCGCACTTTCAGCTAAATTTTTCTAGAAATACCGTAAGAAGCACTGAAGAAAGGAAAGTCTAAGATGAACCTCTCAGGACCAGCTGTGAGGTATGAGATTGAACAACTTCAGATACTCCTATAATTCTCCTTGGTGGGAAAGAGGGGCATCATCTACTAGAACTATGAGAACAGATTCAAAGCAATGATCTCTAAACTTTAGTCGCTTCCAGAGCTGTATCTCTAACCTTACCCATCTCCTCCTGGGAAATAATTATTCCAATGGAGAGGGGAAGGAATATCTATAATCTGTATCTTCGTCTAAGATGTCGAAGATGATTCATTCTCCTAAATCAGAGAAAGCCAGAGAATTGTAAGCAATAGTGTCTCTTTAGCCAGACAATTTACTACCTGCTGCTCCCAAGGGAGGCTCATGAATGATCATTTCCAGCATCCTCTTTCTGAAGTTTCTGGTATTAATTTCTCCCAGAGGACCGTGTGGCTTTGGCAGCTGGATAACTGTGTGATTCTGTCTCAGTTATACCAATCAATTTTTTTTTTAGATTGAGATATAGTTGCTTTACAGTGTTGTTAGTTTCTGTTTTATATTGAAGTGGACCAGCTGTATGTATACATAAATCCCTCCCTGTTGGACCTCCCTCCTCCATAAATGCTGGAGTGGACATGGAGAAAAGGGAACCCTCTTGCACAGTTGGTGGGAATGTAAACTGATACAGCCTCTATGGAGAACAGTATGGAGGTTCCTTAAAAAAATCAATAATAGATATGACCAATCAATCCCACTAATGGGCATATAGCCTGAGAAGACCATAATTTAAGACAAATGAATTAACAGTTCTTCTCAGAGGATTTGTTTGTTAATTTCAGCAGCATTGATGGCATATCAAAATTTTTTTGAAGTATGATC
>ML661338.1:18175884-18260129 GCA_007570785.1 Antilocapra americana
CCCCGGGAAATCTCGCTGCACCAGCCCCGAGCATCAGTCCTGGGCTGGCGATTGACTAGACATATGAAAATTAACATGCTTCAATGCCCTTCTCCAATATCATCCCACCCTTACACTCATCCACAAAGTCCACGAGTCTATTCTATACATCTGCGTTCCTTTTGCTGTCTCGTATGTTGGGTTTTCGTTACCGTCTTTCTAAATTCCATATATATGCGTTAATATACTATATTGTTGTTTTTGCTTCTGGCTTACTTCACTCTGGATAATGGGCTCCAGTTTCGTCCATCTGAGTAGAATTGCTTCAAATGAATTTTTTTTTTTAATGCTGAGTAATATTCCATTGTGTATATGTACCACAGCTTTCTTATCCATTCGTCAGTTGATGGGCATCTAGGTTGCTTCCATGTCCTGGCTATTGTAAACAATGCAGCGATGAACATTGGGGTACACGTGGCTCTTTCAATTCTGGTTTCCTCGGTGTATATGCCCAGCAGTGGGATTGCTGGGTCATATGGCAGGTCTATTTGCAGCTTTTTAAGGAACCTCCACACTTTTTTCCATAGTGGTTGTACTAGTTTGCATTCCCACCAACAGTGTAAGAGGGTTCCCTCCTTGTAGCTTATTTTATACTTAGTTGTACACCATTCTTTTTAAGACATATCTCTAAAAAAAAGTTGTGCTGAGGACTGTTTTAAAGCAATATATGTTTCTGCCACATCTGACCATTTCTGTTTCAAAAGAAAATTTGAAAATTTGAAAAGGAACAGTGGCTTTATGCATTTTTGTTACTTTTGATAGCGATTATAGGGCCTTATATTTTAACACTAATGTCTGTGTCACTGACTCAATTTAGTTAATTTGTTTCTGTTTGTTCAGATATAAATAAAGTGCTGTATTCTTCTCTGCTTGAGAAATTCATTACTTCTAGGAGGAAAGCAAGTATGTACATAAAAAGAACACAGAGGAGAAAAATATTAAATTAGCTTTTGTAAAAGCACTACAGATTTTATTAAGCTCCCAGAAAATTTTCATATACTTTTAATGTGAATTTTGAGGAATGCTTATAATTATTTTTCTTGGTATTTTTTGTTTAATCATAACTGTAAAATTATTCTCACATGAGAAACTCATCAACTTCTAGTTCTCAAACTATTTTCTTGACATTTTTATTTATTTTCTGTTTGGTAACATGACTTAAAAACCTAAAAAAAATTTAGCTAAAACATATTCATACTCAATGATAATTAAAACATGTAATTTATATTTTAATAAAACATTGTGAATTCAGTTGCTAAGTTGTGTCTGACTCTTTGCAGCCCACCAGACTCAGAGTCTGTCCAAAGGATTTCCCAGGCAAGAATACTGGAGTACTATTATATTAAGAGAGAATGGTCTTTAATTCTAATTTTTATATTAACATATTTAGGGACCAAGTTTATTTTCTTAAAATAACACAGTACTACTTACATAATAAAAGTCAATGTTTAGATTAAATCTAATAAAAAATAAAATTTATGGAAAATACGTGAGAGAAATCACAAGAGAAATACTTGTGATCTGCGAATATATTTTTATTTAGTTATGTGTCTATTGCATTAATCAGCTTACTGTTGTATAGGAGCACATAAGTACTTGAGAGGGGGCATAGTTTTAGGATTTTTAACAGTATACTGAAACTCTGAAGGCTAAGAATGCCTTTTATTTCTCTGGAATCTAATTCTAAATATAGTACTTGATAGATTATATGAACCTGGTAGAATGGCTGCATTTTCAATGACTATACTTGCCAAGATAATTTTTAAAAAATGAACTCATTATTCACTTACTCATCCTTTTATCAGTGGAAACATATTTCTTGAATATATTCTATATTCCAGACTTCATATTTTGTTAGAAAAAAAAGAATAAAAAGGACACAATGTTTAAGTTGCTCAGAGTTCTTAATATAAAGACAAAAAAATGATCAATTTTCTAAGCCTTTCTGTCAGTCTAGAAGAATCTTGATACAGAAACAGAACAAGAACAGCATAAACAAAAAGGATACTCTAAACTCACTCACAAATAAACAAAAATTATAAGTAACAATTAAGTGCATAAAAAGTCATTAAACAATGATATATTGAATGAATAATTTACCATGGACAGGGTCTATCTGAAAAAATACAAGCATTTTAAACATTAGAAAATCTATTGCTGTGACTTACTACCTTATGGTATTATCAAAGAAAAAATATTAATATAAATTATTTTGTAAAAGATTATATAAAACCATTAACATGAAAGAGTCTGGGAAGATAACAATACATATCTATATATATTTGGTTGGCAAAAAGTTTGTTTGGGTTTTTCTGTTACATCTTGTGGAATATATATGTATCCGTGTGTGTATATATATATTAATCTATGAATGAATTAGGATAAAATAAAGAAGATGTTTAAAAATTGTGATGAGAAACATACACTGATACCATATTCAGAATACACGAAGGAGAAGTTAGATTTTCTTGCTTGAAAGTTGAAGATGAAAGACGTTTCATATAGGGAAATGTACTTAAGTTAAAATGCAAGTTATACACTATTGTTTCTGGATTAAAAACTCCTTTATCCTATATTATTAAACTCTTTTATGGAGTAAACACTCCTTTATCTTCCATTGAAGTTAGTTATAAAACTTGGACAGAACATGTGACCAGCTATTTGAGAACTCTAAGAAGTAAATATTAGAAGGTAGTTGGGGAAGAAAAACAGAATTCAGAGTAGCCCTGAGACAGCTTTGAGTTTGTCATTGTTTTCCTCCTCTGGTATGCCCTGGCCAGAACTCTCTGCACATTTCAAATCCAGAAATGTGTACTCTGGAGAAGACAAATCTAGGAGAAACCTCCTAATTCTAGTTCAAAGAACAAGAAAGAAAACTCTTAAAACTCAGATACAGCTGTGGGGAGGGAGAAGAGTTCCTGGATTTTTTTTTTCCCCTTCTTTATCTCCATTATTTAGGGAAAATGGTAGTAATAAGAAATTTTTAAATTATTTATTTATCATTTATATTATTGGTATTAATTATTCCTTGAAGAAAAAAGTTATTTCCTTGAAGGAGAAAGTGTGACATAAAAATCACATTGTTCTGGAAATATTAATGACTTTTCCAAGACGTTGTTGTTGTTCAATCACTCCATCACGTCTGACACTTTGCAACCCCGTGGACTGCAGCACACTAGGTTTCCCTGTCCCTCACTATCTCCCAGAGTTTGCTCAGACTCATGCCCATCAAGTCAATGATGCCATCCTCTGTCACCCCTTTCCCTCCTGCCCTCAATCTTTCCCATCAGCAGGGTCTTTTCCTTTTCCAATGAGTTGGCTCTTCCCATCAGGTGGCTGAAGTATTGGAGCTTCAGCTTCAGCATCAGTTCTTCCAATGAATATTCAGAGTTTATTTTCTTTATGATTGACTGATTTGTTCTCCTTGAAGTCCAAGGGACTCTCATGAGTCTTCTCCAACACCATAGTTCAAAAGCATCACTTCTTCAGTGCTCAACCTTCTTTATGGTCCAACTCTCAGATCTGTACATGACTACCAAGAAAACCATAGCTTTGACTAGACAGACCTTTGTCAGGAAAATGATGTCTCTGCTTTTTAATACACTGTCTAGGTGTCACAGCTTTCCTTCTGAGTAGCAAGTATCTTTTAATTTTATAGCTGCAGTCACCATCCACAGTGATTTTGGAGTCAAAGAAAATAAAATCTGTCACTGTTTCCATTGTTTCCCCATCTATTTGCCATGAAGTGATGGGACTGGATTCCATGATCTTTGTTTTTGAATGTTGAGTTTTAAGTCAGCTTTTTCACTCTCCTCTTTCACTTTCATCAAGAGGCTCTTTGGGTCTTTAGTTCCTCTTCTCTTTCTGTCATAAGGGTGGTGTCATATTCATATCTGAGGTTATTGATATTTCCCCCACAATCTTGATTCCAGCTTGAACTTCATCCAGACCAGCATTTCGCATGATGTACTCTACGTATAAGTTAAATAAACAGGGTGACAATATACAGCCTTGACATTCTCCTTTCCCAATTTTGCACCAGTTCATTGTTCCCTGTCCAGTTTTGACTGTTGTTTCTTGACAGGCATACAGATTGGTCTGGTTTCCCATCTCTTTAAGAATTTTCCAGTTTGTTGTAACCCCACAGTCAAAGGCTTTAGCGTAGTCAATAAAGCAGGAGTAGATGTTGTTTTGGAATCGTGTTGCTTTCTTTATGATCCAACAGATGTTGGCAATTTGATCTCTGATTCCTCTGCCTTTTCTAAATCCAGCTTGACTATCTGGAAGTTCTCGGTTCACGTACTATTGAAAGTTCAGTTGGGGAATTTTGAACATTTCCTTGCTAGCATGTGAGATAAGCACAATTGTGTCATAGTTTGAACATTCATTGGCATTGTGCTTCTTTGAGATTGGAATGAAAACTGACTTTTTCCAGTCCTATGGCCACTGCTGAGTTTTCCAAATTTCCTGGCATATTGAATGCAACAGCATCAACCTTTAGGATTTGAAATAGCTCAACTGGAATTCCATCACCTCCACTAGCTTTGTTCATAGCAATGCTTCCTATGGCCTGCTTGAGTTTTAAGACATAACATTTCAAATATTAAAATATATGGTAAACAGAAAAATAAGGAGAAGGTAACATGCCTCCTATGTACAGTGCAATATTTAATTCATAAAATAACCTCCACTAAGTACAACTGGCAAGTGAGAAATCAGTAGAAGCCAAAACTTAAAGGAAGGGGATGTTTCCTCTCCTTCAGTTGAAGTGTGGCTCTGAGACAGTGTCACCAGACCCATTGTGATTATTTTTTTCTTCTTCCTCTGTCTTTCTCTGCATAACCCTGGACAGGGTGGAAAGGGGCAGTTTCTGGCTGAAGTCTGGAAAGAGCAGCCTGAGGAATGAGCATGCCTAGGAGATAATAAAACAAGAAAGCTTGGGATGGTCACGCTGCCAAGTTGTTTGTGAAGTCCTGGGCTCATTCCCTCTGTGTGTTGTAGCAGAAGGATGTGGCGTGACATCTTTAAAATGTTGAAAGGAAAGAACTGATGACTCAGATCTCTATATCAGTGAAAATGTCCCTCAAGACTTAAGATGAAATAAAGACATTCTCAGATGAACGTCTTTAACTATGAGTTAAAGACGCAAACTATGAGTAGTTATTGGCCGCAGACTGGCTTTAAAAAAAATTGCTAAAGGAAGTTCTTCAGACAGAAGGGATATGCTAGCAGAAGGAAACTTGGAACATCAGGAATGAAGCCAGAGAAACACAAAGGGAAAGTATCTGTGCATATATAATACCTGTTTTTCTACCCTTGAATTTTGCAGAGTATGTTTGATGGTTGAAAGCATAAAATATAACATTCTCAGATGGAAGTTTTCCGTGTTTGTAGAGGTACTATGTTAGATAGCTGAAGCATAATATACAGTTTTTATTTTGTAAACACCAATCTATTAAATTTGCTATACATTGAAGGATATAATATATATTTATATTTGAATTGTATATATGAATTGGATGTTATAGCTAGTTTATAGTTTTCATTGTGTTAGAGGTATTTTCACTGAACAAGGTCAACTGGTTACTTCAGTATCACAACCAATATAGTCCAAGGGATCATTTCTCCCCAAGTCTGTGTGGTACTTTATTATAGAAATCTGCATTTCTGTGACTCTTAAAGATAGTGAGGTGGGATGAATGCACTTGATTCCTGGGGCAATAAAGACTTTCTGTGCCTCAAAAAAACAAAGAAAAGAAAGAAAGGGGGAGAAAATATTATGTTAATAACTGAGAGAAGTTAAAGGGAATTTATAGTTTCTGCATTCCAATTAGGTGATTATATATTGATTCTAAATATTAATAGACTGTAAATAATGAGTTCTTTAATTCGTAGAGTAAGCTTTAAAAAGTAATACAAGTGTATATAGTCAGAATGATTATGAGAGTGATATTTTGAACAGTTAACAAGCAAAATATCAAAAGAAAAGATGAAAACATCAATTGCCAAATGATATTAAATCTAGAAAAAAATATAAAATCTTTCTTCAGAGACCCTTTGGAAGTTTTACATACTATATCCTTGATATTTAAAAGACATTATCCAATATCTCTTTAGGGGTAAGTTCACCAAAGAGAAGTTGAATGAAATAGCTATAGGATTTTTTAAATATTCCTATTATTACAGCTATTTGATTTATGAAAAAGGAAAATGATACCATTTCAACATCAACTAGTCACATTAAATAGTACTAAATATTTATTACTATTTCCTTTGAATAATCAGCTGAAAAAGGAGGAAACAGGGCAGGAGAAGGGGGCAACAGGCTGAGATGGCTGGATGGCTTCACAAGCTCAATGAACATGAGTCTGAGCAAACTTTGGGAGATAGTAAAGGACAATGAAGCCTGGCGTGCTGCAGTCCACAGGGTTTCAAAGAGCAGACACAACTTTGTCACTGAACAACAACAAAAAATTTGGTGTGTTTTGGGCTGAATTTAAGAAGTGAATATTATAATTTATTAAAATTTTCTTTGTTTTACATAGGAAATTGAATGCTACATTTTATTTTTAGTTTTATCTCATTAATGATTAATACTTTTTCATTAAACAGGCAAGTTTTTCTACTAGATGCTTTATATTCTGTGACTACATGTAAATTTTATGGAGTAACTGGAACTCTCATACACTTTTGGTGGGAAGTGTACTTTGAAAAATGATACTTAAAAGTGATACTTTGAAAACCATTGGCAGCATGTATGAAATGCATACAAACTCTAGATATTAGTCTTTTCTTTTTGTGTACCAAATTAACACCAACTGTCCGTTTAAATACAACCATGATCAGCTCATGGTTCTGCAGATCAGAAGTCCAGCAGAGTGTGGCTCCAGTCCTCCTTGTATGAGGAGCCCTGTATCATCAAACCAGCAGTGATGCAGCAAGTATTTCATAGGCTTCAAATCTCTCTGACTTCCTCTTTTGCGCCTGGAGAAAACTCTTTGCTTTTAAAGCAACTGATGTACACCGGGATGACCCAGAGAGAGGGAATCGGGAGGGAGGTGGGAGGGAGGTTATGGGAGGGGAACACATGTATACCCATGGCAGATTCATGTCAATGTAAGGCAAAACCAACATGATACTGTAAAGAAAATTTAAAAAAATTAAATTAAAAAAAAGAAAAAGCAACTGATGTGATTAGATTAGCCCTGCCTGGGTATCTCCCTAGCATAAAACCCATGTGGATAATCAAATCCCTCTTTCACTAGGGCCTGGAATCACTGAGGACTTTTTTAGTATTCTATTTCCCTCCTCAGTCCCAGTTCTAGATATATACCCAAAAGAAATGTACACATACATGCACCAAAACAGCATGCAAAAGAATGCTACTAATTGGAGTACTCATATCAGCAATGGCAGAAATACAGGACATCAATTCTTCAAGATTTTCACATACAACGGTGACCAGTGGGACAGCTGCGTAAAAGAAATCTCCTAAGCCACACATTTACTATTTCTGTTAGAAAGGATTTTCTAGGTCAATTCCTGTGGACACAATAGAGGCTGCTGACATCTGCGTAAAGGTGTGCATTTTATATATAAAACTGGCATGAAGAAAAATATCCTTATGTTTTTAAGCTTCTATTTGTGGTTGTGTTTTGTAAATCCTTCCCCCAATTTTTAACCCTAATTAGCTCACAAAGAGACTGGAATTGGCTTTGGAAATAAAGCATATGTTTTGATATGATTAATTTCACTGAAATTCTGTGGAATTTCACTAGAATTAGCATTTAGGTTTATGCCTTTGGATTCCGCCCCCCCTACACACACACATAGGCAAGCATGCATGCACTTAGATGTGTAATATTTGACAATATCAGAAACTTTTATCAGGCAATTATTCAAAATTCTCTGTAAATAGTTTTTAGACCCCCAGCAGGACTTTCAAATTAGTTTAAAGAAAGAAAACATAATGTCTTTTCGCAGAAAACTTCTTTTAGGAAATATTAGATTTTTTTCATGTTTCTTACCATGATTTCTTTAGTTATCTGAATGAGACTTTTTTGTGTACATTTTTTGTTTAAGAAAGCAAGGAATACTTGAAAAAAATTGATTACAATATTCCAGAGGTAGTCTGGCCAAAGCAATAACAGCAGGTCTATCATTTCAGCTATGGTTTTTCCAGCAGTCATGTATGGATGTGAGAGTTGGACCATAAATAAGGCTCAGCACTGAAGAATTCATGCTTTCAAACTGTGGTGCTGGAGAAGACTCTTGAGAGCCCTTCAGACAGCAAGGAGACCAAAGTAGTAAATCCTAAAGAGAATCAATCCTGAATATTCATTGGAAGGACTGATGCTGAAGCTCCAATCATTCTGGCCATGTGTTGAGAAGAGCCAACTCATTAGAAAAGACCATGATGCTGGGAAAGATTGAGGGCAGGAGGAGAAGAGGGTGACAGAGAATGAGATGGTTGGATGTTATCACCAACTCAATGAACATGAGTTTGAGCAAACTCCAGGTGATAGCGAAGGTTAGGGAAACCTGTCATGCTGCAGTCCATGGGTTCACAAAGAGTCGTACATGACTGCGTGACTGAACAAAAACGAAATGGTGATTTAAATCCTTCATTACTAGTATTTGTTGTTTTCATAGTTTTGTGAAAATACTGTTTTTGGTTTTACCACTGCTATTAATATTGTGGAAAGTGAACTGGGCAAAAGCCACTCATTCTAGTCCCATCTCTGTCTCTTGGACAATGGTTTTCAAAGCCCTTGTTTCCTAATTTGTGTTCCTGACTATTTCGCAAGATCATAGGAGGAAAAAATACAGTGATGCACTTTCTTAAAATCTAAGCAAAAGTAAGACATGGTAAAGGTATATTATCAGTAATGATAACACATATTTTTTTTTCTTTGAAACGTTTCTCAGTGCTCTTCAAAAATACATCATGTTCAATGTCTTTGTCCACACAAGTGAATAATTTCATGAAATATTGCATAACTGTCTCTTGACATGTCTCCTTCTTAGGTCGAGGACTCTCTTCCATCAGCTTATTCCCATTTTTCACTCTCAACTTTCCAGGTTTGCAAAATGTGTCCTAATCTCAAATTCAGTTTATTATTTATACTCTGTTTATTAGCATGGAAATATGGAAGAAATCAGTTGTTATTAGTTTCCTATCACTGTTGTGATAAATTACCACAAATTTAGTGGCTTAAAGCAACACAAAGTTATAACCTTTTAGTTCTAGAGATTAAAAGTCTGAAATTGGTCTCATTGGGCTAAAATCAAGGTTTTATCAGGACTGCATTCCTTCTGCAGTCTTTAGAGGAGAATCTACTCCTCTGCCTCCTTTATATACATTTAAAGAACTCTTGATTATATTGGGCCCCCTGGCTACTCCAGGATAATCTGTCTTAAGGTCAGTTGATCAGCAATTTTAATTCCATCAGCAACTTTAATTTTTCTCTCTATGTAATTAACATATTCACAGGTTCTGGGGGTCAGAACATAGACACCTTTGGGAGACACTTATTCTACACACCATACTAGTATTAATTTTGTTTTGTTGTTTCTTTGTTTACTTGTTTTTCCTAAAAAAGTTTTTGTTGGAAATTCCAGGCACCTCTTTTATTGTTATCCAATTGTTTCTGTCATGACATTTTCCCTATAGTCACTAGCTTCTGAATTTCATTTGAGCGTCTTCTCTCCTCATTGCATTTACTTTAAAACTTCCTTTGGGCCAATGACTTACTTCCTGAGATTTAAGTTTTAAGAAAGACCTTGGGCTTCAGTCTTTCATTGGCCACCTATGTGTTTCTCATGTCTTGCATTCTCCGTTTATGTTAAAGTACTAACACTTCGTGAAAAGTAAAAACGACATCTTTGTCATTCCTTGCCATTGTTCTGTTTGTTTTCAAAGTCCCAAAACTCCTAATCACTTATTTTGGGGAAGTGCAAATCATAAATCTATAGATAAGAAGTAGACAGTAGCAGACAGAAATTTTAATTAACTAACAATTTGCTTACACTAACATCCTATTTTTTCATTCCTGTTGGATTTGTGTCTGTGTGTGTGTCAAGGTAATACTAGCTTCTGTAATAAATAACCCTCAAATTTTTAGTGTCTCAACACATTATGTGACAATTTTATACCTCACTGGCAAATAGTCCAATGTGATCATATCTGATTGGCAAGTAACTTCTCTATGTGGTAATTCAGGGACTCAGATTCCTTCTACATTGGAGCTCCTTGATGGGGAAACTAGGGATATAATGCCCAGGAGTTGTTATGAAATGCCTAGGAGTAATACACATAATTTCCACTTGATTTTTATTGGTATGCACTAGTCTCTGGTCACAGAAAAAAGACTGGGAAACACAGCTCATGGATCGACAACTGCTTGCCAGTGACAACTCTATAGTGTGTGGAAGAGAGCGCATGATCCTAGGTGGATCTCTAGCCATCTCAACCTCAGTACACGTCTCGGCTGGCTCTGTTATCTCTCCATTCTCTCCATACCTTCGTCTCCACACCTTCTATCACTATCAGGATCTTTCTTAGTTCTCCATGTTTCTTCACTGGAAATTCTGCACTCTCTTCATATGAATGAAAAGAGATTCATATACATGGGGTGGTTCTGGACATGTGGATCATGTGGATCCCTCTTGTATGACATATTCATTCATGTATAGTACAATATGACTCTATTTTAAATTTTCATCTTTCTCCCAGGTATTATCTCATAGAATATTAGATTTTTGCTTTCTTTAGACTCAGACTCTTGGACTCCTCAATTGCAAGAAGACTTTCATGTTTATCTTGTAGCTCCAACAGAGTTGTCCTTCCTTCTCTCTTTTTCTTCCTACCATTTTCTCACTGTATACAGGGATCAGTCTTCAAACTCTAAGACTCTCACGCCCCTATGCTTCTCATGCTACCTTATACTGTATATCTGATATTAATTCATCCACTCTAATAAGTCAGATTATAGTAAAAGCATTTCCTTAAGACCTTACAATTCTTTCCCATGAAGAACACAGAAATGTTCAGTGATTGCCTCTGGCAAGAGATTTTGGAATGTTTCCCTGGGCCTCTATGTGGGCAAGCCTGATTTCTCAACTATTTCTTGCATGATAACTCTTTTGGTCAATGACTTGCTGCATATAATTGCTAAAATTGCACATGGGTGGTCAATTTTAAGTTGCCCATTTTCTGAGGCAAAATAAGTTAAATAATAAGTTAAAATTGAGAAAACAGCACTTGCAAAATAGTTTAGGCTACTGTTTACTATGGTGGAATACAAAATTTGATTGATTATTTTCTCTTGCTTGATGTGAGATCTTTCTTACTAGAGACTGTATATCTTATTGTCCTAGATTTTTCTATAAAACTGATCAGGTTATGGCTCAGTACTATAAAATCTTAGCCTCATCTCCATCAAATATTTATAGATGAAGTTGTACAAAATTCTTTGTAAAAATTTAAGGGATTTCAAGATTTTTCAAAGCACTTGAAACTCTATTTTAAACTTATCTCAAGAAAGCATAGCACACTGATCAAGATCATGGCTTCTGGAGTAAGGATGTCCAACATGCCATCTTCATGGTCTTGAGTAAGTTTCTTTTTTTTTTTTCACTCATTTTTCTTTTTTCTTTTCTTTTTTTTTATTATTGTTTTTGCCATACATTGTCATGATATCACCATGGGTTTACATATGCTTCCCCTCCGGGTCCCCCCTCCCTCCTCCCTCCCCCCCGGGAAATCTCGCTGCACCAGTCCCGAGCATCAATCCTGGGCTGGCGATTGATTAGACACATGACAATTAACATGCTTCAATGCCCTTCTCCCATATCATCCCACCCTTACACTCATCCACAAAGTCCACAAGTCTATTCTATACATCTGCGTTCCTTTTGTTGTCTCCCATGTTGGGTTCTCATTACTGTCTTTCTAAGTTCCATATATATGTGTTAATATACTGTATTGTTGTTTTTGCTTCTGACTTACTTCACTCTGGATAATGGGCTCCAGTTTCGTCCATCTGAGTAGAATTGCTTCAAATGAATTTTTTTTTAATGCTGAGTAATATTCCATTGTGTATATATACCACAGCTTTCTTATCCATTCGTCAGTTGATGGGCATCTAGGTTGCTTCCATGTCCTGGCTATTGTAAACAATGCAGCGATGAACATTGGGGTGCACGTGGCTCTTTCAATTCTGGTTTCCTCTGTGTATATGCCCAGCAGTGGGATTGCCGGGTCATATGGCAGATCTATTTGCAGCTTTTTAAGGAACCTCCACACTGTTTTCCATAGTGGTTGTACTAGTTTGCATTCCCACCAACAGTGTAAGAGAGTTCCCTTTTCTCCACATCCTCTCCAGCATTTATTGCTTGTAGACTTTTGGATGGCAGCCATTCTGACTGGTGTAAAGTGGTACCTCATTGTAGTTTTGATTTGCATTTCTCTGATAATGAGTGATGTTGAGCATCTTTTCATGTGTTTGTTAGCCATTTTTATATCTTCTTTGGAGAAATGTCTGTTAAGTTCTTTGGCCCACTTTTTAATTGGGTTGTTTATTTTTCTAGAATGGAGCTGCAGGAGTTGTTTGTAAATTTTTGAGATTAATTGTTTGTCTGTTGCTTCATTGGCTATTATTTTCTCCCATTCTGAAGGCTGTCTTTTCACCTTGCTTATAGTTTCCTTTGTTGTGCAAAAGCTTTTAATTTTAATTAGGTCCCATTTGTTTATTCGTGTTTGTATTTCCAATATTCTGGGAGGTGGGTCATGGAGTATCCTGCTTTGGATTATAGCAGAGAGTGTTTTGCCTATGTTATCCTCTAGGAGTTTTATAGTTTCTGGTCTTATGCTTAGATCTTTAATCCATTTTGAGTTTATCTTTGTGTATGGTGTTAGAAAGTGATCTAGTTTCATTCTTTTACAAGTGGCTGTCCAGTTTTCCCAGCACCACTTGTTAAAGAGGTTGTCTTTTCTCCATTGTATATTCTTGCCTCCTTTGTCAAAGATAAGGTGTCCATAGATGCGTGGATTTATCTCTGGGCTTTCTATTCTGTTCCATTGATCTATGTTTCTGTCTTTGTGCCAGTACCATACTGTCTTAATGACTGTGGATTTGTAGTATAGCCTAAAGTCAGGTAGGTTGATTCCGCCAGTTCCATTCTTCTTTCTCAAGATTGCTTTGGCTATACGAGGTTTTTTGTATTTCCATACAAATTGAGAAATTATTTGTTCTAATTCTTTGAAGAAGACCTCTGGTAGCTTGATAGGAATTGCATTGAATCTATAGATTGCTTTAGGTAGTATACTCATTTTCACTATATTGATTCTTCCAATCCATGAGCACGGTACATTTCTCCATCTGTTTGTGTCCTCCTTGATTTCTTTCATCAGTGTTCTATAGTTTTCTATATACAAGTCTTTTGATTCTTTAGGTAGAAATACTCCTAAGTATTTTATTCTTTTTGTTTCGATGGTGAATGGGATTGTTTCCTTAATTTCTCTTTCTGATTTCTCACTGTTAGTGTATAGGAATGCCAGGGATTTCTGTGTGTTGATTTTATATCCTGAAACTTTGCTATATTCACTGATTAGCTCTAGTAATTTTCTCGTAGAGTCTTTAGGGTTTTCAATATAGAGGATCATGTCATCTGCAAACAGAGAGAGTTTTACTTCTTCTTTTCCAATCTGTATTCCTTTGATTTCTTTATCTGCTCTGATTGCTGTGGCCAAAACTTCCAAAACTATGTCGAATAGTAGTGGTGAGAGTGGGCACCCTTGTCTTGTCCCTGATTTCAGGGGGAATGCTTCCAGTTTTTCACCATTGAGGATAATGTTTGCTGTGGGTTTGTCATATATAGCTTTTATTATGTTGAGGTATGTTCCTTCTATTCCTGCTTTTTGGAGGGTTTTTATCATAAATGGATGTTGAATTTTGTCAAAGGCTTTCTCTGCATCTATTGAGATAATCATGTGATTTTTATTTTTTAATTTGTTGATGTGGTGTATTACATTGATCGATTTACGAATATTGAAGAATCCTTGCATCCCTGGGATAAAGCCTACTTGATCATGATGTATGATCTTTTTGATGTGTTGTTGGATTCTATTTGCTAGAATTTTGTTGAGGATTTTTGCGTCTAAGTTCATCAGTGATATTGGCCTGTAGTTTTCTTTTTTTGTGGCATCTTTGTCGGGTTTTGGAATTAGGGTGATGGTGGCCTCATAGAATGAGTTTGGAAGTTTACCTTCCTCTGCAATTTTCTGGAAGAGTTTGAGTAGAATAGGTGTTAGCTCTTCTCTAAATTTTTGGTAGAATTCAGCTGTGAAGCCATCTGGTCCTGGGCTTTTGTTTTTTGGAAGATTTCTGATTACGGTTTCAATTTCCGTGCTTGTGATGGGTCTATTAATATTATCTATCTCTTCCTGGTTTAGTCTTGGAAAGTTGTACTTTTCTAGGAATTTGTCCATTTCATCCAGGTTGTCCAGTTTATTTGCATATAGTTGCTGATAATAGTCTCTTATGATCCTTTGTATTTCTGTGTTTTCTGTTGTGATCTCTCCGTTTTCATTTCTAATTCTGTTGATTTGGTTCTTCTCCCTTTGTTTCTTGATGAGTCTGGCTAACGGTTTGTCAATTTTATTTATCTTCTCAAAGAACCAGCTTTTGGCTTGGTTGATTTTTGCTATGGTCACTTTTGATTCCTTTGCATTTATTTCTGCCCTGATCTTTAAGATTTCTTTCCTTCTACTAGACCTGGGCTTCTGCATCTCTTCCCTTTCTAGTTGCTTTAGGTGTATAGTAAGGTCATTTATTTGATTTTTCTCTTGTTTCCTGAGGTGAGCTTGTATTGCTATGAACTTTCCCCTTAGCATTGCTTTCACAGTGTCCCATAGGTTTTGAGCTGTTGTGTTTTCATTTTCATTCGTTTCCATGCATAACTGAATTTCATTTTTAATTTCTTCTGCGATTTGTTGGTTATTCAGCAGTGTGTTGTTGAGCCTCCATATGTTGGAAGTTTTGAGAGGTTTTCTCCTGTAGTTGATATCTAATCTCACTGCATTGTGGTCAGAAAAGATGCTTGGGATGATTTCAATATTTTTGAATTTATCAAGGTTAGATTTATGGCCCAGGATGTGATCTATCCTGGAGAAGGTCCCGTGTGCACTTGAGAAAAAGGTGAAATTCCTTGTTTTGGGGTGGAATGACCTATAGATATCAATTAGGTCTAGTTGGTCTATTGTTTCATTTAAAGTTTGAATTTCCTTGTTACTTTTCTGTCTAGTTGATCTATCCATTGGTGTGAGTGGTGTATTAAAGTCTCCTGCTATTATTGTGTTGTTGTTGATTTCCCCTTTCATACTTGTTAGCATTTGCCTTACATATTGTGGAGCTCCTATGTTAGGTGCATAAATATTTATAATTGTTATTTCTTCTTCCTCGATTGATCCTTTGATCATTATGTAATGTCCATCTTTATCTCTTTTCACTGCCTTTATTTTAAAGTCTACTTTATCAGATATGAGTATTGCCACTCCTGCTTTCTTTTGGTCTTTATTTGCATGGAATATCTTTTTCCAGCCTTTAACTTTCAGTCTATATGTGTCCCTAGGTTTGAGGTGGGTCTCTTGTAGACAACATATATAGGGGTCTTGTTTCTGTATCCAATCGGCCAATCTTTGTCTTTTGGTTGGGGCATTCAGCCCGTTTACATTTAAGGTAATTATTGATAAGTATGATCTCGCTGCCATTTATTTTATTGTTTTGGGTTCCAGATTATCTATCCCATCGGTGTTTCCTATCTAGGCAAGTTCCTTTAGCATTCGTTGGAGGGCTGGTTTGGTGTTGCTGAATTCTCTCAGTTTCTGCTTGTCTGAGAAAATTTTGAATTCTCCTTCAAATTTGAATGAGATCCTTGCTGGGTAGAGTAGTCGGGGTTGTAGATTGTTTTCTTCCATGACTTTAAGTATGTTTTGCCATTCCCTTCTGGCCTGAAGCGTTTCTGATGAGAGATCAGCTGTTATCCTTATGGGATTCCCCTTGTGAGTTATCTTTTGCTTCTCCCTTGCTGCTTTTAATATTTGGTCTTTGTATTTGATATTTGCCAATTTGATTAATATGTGTCTTGGGGTGTCCCGCTTGGGGTTCATTCTATTTGGGATTCTCTGTGTTTCTTGGACCTGAGTGGCTATTTGATTCCCCAATTTAGGGAAGTTTTCTACAATTATCTCTTCAAGAATTTTCTGATGGTCTTTCTTTTTGTCTTCTTCTTCTGGGACTCCTATGATTCGAATATTGGTGCGTTTAATATTGTCCCAGAGGTCTCTAAGGTTGTCTTCATTTCTTTTAATTCTTTTTTCATTTTTCCTTTCTGTTTCATTTATTTCTGTCATTCTGTCTTCTACCTCACTTATTCTGTCTTCTATCTCTGTTATTCTACTGTTGGTTCCCTCCAGAGTGTTTTTTATCTCATTTATTGCATTATTCATTGTATTTTGTCTCTTTTTCATTTCTTCTAAGTCTTTGTTAAAGCTTACCTGCATCTTCTCAATCCTTGCCTGCAGGTTACTGAGCTGTAACTCCAACTTATTTTCCAGGTTTTGGATCATTTTCACTATCATTATTCGGAATTCTTTGTCAGGTAGACTTCCTATCTCTTCGTCTTTTGTTTGGTCTAGGGGGTATTTATCCTGTTCCTTTACTTGCTGGGTATTTCTCTGCCTTTTCATCTTGTTTATCTTGCTGTGTTGTCCCTTTATTGTGGGGATTCCTCTCTATGGGAGGGGTTGGATGCGTGGTTTGTCGAAGTTTCCTGGGTGGAAAGGCTTGTGTGGTTTTCTGGTGGATGAGTCTAGGTTTCCTCACTGTTACTCCTCACGTCGGCACTGGGTCGCCTCTCCAGATGCCCGATGTCCTCTGCCAGCATTCAGTTCCTGTTTTTTGGAGTTTGCTCGGCCTTTAAAAGTTCTTTTGGTATATTTATTGGGGAGAGAGTGTTCTCCCCGTCCTATTCCTCCGCCATCTTAGTTTCCTTGAGTAAGTTTTTTAACCCTTAGGTACCTCACAGTTTTTTTCTTTTAAATGAGGTGAAATGTACTAGACCTTATCTTATAGGATCATTATAAAAGTTAAGTTAATCTAATTGTTTCTAAAACAATTCCTGCTACTGGTAAGCACTGAATAATTACTTATTACTTAAATAAACATAGTAAATTAGTTGATCACAAATTTTTCTTCTTGAGTTCAAGGGGTTAAATATAACACTATGATTGCTTTTCATCCAAATCTCTGGCTGTTCAAGTCTAGTGAAATCATTGAAGTACCTATTAAAATTATTAGCTGCTTAATATGGACTTTCCTATTTTTTGAAGTGTTATATTCTTACACTTGTTTTATTTAAATAAGTTATTTAAATAACATGTAAATTAGATAATAAATCAAAAAATATACAATTGAATTGTACAATATTGGAGGAAATACATATTCTTAGAAATAATAAATTTAAAAAATCTGAGAGAAATTCTACTTTAATAATTTACAAATGCTTTCCCAAGAAATGGATTAATTAGAGTAATGTTTGGTGGTCTCATGCATTGGTTGGAAGGTAGAATATGGTGAAAGAATTAGAATTTAAAAAGAAAAATAGGTTGTGTTGTATTTGTTCTCCCTAGTTCCAACATTGTCTTTCTCATGTGACTTTTATTTTCACCTGATTTCTAATAATAAAATGATGAAACACTGTGCCTATAAAATCTGTGGCAAACCATACTTGCTACTGTATCTGATTTCTTTTTTCTCTTCCTATTTCTCTTTCTCTTGATATTAATTCTTCATTTACCCTTTAGTCCCATCTACTGCACTAAAACTTAGGAATTTTTTTTTTTCCTTGAAAGTAGAAAGACTGTGTGTGTGTGTGTAGGTACTGGCTCAAACACAATTTATAACCTGGTAGTGAAGAAACTTTTACTCACAATGCTATGCCTTAACTGTGATTAATCCTAAAATGATGAATTTTAGAATTTAACTAAGCTAAAATAGAAATAGTTCACTGGTAAAAACTGAAAATATTCTAATTCCTCTAGGAGAAAAATGTCTCCTGATGCCCAAGTATTTTAGTTTATGTATTAAAAAAAAAAGGAAACATCTGTCTCCTGAATGCTAAATAGCTATTTTGAGACTCCATTTCCTAATTCAGTTCAAGTTATCACAATTCTGCTTGAAAAAGAAAGTTCACCTTTTGCAAAAGCCATTTAAGCAAGCTGTTTCCTCCCTTTCCTAATAGGAAAAGGAATCAATGCTGTATTCCTTCTTTAATGTTTCTGTGGGTCTTTTGTTATTTTTTCAGTCACTGAGTGATGTCTGACTCTGTGCGACCCCACAGACTGTAGCCAGCCAGTCTCTTCCATCCATGGGATTCTCCAGCAAGAATACTGGAGTGGGTTGCCATGCCCTCCTCCAGGGGATCTTCCTGACCCAGGTATCGAACCCATGTCTCTTATGCCTCCTACATTGGCAGGCATGTTCTTTACCACTAGCTCCACCTGGGAAGCCCCATTCTAAGCCTAGTCATCACCAGGAAGAGCAACATATCATAATTCCAGTTTCATATATCCACACTCTCATGATCACCTCCTAAATTTTCAACTCATCCCCTCAAACCTTTCAACCCCTCAATGTGCTCCATCGATATGATCACTTTTTCAGCGTTCTCCATCCAGTTGATGTTCTCTGGCTCTCTTTAGCAAGCTTAAGTTCCATGGTCAATCATAATTAGTCTTCTGCTTATAACTCTTTCCCTTTAACTTACACATGTGGCCAAACCACAAGCCTGGTTAAATCCAACTCGCTTCCCCTTTTTCCAGTCCCTGTTGAGCTTCATCTTGTGGAGAAATACACGGTCATGATGAGCTTGTTTTACTTCATGTTTATGAGCATGAAAGTCACAGTGGGCCCTTAATGTTCTCAGGAAATCAGTTTCATATTCTCCAGTCTTTTCAGTCTCATATTCTGTTTGATGACTATTTTCATGTCTTCTCATTTCTCTAGAAAATCCCAAGACCTCATCACTGATTCTCACTCTCAGCTGATCTCACTTCTTACTTGAGAAAATTGAAGCAATCCGATAAATTTCATTTACCCCTTAATTGCCATCCATACCTACAGGCTCAGCTTCCCCATTAACTATCCATAAGCCCATCTAAACCCATTTCTTATCATCTTCATTGCTGCCACCATTGTCTGAGCCATCATCATTATTTGGATTCCAGCCTAACCAAGCTGATCTCCCTGCTTTCTACTCTACCTGCTACTTGATCTAGTTTCATTACAAAGTGATTTCTTCAATACAAAAGTCAGATCATAGAATTCTGCTGCTCATATCTCATCAGTGGCTCCCCATTTTACTTAGAGTAAAGCCAACAATATGATAAAGGCCTATGGACCATTATATGTGCTGAACTCCAATTATCTATCACCCTATTATCTTTCCACTTTGTTCACTCCTATCCAGCCCTCTTTCCTTCTTTTTGTCCCTTGGACACCCTAGGAACACTCTAATGTAAGGATTTTGCATTTGCTTTTTTTCTCTTTGCCTGCCCAGACCAATCTTCCTTCATGTATGGGCAGACCTTGTTTTATCATGCTTTGTTTTATTGCATTTTGCAGTGCAATACTGTGCTTTTAATTTTTTTTTAACTTTTTTTTTTTTTTACAAATTAAGGTAGGTGGAAACCCTACCATGAGTCTATCAGCAGCATTTTTCTGACAGCATTTGTTCAATTTGTATTTCTGGGTCACATTTTGGTTATTCTCAAAATATTTCTTTTTTTTCATTATTATTACATTTGTTATGACGATGTGTGATCAGTGATCTTTGATATTACTGTTACAGAAAGATTATGACTTACTGAAAACTCAGGTGATAGAATTTTTACTAATAATGTTTTATAAAATTAGAGTATGTACATTGTTTATTTTAGACTGAATGCTATTGCATACTTATTAGATTACAGTATAATATGAACATAACTTTTATGTGCACTGGGAAACAAAAAGCACTATGTCACTTACTGTATTATAATACTCACTTTATTACAGTGGTCTGAAACCTGACCACAATGTCTCCAGGTTCTGCCTATATCCACATGGCTCATTCTCTTACCTTCTTCAAGTCTATTACAAATGTCCTTTTCTCAGGAAGGCATTCCTTGATTACCTTGTTCCAATTACAGCATACACTTTTCCTAGCATTCATAACATATTAGCTTGCTCAAGCTTTATGGCACACATTATATTCTAACACATTATTTAATCTATTTATTATGTTTATTTCTCTTTTTTAATTAATTTACTTTAATTGGACACTAATTACTTTACAATATTGTGGTGGTTTTTGCCATATATTGACGTGAATTGGCCACAGGTATAAATATGTTCCCCTGTCCCAAACCCCCCCCCACCTTCCTCCCCATCCCATCCCTCTGGGTTGTCCCAGTGCACTGGCTTTGAGTGCCCTGTTTCCCTGTTTCATGCATTGAACATGGATAGGTCATCTAATTCTTATATGGTAATATATATGTTTCAATGCTATTCTCTCAAATCATCCCATCCTCACCTTCTCCCATAGAGTCCAAAAGTCTGTTCTTTATACCTGTATTACTTTTGCTTTCTCACATATAGGGTCATCATTACCATCTTTCTAAATTCTATATATGTATATTAATATGCTGTGTTGGTGTTTTTCATTCTGACTTCACTCTGTATAATAAGCTCCAGTTTCATCCACCTCATTAGAACTGACTCAAATATTTATAATGTTTATTTCTTATTGATATTTTCTGTCCATCAAAATATGTTTCATGGGGGCAGAAGTCTTGTAATTTTCTTCATAGATAAATTTCAATTGCTAAGGATATTGTG
This sequence comes from Antilocapra americana, assembly GCA_007570785.1. Taxonomy (NCBI): domain Eukaryota; kingdom Metazoa; phylum Chordata; class Mammalia; order Artiodactyla; family Antilocapridae; genus Antilocapra; species Antilocapra americana. Next base: position 18,196,863 of record ML661338.1, read on the forward strand.
CTGGCTTGAAGTAGTAGACATTTAAGTAGATTGGATTTGATATAAGCATTTATGAATGATTTTAATATTAAATTTCTAATTTATATATTTAATGGAAATATTTAGAAGTGTTTAATTAGCCATCTAAGATATGTGAAATGGAGTATTTCCTGCCATATCAGTAAATAAGGATGTTACAATCATCAGTGATTTTGGTCCTCCATGTGAACTTCTGAGCCCCAGGGGCACCCAAAAAGGAGAAAAATGCCTGCAAGCTATGAGCTCTCAGCTGGTAGATGCCATTGTGAGCAAGGAACTAAGGGTGTTCTAATAATCAAGAACCAGGATGCTGGCCCCAGATAGCTGAGATGCATATGAAAGGAATGCTTTCAACGAGCCCAGACACTTGCATCTCCCCATACATAGAAGAGCACTAAATTCCTTGAGATATCTGGTTTTCTTTAATTAGTTAACAATCATCTTTTGATGTTCAGAATACCTGCCCCTTGCTTGCAAACTTCTGTATAACCTGACTCCTCCCCTCCACCCCACCTCCTCAAAAAACGTTCTCAGAGTTACTTGAGATGCTCTCTCCCAAGCCTGAAGTCCTAAACATGACCACCAAAAAAAATGTAACTCTCAAATTCTAGTTGTGACTGTTTTTTTTAGGTTGACAGATAGGAGATATAAATTATGTGCAAGATTTTGTATACACACAGACACACACTCAAAAACACAATAATTAGTTTTAGTGAAGAATTTTCATTTCCATAAATAAACAAACTATTAAGTCTAAAAAACGGAAATTTCTTTAGCTTAACTCCTTTGGATGATATCTTTTTCTTCAGCAATTAATAAGTTTTTCTATTATAGAACTGGCCACAAGCATACTTACCTTGGAGGAGAGAAACACTTTATATAAATTTCCATCTACTAAACTATGGCTTTGGGGTGGTGCATGCAGGTAAGACTTAAATATTATGTCACTACATGATAAATCTCATGCTAAAGAAGGGCAGCTGGAAAAATAATAGCTTTAAATAAAAGTCACTCATCTCCTATTTAGTCTGTTGGTATATGTACAACACTAAAAATGATAAATGAGAAAATAAGTGCTATACTATAGAAAAAGGTTTGGTGAAAAATTTCAAATCCCATAAAAAAAATGAAAACTTCTTAATCCCTCCCTCATGTATAGTTTGGGCAACATGACAAAGTATTAAAAATTCAGTTGTAAAGTGCTATTTTGAAATAAAATTTGCCCTACATTTTGATATTTGCAGAGGTTTCATATCTTGTTCCTTATAATTATGTGGTTGGGTTAGGTCTTCAAGTTACATAAAATATTGGATTGGCCAAAATGTTCCTTCAAGTTTCCCATAGCATTTTATGTAAAAACTCAAATGAACTTTTTGGCCAACTAAATATTTAACATTGATGACCAATGAAGAAAGATGTTCCAGAAAAGAAAAAGAAAAAACAAAACAAAACTGCAATAAGACAACACAATTTTCTACCTTTAGAAACTGACCTAGTGATTCGCGACTATCAGTTCAGTTCAGTTGCTCAGTTATGTCTGACTCTTTGGCACCCCATGGAGTATAGCATGCCAGTCTTCGCTGTCCATCACCAACTCCGAAAGCTTACTCAAACTCATGTCCATTGAGTTGGTGATGCCATCCAACCATCTCATTCTCTGTCATCCCCTTCTCCTCCCACCTTCAATCTTTCCCAGCATCAGTGTCTTTTCAAATGAGTCAGTTCTTTGCATCAGGTCGCCAAAGGATTGGAGCTTCAGCTTCAACATCAGTCCTTCCAATGAATATTCATAACTGATTTCCTTTAGGATAGACTGGTTGGATCTCCTTGTAGTTCAAGGGACTCTCAAGAGTCTTCTCCAACACTACAGTTCAAAAGCATCCATTCTTCAGTGCTCAGCTTTCTTTATAGTCCAACTCTCACATCCATACTTGACCACTGGAAAAAGCATAGCTTTGACTAGATGGACCTTAATTGGCAAAGTAATGTCTCTGCCTTTTAATATGCTGTCTAGATTGATCATAGATTTTCTTCCAAGGAGCAAGTATCTTTTGATTTTATGACTGCAGTCACCAAATGCAATGATTTTGGAACCCAAAAAAATAGTCTCTCACTGTTTCCCCATCTATTTGCCACGAAGTGATTGGACCGGATGCCATGATCTTAGCCTTCTGAATGTTTGTGACCCTAGATCTTACCATAATAGTGGAGGTTTTAGATATAGACTGCAGTAGAACTTTGAATGGAATTGAATTCCTTCTAACTCTTACATCTGACTCAGTTTTTCACCATGAATCCAGAGCCATGACCAAATCCTGAGCCAGAACCCAAGCTCTTATAAGAAAGGAACCAGCCCGGCAGTGAGGGTCAACAGTAGAATGAAGCAGCCAGTAGATGCAGATTGATTTTCTGTAATGGAGCCTTATTGAAGTCTCAACTGTCCTTGGTGAACTCTTTAGTGCGATCTGTAGTTATGCAAGCTCACAGCTGAAAGTCTCACCCTCTCCATAGGTCCTTTTATCAGAGAAGCTGGTATGTGGTAGGCCAGAAACTTGAAAGGGAGAGGCAGGATAAAATAGGATGTGGGTACTCAGCATTAAAAAAAAAATTCATTTGAATCAATTCTACTCAGATGGACCGAACTGGAGCCCATTATCCAGAGTGAAGTAAGCCAGAAGCAAAAACAACAATACAGTATATTAACACATATATATGGAATTTAGAAAGACAGTAACGAGAACCCAACATGCGAGGCAGCAAAAGGAACGCAGATGTATAGAAGACTCGTGGACTCTGTGGATGAGGGAAAGGGTGGGATGATATGGGAGAATGGCATTGAAACATGTTAATTATCATATGTCTAATCAATCGCCAGCCCAGGATTGATTCTCGGGGCTGGTGCATCGAGATTTCCTGGGGGGAGGGAGGAGGGAGGGGGGAGGGAGGGGTTTCTGGAGGGGGAGCATATGTAAACCCATGATGATATCATGACATTGTATGGCAAAAACAATAAAAGGGAGGAAAAAAAAATAGGATGTGGGAAAAGTGCAGAAATGATAAATGTGTATTCTCTGCACAGAAGTAAGTCAAAAACTTCCAGAAAGTATTAGCATACCTCTTCAAGCTACTCCATCCATCTCAGTCTTGCAGAGGTTGCCATTTCAGCTTAATGGAAACTGGTCACCATACAAATATACATATCTATTTGCCAAGAATTTGGTATGAAATAAGAGACTTACCTACCACTTCAAGGCTCTTCCCTGTTCTCTGGCTAATCCTAAGAAGTTTACCAGGACTTGTAAAGGAGAGACACAAAGAATATACAAAAATAAAAAGTGACAAAGACAAAGGTTGAGGTTGTCTGGGTATGCCATAATAGGGTCAAAGTCAAATATTCTGTTTTCTCAGATTTGAACATTTGAAAAAAATTAAAGTGAAATTTAATTAAGGGTTTTCTCTCTAAATTAATGCATCTTTTTGCAGTGATGAAAACGTTCCTTTTATTCATTTGTGTATCTAATGAGATTTGGTTTCCTTTTTTTATTGTTAACTATTAACCCTCAAGTTATGGATTATATCACTGAGATAATGAAATTTAATTACATCTTCAGCTTTTCTTTCACATTTAGTAACAAAATGAAAAACAAATTTAAAAACTAATGAAACCTACTTAAACTTTAGATATAATGTACATGTAAGTTCCTTGGAAAATTAGGCTAAGGTAAACTTAAATTCCTCTTAAGATGTTTATTTCCTTTTGTTTTTCTCAAATTCAGATTGTTCAACATAGAGTTACATTGTATACATGGAGACAAAAAATTATTTTAGATTTGTACTGTACAACAACAAAAGGAGCTCTTAGCAGTACTAATAGTGAGAAACAAGATTAAACTTGAATTTGGGGAATCAGAAGTGTGATATGATTAAAAATAACAATAAAAATAATAAGGATTCTGATCATTATCCAAGAAAGTATTCATAAAGGTGATTAATGTTTTAAAAGTTATATTCAGAATACAACATGACAAAGGGAAAAATCTTTTATCTTCAAATATTTTCTTTTAGAGAAAAAATAATGCAAGGTGAGGGGCTTCCCTGGTGGCTCAGTGATGAAGAATCCACCTGTCAATGCAGAAGATGCAGGTTTGATGCCTGGGTGGAGAAGAAGATCCCCTGGAGGAGGAAATGGCAACCCAGTCCAGCAGTCTTGCCTGGAGAATCCCATGGACAGAGGAGCCTGGCAGGCTACAGTCATGAGGCCACAAAGAGTCGGACATGACTGAGAGACTAAACAACAACAGCAACAGCAAATAAAGGATAACACAGCCACGCTCAGGCAATGCCAGGTGTCTCTCCTTCCCCTCTTCTGGAAAAGCAGAGACATGGGAACAATGAGCCAGATCTACTTCCCATGCAGATGGAGAGAGCAGAGAAGAGGGATGAGGAGCAGGAATCCTGGAGCCAGACACTTCAGAAATCAAGTTCTAATACCAGTACTTAATGGCTGTGTGACTTTGGGCAAAGCCTCATTTCCTTACCTGTAAAGTGGGCATAATAATAGTACTTGCCTCAGTGATTATTGTGAGGGGTAGCTGAAGTGAATATTAAACTGTTAGTGGTACTTTGTAAGTTTTTGAAATTACTACTAAGAATTACAAGCATTTTCTACTCAGAGTGTCTCTGATGCTGACCATCATGTCAGCCCAGCTTAGACTTGGCAAGAACAAGGCAGACCATGAGCAGTTGGCAGTACTGTGTTTAGACTATCCTCTAAGTTGCATTTATGCTGATCTCTTGAACTTGGCACTGGCTCTAAGGTGGGAGATGTCTCAATTTATTGCTGCTTAGTTCCAGAGATATAATTAAATAAAATGTCAAAGATGGATATTCTAGATACTCTGGATACTTTGAATCCACAGCAAAATGCTCTAACTCAGGGATAAATGAAACATTTAGAAAAATCTCTCAGCAACTGGAGAATCTGAATCACAAAGGCAAGTAAAAGGTTGCAACCCATAAACAGAGACAACATTTCAATTAAGAAAGGGGCTAAGTTAATTTAGCATGCTCCAGGCACCACCGAAGTTCTAACTAGTTCCATGGTATTTGCCCAGCTATAAACATGATCACTGTAGTGACATCTAGATGTTATTTTTGAACTATATAGTTTCTGTGCACATGTGGAAATGTTTTTCTCTCCAAGATATAATACTTAATGAAATTCTCAAGATTTTTTCCATTATCTTAGTCCACAATAAAATCAGAGCCATAAATGTGGGAAGTGAGAGTACAAACAGAAAACAAAAATTGGTAAGGCATTTTAAGCCCTGAAAGAGTTCTTAAAACTTTTCTTTATACTATACGGGCCAGGGCTTGCATGATCTATTATTTTATGCTGACTCTGTGTCTGTGCGTGTTTAATCATGAATTTTCTATGAAAAAAATCAACTTCTTATGGATGATATATCATTGTTTGTTTTTGAAGAAAGAATCATGATAACAGTTTTCAATCACAAAGTGTTCATTGAAATTCCACCATGTAAAGCAGTGCATTAGGCAAAAGAATTCAGAGGAAAGTGTTTGCATTCAAGGAGCTTACAGTCAAGTTGAAAAGAGAAAACACTATAGCATGTGAGGAGTCTGATGGTTTTCTCCTCTGTTCCTTTCCTTCTTTCAGTCTGGCACATGCTCATCCTCTTGCTCTGAGTCGAAGCATGCACTTGGGAATGTGAGACAGTGGTATTTCAGATAGATACTATTTTAGATATTAAAGGTGCTATCTTAGAATAAGAGCCAGGAGCCACATAAAGAGTAATAGTGTGTAATACTATTACATAGTAATACTATTACATCTTATATTCTCTAGGCACAAAATTCAGGTGCCTTCGTACCTCCAATCTCAGACCTGTCTCAGAAGAAGCAAGATAGAAGTAACTAACTCACAACTGTCCCAGAGGCTGAGAAGTGGCACTTTTCAGGTCAAACAGAGAGATTCAAGTTACTCAAAAACCATGAAGGGAAAAGAGAAAAGGGAAAAGATGGAGAATCTCAAAGGCAGATGGTTGTTAAAGAACACCAAGTATTGGTCATGAAGATGGCACCAAATCCCAGTTTGAAGAATTCACACCCAGAGATGTGTTGTCTAGAGGAAGCTTCCATTTCTCTCTCTGAGTTGGGACATGTGAAGGAGGGAACAGTCTTGAACATTTTCTGAATTAGATATTACTATCTAACCATAAAGTTGTTTGAAAATAGGCTATATGAAACCTTCAGTGTCACTGTTAATGGGCATAATACTAATAATAAAATAATAGAAAGACAAAGAACTTAGATGTATGCAGCCAAATTTCAAGAAATAAACACTCAGAGAATTAAGAAACCTGTGTGTCACAATCAGAAATATCATCAGTTGAAAAAATGTAGCTGAGACTTGAGGATGAGAAAGATTTAGATAAATTGAATGGGATGGGGGTAGAGGCACAGTTTATGGTAATGGTGCAAATAAACTCAGGAACAAAAATGTAGATGGCATATGTAGACAACAGCAAGGAAACCAGCATGTCTGAATGCGACATTTCTGTCTGCATGAACAATGTCAGAAATAAGACTGGCTGGGAAGTGCCATGTTCTAAAGACATGCAAGTGTGGGCAGAGAACTTTACACTTGTTAAGATAACTGGTATAAAATAACTGGTTTTGGAAATTCTTGAACACTGGAGAGACATGATGGAAGTCAGAGAGACTGGTAACTACAATTAGTATAAATTTGGAAGGAAACAACAGAAAATAAGCCAGCAAGGAGGCTTTTGTAGCAATTCAGGTGTGAACAGAGAGGGATAGACCAACCTGATAGCCATTTCAAAGAAATAACCAACAGGGCTGGTGCTCAGTTATATATAAGGAATAACAGAAAGTTTAAAGATGCTTCCAAACTGAGAGACTACAGCGGTGGTTGGCTTGAAGGTTTTGTTTTTCAGTCACTAATCATATCCAGCTCTTTGTGACCCCATATCTGCAGTACAGCAGGCTTCCCTGTCCTTCATTATCTCCTGGACTTTGCTCAGTCTTGTGTCCATTGAGTTGGTGATGCCATCTACCATCTTGTCCTCTGTTACCCAATTCTCCTTTTGCCCTCATTCTTTCCTATCAGGGTCTTTTCCAGTGAGTTGGCTCTTCTCATCGAGTGGCCAAAGTATTGGAGCTTCAGCATCAGTCCTTCCAATGAATATTCAGGGTTGATTTCCTTTAGGATTGACTGCTTTGATCTCCTTGCTGTCCAAAGGCTTTGTCAGAGTCTTCTCCAGCACCACAGTTTGAAAACATCAATTCTTTGGTGCTCAGCCTTCTTTATGGTCCAACTGTCACATCCATACATGACTACTGTCATGTTTTGTCATAGTTTTGACTATACAAACTTTTGTTGGCAAAGTGATGTTTCTGCTTTGTAATATGTTGTCTGGGTTTGTCATAGCTTTTCTTCCAAAGAGCAAGTGGTGTGAAAATTACTAGTGCTTAATTGTGAGATAAGGACATCAAGTTGAAGTCTTGTCTTTTTGACTAATCAAGTATAAGACTTCCTCAAGTAACTTTATCTATTTGGTTAATAAATAATCTGTTTTTTATTATAATATACTTCAATTACAGTTTTATATAAGCTTCAGTTGTATAACATAATGATTCACAACATTTAAAGGTTATACTCCATTTATAGTTACTGTGAAATATTGGCTATATTCCATGTTGTGTACAATGTATCCTTGTAGTTTATATATTTTATACCAGGTTGTCTGTACTTATTAACCAACCAGTTTTCTCATCTGTAAAATGAGACAACTGGCTTGGGTGATCTCTAAAGCATTGAAAACTTTGTTTATATGAATTTTACTTTAGTTGTCAAATTAGTACTGAACATCATAATGCTGAGCAAGATTTAGAAAACTCATTGTCTTTAGCCAATCAATAATTCTATTTTTTAAAATCTTCTGCTGTTCACCATAGAACAACTTAAAATGGCATTACTTGCTACTGTATTATACAGCTATTTAATAACCAAGGAGCAAAATAACTTCATAAAAATACAAACTACTCTTTTCTCTTTTTAATTGAAGGAAATTTTATACGTTTGGCATGATCCTAGCAAGAATATAAAGTTTGTTCCCATAACTCACTGAGTCCAAGGCAATGGGGATAAAAACAATATCACCAAAAATAATAGTAACTACAGTCAATCAGTTTAGTTGCTTAGTTGTGTCCAACCCTTTGTGACCCCATGAACTGCAGTGTGCCAGGCCTCCCTGTATATCACCAACTCCTGGAGTCCACCCAAACTCAAGTAACTAACATTCAGGTAAATTGGAAAGCAATGTACACACATCATATCTTTTAATATTCAGAACCTGCAAATGAGAGTTAAGTACTAATTTTACTCTGTTATAAATGAGAACAGTTGAGATTTAGCAAAGCCATAATTTTCCAAGTCAGAAAGGTCTTAGTAGTGGAGTTGGAACTATATTCTGAGTCTTTCTATCTGAAATCTTCTTAATTATATCATCCTGTGAGGGCATTAAAACAGATTGTGAGTTCCTCTGAAGGATGAATGGGATTTCTTCACAAATTGAATGAATCTTAAGAAATAGAGTCATGACAAAGCTGTTCATTGTTGGCCTTGCATCCATTCCCCTGCCACCATGCTGTGTTGCTAGAAAAATGAGACTACTTTGAAGCTCACATTAGAGGATAAAATATAAGGTAATGAATCAGAACCCATTGTTTCCTCCTTTATTTGTAGCAGAATAGAACCAGCAAAGGGATATTTCTTCTTTACTGACCTCTGCCACATAGCAATTCAGCATTTCTTGCACCTTCTTTTCCAGCGGCCAGAATCTTAGATGTGCATGCATGCGTGCTAAGTCACTTCAGTCATGTCTGACTCTTTGCAGCCGTTTGGACGGTAGCCCACCAGGCTCCTCTGTCCATGGGATTCTCCAGGCAAGAATACTGGAGAGTGTTGCCATGCCCTTCTCCAGGGGAATCTTCCTGACCTAGGGGTTGAACCTGTGTCTCTTATGTCTGGCAGGCAGATTCTTTACCACTAGCACCATCTGAGAAGCCTGAATATTAGGCATGGGGATGTAATTCACAATGACATGTTTGAAATCTCAACACATTCACTTTGACAATCATATGGTCAGAGTTTATAAGAAAGTTTGTCGGAAAGAACTTTTTGTGTGAAAATAGTTACAACTTCATAGGTAATTACTAATATTTTTATCCACATGCCACAAAAAATTAATGAGTTTCTCAAGCTGTGATATGATTCTTGACCTGTTTATATGAAGCAGGAAGAAAGCTTAATGCCTTCTCCATCAACAGTTTCTGTTTTATGATGAATTTTTCATAATCATGTATCCTGTTGCTTTCTTTTAACTTGTAAAGTGTTGATTAAGGAATATTGAAGTTTTAATTTTGTGTGCTAGAGTTTATTAAAGGTATAGATTTCAGATAAAAGGAAAAAAACAGAGACTAATTCAGAAAGAGTCTTAAAAGTATAATTGGGAAAAAAAATCACATTATTAAGAGTAGATCATGACTAACTGCTCCTTCTGTAAGCTCCAAATTAGATTATTATTTTCCTTTATCATATATCTTATGAAGCATTTGTACATTTTCAGTCATATTTAGAATACACTGTCTTCCTTGGTGCATCAGATGTAAAGAATCTTCCTGCAATGTGGGAGATCTGGCTTCAATCCCTTGTTTGGGAAGATCCTTGGGAGACAGAAATTGCAACCCACTTCAGTATTCTTGCCTGAAGAATTCCATGGACAGCTGTGGTCAATGGGGTTGCAAAGAGTCAGACATGACTGAGTAACTAACACTTTCACTTTTCATATATATATGTGTGTGTGTGTGAAAATATACATCCATATATATAAATGTGAAAGAAACTTCACTAGAGATTTCCCTAGCATGTCCTTTGCTGTGAGGGCAAAACTTAAGAATTTGTTGGTTTTTTCATTTGTTATACAATTTGCTGTGATTGCATTAAGCACCCACAAGGTGTGAAAAGAGTATGAGAAAATGGTACACAAACTTGCATTCCCTTTTGTAGAGTGTACACCCTAGTGAATGAAAAACACAGGAAATAAGAAAGTTCATTCTCTAATTGTGTGTGACAATGGGTGCTTGAAGAACAGAGCACAAGGATCAGTGATGGAGGGGGAGGAGTGGGGAGGTGGTAGTGAGTTGTCAGGGGTGACTTCATTGAAAAGAGATGGATGAAGACAATAGTCGGTTAACAAGGAGAGGGAGCTACAGTGTTCTAGGAAGGGGAGATAATAAACAGGTGTAAAATGTCTGTAAGAGAGAAAGTACTGGAAGTACTTTAGACCAGTGCGGCTGAAGTGCAGAGACCAGATGGGAGCTAGATTAGGGATGCAGGCGGAGAGGAAGCTGTGAATAGGTCACGAGGGGAATGGAAACCACAGTAAGAAAGCAGGAGAGTGATAAAACTCAATTTATGGTTGTGAAAGATCTTTCAATCTGCCATATGAAAAATGGACTGAAGGGGAACATGTTCAGAAATAAAGAAGTTATTTGGAATGCTTTTGTAGAAGTCTGGCAAGTGCAGAAAAAAATGAACACCAGTTTGAGAGAAAAAATGTAGAAAAAGTGAAAGGCAATTTGAGATAGACTTGGTCAGACTTGTTACATGTGGAGATGAGGAAAAGAACCAGTGAAAAAAGATCAATCAAAACATAGGAGGGCAGAACATTTTAATGTTCTCTACATAGGCATATGTATTGGTCAAAACTCAGCAAAAACACCCTATGATATGGACATTTTTGTATTAAAATAAAAAACTCTATACAGACATTGAACACTAATTCTGTATGCTGATTTATTTAGGGGAATGTGTACTGATATCTGCAAGTTACTTTGAAATAAAAAATAAAATAGATTCAATGGAAGGATAGAGGGATGAATAGATACATGAGAAAATAAGCAAAGAAAATATCACTAATATTGTACAAAAGCCTTATAGTTTATGGTAGCTTTATAGAGCTGTTTGGAAACATGTATCAAAAGCATTACAAAGGTAGATTTTTTGACGTAGTTATTCTACTTCTAGAAAGATGTCTTGAGGAATAATCAGAGATACATATAAAGATTTATTACATAATGTTTAGAGAAAGATAATATTTAGTAAAAAGAAAAACAAAATCTATAAATAAGCATGTGAATTAAATATAGTATATCCACTTGATTAAATTCTATTATCCTCAATGTCATTCTGTAGGAAGAAATTTAAACAACCATAAAAAAACCCAAGATATATTTTTAAGTGGAAAAATTAAATTTGTAAAATATTACCCATATTTTGTAAGCACACCTTGTAAATTATATTTAAAACATCATTAATATTTTACCAAAATCTTAACAATTATTAAAAATTACATTATTTTCATCTCTGTATTTTCACTGTTTTCATATTTTCTACAATATTAAATATGTCTACTTCCTTAATAAAAACTAGTATGCGATTTTAAAAGAATTCTGCCATAGTTATTTAAAATTAGATACCAAGATAAACAATATTGTTTATTATATTAGAAATAAGACTAAAATGTAGAGATAGATATAGCTTAGAACTTTAAAAATGTAATCAGAAACAATATTTTTAACTATACAGCTCCTAATTATATGTAGTATAGAGAAGCAAAGAGTCTCCATGAGGTTTTAGAAATAGCCAAGGAGAATTGGTACCAGACAAAGAAGCCAAGAAGATTGTTGGCTGACATTTAAAACCACAAAGCAAAGACAGGAAAATCACTGTTTGCATAGGACAAGTCTTGCTATGCCTGGAGAAAATTGTTTGTATTTTGTTTTTCTATGTTGTTGGATTTTATGTTTTTGTTTCTGTTGCTTTAGTTTTGGTTTTGGTTTCTTTGGTTAAGGTAATTGAAGTTCTATGACCCACTGACCTCCTTATACCATCAAATTAACCTTTGACTAAAAAATGATGGATTTTTTCCCTGTGGTTGATATATTTCTTCTAAGACTCAGATTTCTGGAATTTCTATCAGATAAATTTTAAAAGTTTCTCATAGTAGTCATTAGTATAATGGGTGAAGAATGGAACTTTAGATGAGTTCCTTTATACTACTTTCTGAATAATTAAGCCCAAAGAACCTAAAGAACATTAAAGTATCTATTGACATTGGGCTAAATAGTTTTCAAATTTATGTTTAGTTCTGTGTTATCTGATGCCTTGATAGGTCACTTTAATTGATATCAAAATAAGCTAAATTTTCTGAAGAAAGGAGTGGTTAGCAGTGCATTTGAAAATAGAATGAAAATATTTGAGATTAACATAGTTTGTAACAATGATATAAACTAAAATGAAATATATTAAAACTAGGTGAGAAGTCATATATCTTCACTGTCAGTATCAACTGAGTGTAAACAAGATTGGAGAGTATTGGCTTCAAAATTGTGCATTAAATCCAAAAGTAGGTGACTAAAAATCTCATTATTTGCCAAGATCAAGAATCAGTTGCCAAAAAAATTAATGCCATTTTAATGATACAGGATCAATTGTGTCTAGATTAAATATCTGTTCATATTTCATTAAGACTAGGAATTTTACTTTCCATTTTTGTTGTTCACATTTTTAACAGCTCACTATATAAAACACTACTTAGATGATGAAAGGTTTGTTTTCCACATTGAATATCTGGCAATTTGCATAATTGCCAGAGGAATCAAATAGTAGTGTAATATTAATAAATGTCTTCAAATGTTGAAGAACTTCCATTTTTAAAGTGAATTAACTTCATTCAATGAGGTACCAGAAGGCTAAATGAGCACCAAATAGAGATATTATTAATGTTTCTTTTCAATATATTCTTTTTTCTCTGTGAATGCTTGGATTATGCCTTATTCTTTAATTTCTAGCACTTGGCCCAGTGTCTGTAATATTTAGTCAATATTTGTGAATATTGGTGGAATGAAGAAGTGAATAGAGAAAAATGCAGTTTCCTAATTTAGGCATTATTTTTTTTAACAAAACCATTCACTGGAATATTTTGATCATAAAAGGAGGATTTGTCACATTTAACATTTTTTAAAATTGTACTTATATAAGTGTACAACATGATGATTTACATGTTTTACACATGTAAAACACACTTCAGGTTTTAATATGGTCTTGACTGTACATTAGGTCACTAAACTTATTGGTCCCACATATCTGCAACATTGAACCAGAATAAAACTACTTTAAAGTTAAAAGCAAAAAACTCAAAACAAAACAAAAAAAAAATGGAAGTGATGACAATGTAGTCACTGGAATGATTAAGCAAAATCTACATCACTCTTTTTTTTTTTTTTTTACATCAACACTTGTATTTTTAATAGTTAAAAAAAAAATTATGGTACCTTATAAGTCACCCTCCTCTGGAATCAGAGTAGTGTATTTTCTTTTTTTTTAATATTTATTTATTTATTTTAATTTTCTTTACATTATTGTGTTGGTTTTGCCATACATTGACATGAATCTGCCATGGGTATACATGTGTACAGAAGCTTCAAAAAAGAAAATCCGTGCTTTCACAGGCACCTTGTTTTAAATTCTAACTCTTTTATCTACTAGAAGCTTTCCTTCATTGTCATTTAAATTTGCTCTCATCTTTTCTACCCTAAAACTAATCCTATTTTTGCTACTATCCTATATCTCACCTTCTTTTTGCAGCCTGTTGCCTATAATACCACTATCATATCCACTAAAGCTACTGTCATCATGATCTCTAACAAATTCCTCTTTTTCAATGTATTTGACAGTCTTGACTCCTGCTTTTGAAGCACTCTCTTCCTTTGGCTTCCATGATAAGACATTTTGCATTTTTTTTTTTTTTAGTCACTATCTCTATGACCACGCCTTTCATCCTCCTTTTGGGTTTCCCATTCCTTCTCACATCTTTTCATGGTGGTGGAGTTTATCTGCATTCCATCCAGAGCTTGCTTTTTTCTCATTCTATAGTTCTCCCTCATGAGTCAGTCTCTTATTCCAATTTGTGTATGTATACTGATTCACAGATTTTTTTTTTTTATATTCCAGGTTAGGTAATTAAGCTCTAAACCCAAAGATGTATGTGCTTATTGAACATCCACATTTGAATGACCTCTAGAAATCCAAATACAACATGTCCAAACTAATCCCTTGTTCTTATTGATTTGTAAACTGGTTTTCTTTCAGTAGAAAGAAACCAATACACTTCTCCAAGCCAGAGAGCTAGCTGTTAGTCCTGAATTTACCTATACTTGTCAATCTACCAATTCACAGGTACCTAAAGCTATCAATTCTATCAGCCAAATGTCATCCAATTTATAAAATACACCCTGATAACATATGTCCTTATATCTATAGTGTCCTTTAAGCCTATGCTCTACCAGTTCCTAGTTTAGGCTCCCATTATCTTCTGCCTAGATAGCTGCAATAATTTCCTATCTTATTTTTTTTCCTTATTTTTTTTATTTCCTATCTTATTTCATGAATGATTTGAGTTCATTTTTAACACAGTAGCCAAAGTAATCTTTCTAAAATATGAGAATGATCACATCACTTCCTTCCATCAAATCGTTTTATGGCTATCAGTTTCTTCCAGATTACAGTGCAAAGTAGTTCAGAATTTGGAACCTATGGTTGGATAGCATCCCTGACTCAATGGACATGAGTTTGAACAAGCTCCGGGAGTTGGTGATGGACAGGGAGGTCTGGTGTGCTGCAGTCCATGGGGTCACAAAGAGTTGGACCTGACTGAGCAAATGAACTGAACTAAATTATATTCCTAGAGTCATCTAGTATCTTCCTCCTAGCCTACATATAAACTCTACCCACTGACCTACCAGTCTTAGTAACACCATGCTCACCTTCATGTCTGATATTTGATAAGAAATTTCTCTGCTTGAACTGTTCCTCCTTCCAGGCTTCATGTTACTAACTTTTAAACTCAGGTGCCACTTATTCCAGAAATATCTCCCTGATCTGCCTCCTATATACTCCAATAGCACCCTTAGTTACTTCTTTAGTTCAGTCATTTGTTGTTGCCCTTAGATTATAAACTCTAAAAAGTGGTATGGTATGGTATCTAGTTCAAAGTTATATTTCCACTGAGTAGCACAGTGACTATCATATAGCAGATACTCCAAAACAATCTTTGTAAGAAAAAAGCATAAAAAAGGAATATTTATCAAATAAAGATAAATAAAATCAAAGTTATACAGTCATGAACAAATAACAATAATTTGAGAGAATGAGAAGAACATGGCAAGAATATCTTGAAGACTGTGCAGAGTTTTTAGTTGGAGTTGTGGCCAAATAAATATCAACATCTGAGAAGTGATGAGGTTCAAGAAACTGTCACCTTGATTTGAAGGTACGTAGTATGAAGGAGGGGGAAGGTTTGTCTTTTCCCTGTTCCTTATTTGAGTTATGGTATTCTAGGTTATGCTTCACCCATGGAAAGAAACATTAGGGAAGCTGTAGTGATTAAGAGAGGACACAGGACAGTAAAAAGTCTTAAAACCTTTCCAAACAAGAATGGTTGAAATAATTAGGGCCAATTAGTGTAGAGAAGACAATAGTTGAAGACTGACCCCAAATATTTGAAAAGCTCTCATAAGAGAAAAGAATATTCTCCTCATATCACTCAGAGTTTAAAATTAGTATGAATGAGTCTACATGGAGATGAAATATTTCTCATCAGAGAGAGAAATTTCATATGCCCTCAAGTTTTACAAAGAGATTTTAGAAGTCATTACCATGTCACTAAAATTATAGAAGCATAGGATAGAGGACTACTAAGGGTTCAAACATTAGAGCAGGGATCCCCAACCCCCTGGGCCATGGACTGCTACTAGTCTGTAGCCTGTTAGGAACTGGGCTGCACAGCAGGTGAGTGGCAGGTGAAACCAAAACCATCACCCCACCACCACCTGCGGAAAATTGTCTTCAATGAAATCAATCCCTGGTGCCAAAAAGGTTGGGGACTGCCGCATTAGAGGGTATAGAAAAGGCTCAGGATTGAAGATCAGTGTTCACATTTGAAGGTCTGTCACTAGAATCTTTTACTGTTGTTCCATAAAGATGGCATCAAGAATGTAACATGAAAACTATGTCAGAGTCAATGTTAGGACCAGAATCAGGGAACCACAAGACACAGTAGCAGCATGTTAGTCAATAAGGAGAGAATTGTGCAGGTCAAGCTGGATCCAGAAGACAGAGGGGGGACTGTTAATAAATGTGAGGACTCTGATTCCCAAATTGAGCTTTTAAATCTCAAGAGTATATTGGCTATCATCTGATCCTTCAAAATATTTGACAGTTTCTTCAAATGTTAGGCAGCATAAAAGAGAAAACTTACATTTTAACACAATTACATAACATTAGCACAAGACAGACAAACCTCCATCTGCATCTAAATCTTCCAGTTCTTAGGAAAGGGTCTGAGGGCCTCCATGGTTGAAAGTGGTGTCGTTTTTCTGTAATTCTTTGAAAGCTATAGGTAGAGGGAAGCCAGAGAGATAAAAGGGTGTCTCTCAATTTGAGGGAAATTTCTTGGCTCTGAGAGCTGCCAAGAACCTCCCCAATTGTCCTCAGTCAGATCCACCTAGGAAGTTTTGGATTCAGACACTGCCAAACTTCACATAAGTCAGAGCAGCAGAGTCATCTTTGCCGTTAGTCTTTCCTTAGGAAGAACACTGTCCCTTTAGCTCTTTCACATCTGAAAATTAATCTGTGGAAATAATTTTGGTATCAGATATTCTTGGGAAATCAAACCCTTCAAGAACTGTGAATACATTTATTGGACTTTTACTTGAAAATAACTGTTGGTACCTGGGAAGAAAAGGGATGCCATTAAGAGTGAAGGTGTGTGCCAGGGAAGTGTGTGGATGAGATTTCCCTTTGGGATATGACTGGAGAAAGTGTTCCTGCTTCAAGAGGGCTCTGCTTGCAGCCATCTTGAGTAGATTTTCACTTTGTTTTATGAAAATTATCCAGAGTCTACATGGATTAAGAATCTTTTGATCTGTTTGGACTTCAAGGACACACTATGCCCTGTTTTAGGTGCCAAGTTTGTGTTCTGCTGAAAACCATACTTAGTTTGGCAGTATCAATGCTAACCCAACAGAGAGATTTCCCATTTTTATGAAACACCCACAACAAGTCAACATTGTGGTTTTTAGCATCCATTCACCAAATAACAGAGTAATAAAAACAACATGGGAAGGACTTGAAAGCACTCAAGATATTTTACTCTGACATCTAATACGATTTCAACAAAGTATTTTGTAGCTTAGTTAATATAAAATAGACAAGGAAAATATATTTATTGAGTATCTATCTTGTTCTCAGAAATTTAAGAAAAGTATAGAGTACCTATAAAAAACTGATCTTATTCTGAAAAATCATTAATTTGATGGATGAGAAAAAATTAGCATGCAAAAAAATTTAATTACACCCAAGGCAGTACCTGATACAGAAAGGATTTCTCCTTACTCTTCTTCAATACTTGACAATTTCTTTTCTAAAACACATGCCGAGTCTATCATTTTCTTTCTTAGTGGGTGTCATCAATCATCTTTTACCTGAAATACCTCCTTCATCTGGTTCCTGCATTTCTGTGTTTGCCCTCCCCAGAGAGATCACCACATAGTAAACTAAACATTTTGAAGCACATCCAATTATGCCATTCTTCTTCGCAAGATCCTTCAAAGGATAGCCATTGTATATATGGAAAAAGCCATGATCCTCACCATGCCACAAGGGCCAACAGGAGACAGCACTGCCCATCCTCCAACCTTCTCTTGAGCACCGTCCTCCTTCATATGCCCACTCAGCTCTGGGGTTTTCCTATGCTATTCTTTCTCCTACTGTACTGTCCTGCTAAGCACTCCTTGGTGCTAGATCCTCCCCATCACTTAGAAATCAGCCTAAGTATCACCTTCCCCGAGAGCCCTTCCTTGCACACCGAGTTTGAAGCCCACCTCTGTCACTCTCCACTTCAGCACTTTTAGACACTATTCAGCTTTCCCATTTTGAATGTTTAAAATGAAACTGCATGCTTTGCCTGTACTCCATTCCTTGTCTCACTTAAGATTTTTGAAGCAGGAGCCCTGCTTGTCTTCTCACATGGTTTTGCAGCCCAAGAGCCTGCTCTGGAGTAAGTGCTTAATACATAGGTTGAATGAATGGCTTAATAAATGCACACTCACGTTTTCAAAGGTAACCTGATATTTTCCAAACTATACAATGCTTCATATAAATATAAACCAGATAGTGAAACAGAGATAAGAAGAATTGGGCAATGAATTCAGTATCAGTGAAGGAGAAATGAGGCTAACGGAGGAATGTTGTTAAATATTCTCTTTGCTCGGTGTGTGAAGCAGAGTTTGGAAACACTGGCTGTTAAAAATGCTGAAGAAAAATGTAGGATTACACAGATTGACAGATTCAGTGGCAGGTTAATGTAGAAGAAAGGGCTTGAGCTAAGTCTTGAAAGCAGTGTTAACTGAGTTGGCATGAAAGGATTAAGAAAAATGAGGAGTTAACCATGCAAAACTGCAGAGGCAGGAAACCTGGAATTATATAGCTTCATGAGGGCACTAAGCAGTCCTAACTTCCTGATTTTTAGACATAGCTCTCCACAGAATTAGATTTCTGAATCCTCTGCTCACCTATCTAAATGCCTTGGTTTTATTTTCAAGAAGTTCTTTTCTTAATGTTCCTTAGAACATGCCTTCCTTTGGAGAGGGGGGAGGGAAATCATGAGATACGAAAAAGTCAGAATGTTTTACTCTGTAATCCCTCTCAAAATGTTAGATTTTATTAGAGATCATGTAATGTTTTTACCTCTATTCATTTTATTTAAAAAATTGGTGACATTTCAGAAGATGCCTACATCTGAGAATTACTCATAGCCAAAAAGATCTCTTCGTCATCTAGGGCTCTCCTGTCAATGAAACCAAATGGGAGCAAAAAAGATGTCTGACTTTGTTATTTGATTAATACCACCCCATTAGGGAAAATATTTTATCCAGCCCCACACTGCGGATCTTGAGACAAAACTACACCGGAGGCTAGGATTATCAAAACTGGCCTTATGTACTTCTTTAGATTCTATCCATCCCACCTCTTCCTCCAGCCACTGCTGCAAAACAAGTTCGCTGAACCTTTGCTTAAGTGTCACTTAAGTACATCCTGACAACACTCAATCTCATCTCAGACTCATTTCAGGGCTCTGCTTCTGTCGTGGGGCTTCTCATATGCTGAAGAGATATTCTGGATATTCATCCAGGAACACAAGGAATGTTGGAGAGTTAATGCCCAAAAGCCCACTCTTGACCAATGGGACAAGGGGCTGATGGATAAATGCTTTCTCCTTTTTCCTCTGGTGAATACCTCTGAGGCATATTTCATATGTTTATTCTAAAAGTCACACTGAATCAAGCCAGAGTCACCTATCATGGATAATTAGTAATATATTCTTGTATTGGCTTTTTTGCTTGTTTCTTCCATTTTCTGGCTTATTCCTCTCCTTCCCACAAACAGATCTTTGTCTCAAGCTCTTTTGTAGGGGAAAGGAAGCCAAAGCTAAAACATCTATTAAAACAAAGCAAGAATTCCTCAAATGGCAAGATGCTAAGAATACTCAAAAAGGCCTGTAACCCAAAATAGTATTCAGTTCAATTCAATTCAGTCACTCAGTCATGTCTGACTCTTTGCGACCCCACAGATTGCAGCATGCCAGGCTTCCCTTTCCATCATTAACTCATGTCCATTGAGTCAGTGATGCCATCCAACCATCTCATCCTCTGTTGTTCCCTTCTCCTCTTGCCTTCAATCTTTCCCAGCATTAGAGTGTTTTCTAATGAGTCAGTTCTTTGCATCAGGGGGCCAAAGTAATGGAATTTCAGCTTCAGCATCAGTCCTTCCAATGAATATTCAGGACTGATTTCCTTTAGGATTGACTGGTTTGGTCTCCTTGCCATCCAAGGGACTCTCAAGAATCTTCTTCAACACCACAGTTCAAAAATATCATTTCTTTGGTGCTCAGCTTTACTTTATGGTCCAGCTCTCACATCCACATATGACTACTGGAAAAAGCATAGCTTTGCCTACATGAACCTTTGTTGTGCAAGGAATTCACACTTCAACATATCACCATTGCAAACACTGTTACAGAAATGAATATCTTTTGAGATGGTTATTGGGATGAGAAACGAGCTAGGTTGGTCAGACAAGAGCAAAGTAACCCAAGCAAAGTACAGGGAAGATGGAGTTCTTTAACCAGGTGATATCCTGAGGACTACAGGGTGGATCGCTAAGGGGAACACTGAGAAGAGAGGTGATATGATACTGAACACAGTCTTTATACGTTACTCAATGTTGCCCTGAGTCGGCACAAGATTTGAAACTTGTAACAGCTGGCACTCTGCTGCTTCTTCCCTTTGTTCAGCTTGCTACTGGTTAAAAGCACATGACTTTTCTTTACAATTTAAATATGCCTTAATAATCACTTCATGGGAAATAGATGGGGAAACAGTGGAAACAGTGTCAGACTTAATTTTTTTGTGCTCCAAAATCACTGCAGATGGTGATTGCAGCCATGAAATTAAAAGATGCTTACTCCTTGGAAGTAAAGTTATGACCAACCTAGATAGCATATTAAAAAGCAAAGATATTACTTTGCCAGCAAAGGTCCATCTAGTCAAGGCTATGGTTTTTTCCAGTAGTCATGTATGGATGTGAGAGTTGGACTATAAAGAAAGCTGAGCACCAAAGAATTGATGCTTTTGAACTGTGGTGTTGGAGAAGACTCTTGAGAGTCCCTTGGACTGCAAGGAGATCCAACCAGTCCATCCTAAAGGAGATCAGTCCTGGGTGTTCTTGGGAAGGACTGATGTTGAAGCTGAAACTCCAATACTTTGGCCCCCTGATGCGAAAGGTTGACTCATTGAAAAATACCCTGATGGTGGGAAGGATTGGGGGCAGGAAGAGAAGAGGATGACAGAGGATGAGATGACTGGATGGCATCACCAACTCAATGGACATGAGTTTGGGTAAACTCTGGGAATTGGAGATGGACAGGGAGGCCTGGTATGCTGCGATTCATGGGGTCACAAAGAGTCGGACATGACTGAGCAACTGAACTGAACTGACTAATAATTTCACAAATGACTAAAACCATTCCTTACATGGTGATCAACAGCAAAGGCCGCCATTTTGATACAGGCAACAGAACATGAATTATTGAGGTCATCATAGCAAAACACAGCCTGTTCTACTCATAGAAAAGGGTAAACCTTGCTGATAGACCAGAGAACTTTAGCTCTCTGCCATGCCCTACTTAGCCTCAATAGGATCATAGCTCAACAGTGCTCCAAGGAACTTTGTAGATAAGGAAACAGGGTACTGGTAGGGTAGCAAACATGGTAAGGGCAGGGAGCCAGTTCTTCTGACTTACAAATCAGACTGTTATGCTTTCTCTTATTGGTGTATCCTCTTAAAGGGAAAAATGAATTAGGTTGGAGTGGGTAGCAAGGGCAGGTCTAGGTCATAATAATATATCCTATCTTGGAGAATTTGTTGTTTTCCTTCTTTTATAAAAGTCTTTGCTTTTGTGTTTCATTCATATGACTATTCTTTCCTCTACTTTCTGCAAAAAAAAGATTTTTATTTTTTCACACACATATATACATAATCACCCAAAGTGTTTATGCCATTCATTCTATTCTCTTTAGCAAACACTTAACTCCCAAGCTCTAAGGCTTCTAAAAACATCTTAACACATTATTGATTGAAGACATATTAATGCCACAGGCATTAGTTTCTGCAAAAATCCCCTGGTTAATAGTCTGTTAAGAAGTCAGCACTTTGTGTATTTTCCTATCCCAGCCACCCATAAGCCAAAGATTCTGATTTAATGTTAAGAGAATGCTCTATTGTACTAAAGTAGGTCTTGAAATTTCAAGAGGCTCATTTGTGCCTTTCAAGGCAATTTAATTGCTTTCTTGATATCTTTCAAAAATTTTTCTATGTTTTTCTTACTATTTTTGAAAATTTTTACCCCACATTGTATTCCCTAGGTAAATCAGATATTTTGAAGTATTTTTGCTAAATATTTATTAGCAAATTTAATATATTTGCATGCTATGGGAAACAGTGGTAGAACCAATTTTTCGCATTAATATTATGTAGCTAGTTAACCTAAGGGGCCCCAACAGTTCAAAGCTCACATAAATATTAACTTTAATTCCATTGTTATTTTTACCCACAGAGCTCCTCAATAACTTGACTCCCCGGAGGCAAATCCTCATGAGCACTGTTCAGTTTTAAAATCAGTTCAGAGTTCTGGAATTATTTCTTAGACTCTCTGTTTATTTGGTTCACTAATCCTGATATTTTTGTTGTTTTGACCTCATAAACATGTAAGTGAAACGGATCAGTAAAGGAATTTGGGTATTTATGACCATCATATTTTTCATTTAATTCCTATGTGTATTTTGACTGAAACAAGTAAAACTCCAATTTACAGTCAGCAAATATTTTACAAATGGAAATATCAGAAGAATCTAAAGTGAGTTGACTGGCAAGTCAGTTTTAATTATTTTCTAAATAGAAATTTCAGATCTTTGAATACTTTAAATCCAAAAATTTAATCAAACGAACATTCATTACTCAATAGGAACTTACTGACAAATGTGGGAAATATGCTAAAAGGAAAACAAAGAGCATGTAGAACATGTTATTTTCATATTATTTCCTGATGAATGGTTGATTCAATAAGCATTCTCAAATCCTGTCTTCCTGCTTCTCTTTATGTAATTAGCCAAATACTTGTTTCTCCATCTCCCTTGCTTTTTTTAATAAAAGGGACCATCTTGGTTGGCACCACCACTCTATCCTTCAACCCATCAACAATATAATGAAATCTGCCTTCATTAAACATTCTGTAATTAAGGAGAAAAATTAAGTTCTGTTTGCCTAATCCATTATCAATTGGGTTTCATTTACTGGGTGCACATCCAAACTGCTACACCTTCATATTCAACATACATGCAGCCAGGACCAGTGTTAGCCACTAAAGATCATTGTCCACCACAGACCAGTATGTAAAAGGAAGCTATAGACAACAACAACTGTGCCTAACAATGGGATAGGAATCACCTCCTAACAAACTATTCTATAGTGAGTGAATGTTACTTTATTCAGATGGTATTAATTAGCTGTGTATTAATCATGATGAAATAGCATAGAGATTTTGCCAATGATTAAGCTTTTTCTGGTTTTTTTTTTTTTTGGTTATTTGCTACAATGCAGTTTCCTGTTTGAGTGATAGTTTTCTTTGATTATTGGGAAATGCTAAGAAAAATAATTATCCTTAATTATGCTGGCAGTCAACAGAAAAGATATTACATTGTAAATCTAAATCAAGACACTAAATCAAGTGAGAAGCTTGGGGATTTCAGTTCTTATGCTATTCCAATGCCATAATCAATTTTTCTCCTTTCCCAAATTTGGATAGAAGTGAAGTGAGAGTTAGCTTGATCCCTTTTAGCTTGGATTGCAAGCAGGAAAATAACTTTTTTCCTTTTTTATTGTAATACAGCTGATTTACAATATTGTGCTAATTTCTGCTGTACAGCAAGGTGACTGAGTTATACACATATACACATTTTTTTTTATTCTTTTCCAGTATGGTGTATCCCAGGAGATTGGATATTGTTCCCTGTACTATATAGTAGAAACTTGTTTATTCTTTCTAAATGTTTGTAGCTATTAACTCCAAACTCCCAGTATATACCTCTCCCTCTCTTATTCCCCCTTGAAAACCACAAATCTGTTGTCTATATCTGAGTCTGTAGCTATTTTTCAGACAAGTTCATTTGTGCCACATTTTAGAGTTACGTATATAATTGATATCATGATTTTTTTCCCTTTCTTTCTGACCTACTTCTCTTAGTATGACAGTCTCTAGTTGCATCCATGTTGTTGCAAATGGCTTTATTTCATTCTTTTTAATTCCATTGTATACGTGTACCACATCTTCTTTACCCACTCATCTGTTGATTGGCACCATAAAACTCCTAGAAGAGAGCATAGGTAAAATATTCTCTGACATAAATAGCACCAATGTTTTTCTAGGTCAGTCTCCCAAGGAAATGAAAATAAAAACACAAATAAACAAATGGGACCTAATCAAATTTACACGCTTTTCCACAACAGAGTGTTAGTTGCTCAGTTTTGTCTGACTCTTTACAACTCCATGGATTGCAGCCTCTGTCCATGAAATTCTCCAGTCAAGAACACTGGAGTGGATTGCCATTTGCTTCTCCAGGGGATCTTTCGGTGCAGAGAAACCATAAAAAACAAACAAACAAAAAACACAACCTATGAAATGGGAGAAAACATTTGCAAATGATGCAACAGACATAGGCACCTATACAACTCAACAACAAAAATCAAAAAAATGAGCAGAAGACCTTAATAGACATTTTCCAAAGAAGACACACAGATGGGCAATAGGCACATGAAAAGATGCTCAGCATCATTGGTGGCTTAGGGGTAAAGAATCCACCTACTAATTCAGGAGACACTGGAGATGCATGTTCAATACCTGGATCAGGAAATGGCAACCTGCTCCAGTATTCTTGCCTGGGAAATTCCATGGACAGAGGACTCTGGTGGGCTACAGTCCATGGTGTCTCAAAAGAGTTGGGATACCAACTGAGCAACTGAGCACAAACACACAATTAATTATTAGAGAACTGCAAATCAAAACTACACTGAGGTAAAACCTCAATCTGGTCACAGTGGTCCTCATTAAAGAGTCTACAAATAACCAACAATGGAGAGGATGTGGAGAAAAGTGAATCTTCCTACACTGTTGGTGGGATTTCAAGTAGGTACAGCCACTATGGTAAACAGTGTCAATGTTCCACAGAAAACTAAAAATAGAACTACTGTATGATCCAGCCATCCACTTCCTGGGAATACACCTAGACAAAATTGTAATTCAAAAAGGTACATGCCCCCTTATGCTCACAGTATCACCACTCACAGTACTCAGGAAATAACTTTTATATAGAGGTAAATGGTTATGCTCTTCCCTGGTGGCTCAGATGGTAAAGATCTGCCTGTAATGTAGGAGACAGGGGTTTGACCCTGGATTGGGAAGATCCCTTGGAGAAGGGAATGGCTGTCCACTCTAGTATTCTTGCTTGGAGAATTTCATGGACAGAAGAGCCTGGTGGGCTACAGTCCACAGGGTCGCAAAGAGTTGGACTCAACTGACAGCATTCTGATTGGTGTAAGGTGAAAGCTCATTGTTGTTTGGGCATACCTGGTGGCTCAGACAGTGAAGAGTCTGCTTGAATGTGGGAGACCTGGGTTTGATCCCTGGGTCAGGAAGATCCTCTGGAGAGGAAATGGCAACACATTCCAGTATTCTATCCCTAATCCCATGGATGGAGGAGCCTGGAAGGCTACAGTCCATGGGATCGCAGAGTCAGACATGACTAAACACTTTTCACTCACTATTTCTAATTGGCCATTGTTATGGACTGAACGTTTGTGTTTCATATCTTGAAACCTCATCCCCAATGTAACAGTGTTTGGAGGCAGGGCCTTTGGAAGTAGTTAAGTGATGAGGGTAGAACTCTCATGAATGGGATTAGTTCTCTGAAAGAGGCCCCAGGGAGATCGCTCATCCCTTCCATCAGGTGAGAAGATTACAGTGAGAAGACTGGTCTTTGAGGAAGCAGGTTTTCCCTAGACCCTGAATTGACCATCACCTTGACCTTGGACTAAATGGCTTCCATAACCATGATAAATAAATTTCTGTTGTTTATAAATAAATCACCCAGTCTATGATTTTTTAAAAATTTATTTATTTTTTAATTGAAGGATGATTGCTTACAAAATTTTGTAGTTTTTTGTATGACATTTTGTTATAGCAGCCTGAATACACAAAAATCTATTTTTGCATCAAAAAAAAAAAAAAGAATAAGGTAAGATACAAAGAGAAGGCTCCAGGTGAAGTTCCCTATCTCCATCTGGGAAGAATTAACAGTGACAAAACCACAGAGGCACTATTTTTCTTATCTTTTTCTAGTTTTTTAAAAATAATGTTTTCCTGAACATTCAAACCTCTAGGTTGAATTGGAAGAATGAGTCAAAGCTCAATTTCCTTTTTACCCAGAAGAAAAAGAAACATTCCTAAGTATTAGTTCCCTAGGATTGCCATAACAAAGTTCCACAGACTGGGTGCCTTAAACCACAGAAATGTCTCAGGGTTCTGAAGGCAAAATGCTAGCAGACTTGGTTCCTTATGAGAGCTGTGAGGGGGAATCTGCTCCATGCTTCTCACCTAGTTTCTTGTGGTTTCTGTGAAAATCCCTGATATTTCTTTACTTATAGATGTATTACTCCAGTCTCAGCCTTCAGCATTGCATGTCATTATCCCTTTATTTGTGCCTATCATCATGCTCAAATTACCCTTTTTAAAAGATATGGTCATATGAGGTTAGGGTCCACCCTAATAACGTTATCTTAACTTGATTATGTGGAGATGCTCTTTTTCCAAATAAGGTCACATTCGCTGGGGATTAAGGCTTCAACCTGAAAGACATAATTCAACCCATAACATTATATATACTGAACATAACTGGAGGATTTTTAACAATATCCTTTACTTGTTCAAAGGAACAAATAAAGTCCAATTCTCCAACTGCAGAAACTTCCAAATAATCTCCTCCCTATCCTGCACCTTCAGACTTGAGTGGAGTGTTTAGAAGGCAACATTTATTCCAGCAACTGAGTATGCATGCATACCTATATTTATTCCACAAATTCCATGTTCAGGATCTTAAAAGGAAGTAAAAGAGTCAAGGAGAGATCATCACAGCTAAACAAAAATAGAATGTCTCAGTGCTCAGACTGAGACAATTGTGTCTGACTTTTTGCATCTTGTCTGTCACCTGCCAAGCTCCTCTCTGTCCATAGGATTTCCCAGGCAAGAATATTGGAGTGGGTTGCCATTTCCTCTTTCAAAGGATCTTTCTGACCCAGGGATCCAGCCGACATTTCTTGTATCCTGCATTGGCTGGCAAATTCTTTACCACTAGCACCACCTGGAAATAGAATGTCTGGATGAGTGAAAAATTGTTACTGCAAACATGAAAACATTTTACACCAAAAATGTGCAAAGACAGATAAAGAAATTAAACATCATAAGAAAGCCTTTATGACTGCTTCATATTAAAGGAGAATTCTGTGAAGACTCAAATCTTAGGAAAAAGTACTCAAAAGTGAGGCTATTAAAAATAACAAAGTAACATTTAAAAGAAATAGTACAGAAAAAAGAACTAAAATAGCATTATTACAAACAGATAAATTGAATAAAAATATCTTTTAAAGGACAAGCAGAGCTCAATTTTAATTACTTGCTTGGGCAAAAAGATGTAGAGAAGTAGCAAATAGAAACAAGTGAAAGTAACTAACAGAAAAGTATAAAAATAAAGGACAAAGACCATCCAACACAAGTATAATTGGTGTCTTTTAAAACTGTTCAAAGATATAATAGCTGCAATTTTTCATGAAATGAATCAATACGTTATACGGCACACAGAGTTTTAAGAGAAGATATAAATACATGTTGATGCTAAGTATATTGATGAAAAATTGAGTTATTATATGAAGGGATGTCAGGGTGGCCTTAAATATCTTTTCACCATCATGCCATGCCAGAGAACAACAGAGCAATATATACATTTATAAAAGCCTATGAAATAGAAAGTATAGCAAGAGGTTTATACTAGTCACATTATTTTTTATTAAATCTCAAACTTATTAAAGTCACAGTTTTTCTCAAGCATGAAAGGACTGAGGAAATATAATGTTCAGAATCCTTAAAAAAAAAAAAAACTACTTGATGACCAAATCTGGACAACAAAAATAAATAAAAAATACATTACTAATAATAGATGATCTTTGCTAAAATGCCAATGTTTAACATTTGAATACAGGCTTAAGAATAAATAACCATGGGATCTACAGTAACATAATAATGTTAATTTACAAAACTTAGCAAACAGACAACAGAAATAAGAGAAAAATATCAGTATCAGTTCAGTCACTCAGTCGTGTCCGACTCTTTGCGACCCCATGAACTGCAGCACGCCAGGCCTCCCTGTCCATCACCAACTCCCGGGGTCCACCCAAACCCATGTCCATCGAGTCGGTGATGCCATCCAGCCATCTCATCCTCTGTCTTCCCCTTCTCCTCCTGTCCCCAATCCTTCCCAGCATCAGGGGCTTTTCCAATGAGTCAACTCTTCAGATGAGGTGGCCAAGGTATTGGAGTTTCAGCTTCAACATCAGTCCTTCCAAAGAACACCCAGGACTGATCTCCTTCAGGATGGACTGGTTGGATCTCCTTGCAGTCCAAGGGACTCTCAAGAGTCTTCTCCAACACCACAGTTCAAAAGCATCAATTCTTTGGCACTCAGCCTTTTTCACTGTCCAACTCTCACATCCATACATGATCACTGGAAAAACTATAGCCTTGACTAGACAGACCTTTGTTGGCAAGTAAAGTCTCTGCTTTGTAATATGCTATCCAGGTTGGCCATAACTTTCCTTCCAAGGAGTAGGCGTCTTTTGATTTCATGGCTGCAATCACCATCTGCAGTGATTTTGGAGCCCAAAACATTAAAGTCTGCCACTGTTTCCACTGTTTCCCCATCTATTTCCCATGAAGTGATGGGACCAGATGCCATGATCTTAGTTTTCTGAATGTTGAGCCTTAAGCCAACTTTTTTGCTCTCCTCTTTCACTTTCATCAAGAGGCCTTTTAGTTCCTCTTCACTTTCTGCCATAAGGATGGTGTCGTCTGCCTATCTGAGGTTATTGATATTTCTCCCAGAAATTTTGATTCCAGCTTTTGCTTCTTCCAGCCCAGTGTTTCTCATGATGTACTCTGCATATAAGTTAAATAAACAGGATGACAATATACAGCCTTTATGTACTCCTTTTCCTATTTGGAACCAGTCTTTTGTTCCATGTCCAGTTCTAACTGTTGCTTCCTGGCCTGCATACAGGTTTCTCAAAAAACAGATCAGATGGTCTGGTATTCCCATCTCTTTCAGAATTTTCCACAGGTTATTGTGATCTACACAGTCAAAGGCTTTGGCATAGTCAATAAAGCAGAAATAGATGTTTTTCTGGAAATCTCTTGCTTTTTCAATAAGCCAGCGAATGTTGGCAATTTGATCTCTGGTTCCTCTGCTTTTTCGAAATCCAGCTTGAACATCTGGAAGTTCACGGTTCATATATTGCTGAAGCCTGGCTTGGAGAACTTTGAGCATTGCTTTACTAGAGTGTGAAATGAGTGCAATTGTGTCTGAGCATTATTTGGCATTGCCTTTCTTTGGGATTGGAATGTAAACTGACCTTTTCCAGTCCTGTGGCCATTGCTGAGTTTTCCAAATTTGCTGGCATATTGAGTGCAGCACTTTCACAGCATCATCTTTTAGGATTTGAAAAAGAAAAATAGTGTTTAAAATTGAATTTTTTTTCTTATTTGAAGGATAGTTTAATAACTACTATCTCCAATTAAAACACATGAATTGGAGCTTCACCAGTCCTTCATTTGTTTCCTTTTCTCTCTCTGTTAAATATAATACAAAAATAAATTTTAATAATTTTGCTAAAAGCAGCATGCAAGATGTAATTATATTTTTTACAGAAGTGCTGTGTTATGTCTCTCTCTCTCCATAAGTATATAGATGCTTAGAATATTATACAATTAATATCTGATGGTTGGATAGCATCAGTGACTCAATGGACATGAGTTTTACAAACTCCAGGATACAGTGAATGAGAGGGAATCCTAGCATGCTGTAGTCCAGGGGTTGCAAAGAGTCTATCACAACTTAGCAACTAAACATCAACAGCAACAACTGCATCTACCCTGATTAATTCTAAGTGGAGAAATTTCTAATCTTTTTTTTTCTGTATTACTTCAATTTCTTCTTTAAATGTGTGATATTAAAGCAATAACAACTCTATTAGAAATGACCATTTGAATAAGAAACTAAACAACTAAATAGAGAACAGATGCCACCAACCATTTCTATGTCCTTATTCATTTCAACAATCAAATTAGATTCATTTCTCCCTCTATAGTTCCATAACTTTATAAACTTTGAAGTTTGAAGAATATTATTAGGTTGTTTATTACATGCATATAGATATTCTGTCATAGTGTAGTATTAAATATTCTTGGTTATTGATTCTATGCAGAAAAGTAATGCATGTTATCTGTTTCCCCTGAGGTGAAATCACTTCCCAAGCTTACTTAAGTTTATTTTTGTAAATGTTGCTGCTACGTCATAATGAAATATTGTCAGCCTCCAGCTCACTAAGAGTATAATGCCATCAACTATTAGCTGGCTTTGAGGGAACAAATTGCTAAGGACCTGTCATTTTACCCAGCTATGACTGATAACCTCTAGCAGAATACATGAATGCAAAAGGATACAGTTTGAAAGTGGAGAGTAAGCAATATCTCTGCACAAACAGAGAAAGGAATTTCTATGGGAACACTGTCTACTACTTTGACAAAATTAAAGGTGCTACAACTCCTTATGGCATGTCTGTATGCAGAGTCTTCTTTTCAACTTTCTTCTCCTTGAAGTCTTAGACAAATGTTCAGTTAGCTCTGATCCAATTATAATTGATTCATGTTTATAAATATAAGCTTGACATTGCACATGCTTACCTTTCCTTCCATTGTTCTTATATTTTGAGCAGATTGTTCTGAGGGAACTATAGGTATGTATGAGGTCAGTTTTGTATTTTTCATTGCTACAAAGCTGATCACCTAGTGACCTGATTGCTTTAACCATCGGTGTTGGATAGAGTCTCCAATGCACTGGAAATTCTGACACATGAAGTCAATAAAGAGAAGAAAAATTTAAAAATCCAATATGCACCAAGTTTTATGCTGGATGAAGGCATAAATAAAGATAAATTTCCAATGATCTTGTATCATTTAGATTTTATCTCTCCCATCATCTTAACTCAGAGAGAGAGAGAAAAAGACAAGGTCATAACAAAATGAGTTAACAGAAATTTTGGACATCTCTGAAAAATCAAATATTTAAGAACTTATAAATTGCCTCTGATAAGATTCATTCAAATTCAACATGTTTATTAACTAGGTCCCATTTGGAAGACTCTATGCTATGTATAACATTTTGAATAAAGTGATGAAGAGGAAGACTAGTTTCTTGTGACACACTCAGTACAGAAAATTTGGTAGCAAAATAGAAGACAAGGTAGGAATTCTGAATAAAGCTGTGTGCTGTGTGCTAAGTTGCTTCAGCATGGACTGTAGCTGGCCAGAATCCTCTGACCATGGGACTTTCCAGGCAAGAGTACTGGAGTGGATTGCCATTTCCTTCTCCAAGGGGATCTTCCCAACCCAGGGATCAAATCCATGTCTCCTGTGGCTCCTGAACTGCAGGCAGAATCATCATCACTGAGACACCAGGGAAGCCAACAAAGCTAGAGCTATGTAATTAGGATGGAAAAGAACTTAACAGCATAACTGCACCCTTAAGGCAAAGTAAAAGGTAACAGCAAAAGGAGAAGAAAGAAAAGGTCACATGGAGCAATGGTTGAGCAGGTTTGACTTCACATAAGCAAAAATACTTGGTTTAGCATAGGGATTTTATGAAAGAAAAAAGGGCATACATTCATGAAGCATAATAATGCAAATATAAAGTTGAGTAGCTGACATTACCAGGTAGATCAAAGTTGAAATAGTCACCATCCTATCCTCAAGGTATCTTCCATCTAATGAGCAAGATGATGGGCTTCCCAAGTGGCCCTAGTAGTAAAGAATCCCCTTGCCTTTGCAGGAGATGCAAGAGATGTGGGTTCAATCCCTGGGTTGGGAAGATTCTCTGGAGGTGGAAACAGCATCCCACACAAGTATACTTGTTGGGGTAATCCCATGAACACTGGAGCCTAGTGGGCTGCAGTCTATGTGGTCACAAAGAGTTGGACACAACTAAGCATCTGAGCACATAAATAAACAGATAACTTTGATATGAGGGAGAAAAAAAGGTAAATTGTGAACCTTCCAAGTGGCAGCCCATACAAGATTGACTCAGCTGAAGACAGAGCCACTTTAGGACATCTTGCCTTGCCAGGGTGACCACACCTAACGACTAGTCTATGTCAGGGTATAAATACCAGCGTACTTATCCCAACTTCAGAATTCCCCTTAAAGTTAATCTGAGACCCTTGTTTTCTTTATAGAGTTGCCTTAATAAACTATTATTACCGAGGTTATAGAGCTAATAAATTTTTCAACTGATATACAACATTGACAACTCTACATATCCTCATGACTTAGTATGTTTTGAGGAACAGAAACATCAGGAAGGGAATCCAGCACAGAACCTTAGCTGACTCTCCATGGTATCTCATCAGTCAAGCCAGCAATAGATCTGATTTTGCCATGATCACTGTAGTTATGAGATAGTTATATTGACTTCCAAACAGAAGCCTAATTGTATGCAAAATCTTAGCATTTGATTTTTAAAATTTTTTTAGGATAAGATTAGAATTAGTTTGTAGAAACTGTGTTTTACTCCTCCTTCCTTTCTCTTACTAACCATACATAAAGTTGCTATGCCATTTGCACAATGAGATATTTACTGCTTTGCAAGTTTGGCTTTAGAGGATATCCAAACTATTTATGTTATGAACCTTTCTCAAGATCATTGGTCTTTTTTCTCATAAGAATGTATGATATATTCATACAATGGAATGCTATTCAGCAATAGAAAAGAATAAACACAGCATGGATGACTCTGAAAATTTTTGATGAGGAAAAGAAATGTTATTTATGGTGTGTGATTCTATTTGTATGAAATTCTATAATAGGTAAAATTAATCTCTGATGGGAAAAGAAAATCAAAACAGTAGTTGCCTCTAGAGGGAAATGCAGGGACTGAATGGGAAGAAGCACAAGAAAACTAACTAGAGAGATGGAAATATTCTTTATCTTGACAAAGCTTGTGGTTTCATAGATATTTATATATTTACCAAAGTTCATCACATTGTTTGCTTAAGATTGGGCAATTTGCTCTATGTAAATTTAAACTAAAAAAAAAACCTATAAACTAATATTGACTAATTAAACTTATGCATTCTTAAATGTTCAGGGGTGAAGAGTACAAATATCAGTAACTTACTTTAAAATGTGTCAAAATGAGATAGATTGATGGATGGAAAGAGGAATGATGGTTGGATAGATATGTGGCAAGACTAATAGAGCAAAATGGTTATTTTAGACTCTAGGTTGTATTCAAATCAAATTTCTTGTATCTTTGAAATTTTTCATAAGAAAATGTGAAATAAAAGTGACAAATGAATATGAAAGCTGATTTTAAAATTTAATGGTGATTGGGCTTCCCTAGTGGTCTATGGTAAGGAGTGTTAGCTTGAGCCCTGGTCAGGGAAATTCCACGTGCCGCCAGGAGCATGTAGAAAAAATAAGCAAATAAAAGTGGCTGCAGTAAATGACCTTCTAATTTGAAATTCTCCTACTCAATATATTTTCTGTAGTGTTAGAAAATAATTTTTTAAATGGCAAGTAGAAAAAAGAGCAATGAAAGAAAAAAGCATTTTAAACTGCTATAAAAATATTGACTGCCATGAAATGGAGTGATTCTTTACCCAAAATTTTCAGTAAAACATTTTTAACCATGGAAGCATATCTGATTTACTATATATAAATAAGCATTTACACTTAAATTAAGCTCATAAAATTTTAAAGTTGGAAGAGACCTTAGCAATCATCTTCTAATCCTCTAGTTTTAAAGATATTAAAACTGAGATCCACAGGGACAGGAGGTTTACTCAAGGTCAAGCAGCTAGTAAATACCAGCGTTGTTTACAAAAAAAAAAAAACTTTGGGAATTCTGATTCATTTCCCTTTGATGTTTTCTTATGCTATTGTGAGATTAAGACAAGCATCTTAAACTATCTGAACAGCCATCTGTGAAATGGGAATAATAACTCCTGTTCTGCTATTAGGACTTTACAGGAAATATCAGTGCACTTTGGATTGTTCGTAAAACTGAGAAACTGAAAAACCACTTGTTGTTTTCAATTTGTGTGTAATAAATCAAGGAGATACGTATCAGTGAATTCCAAAAGAGCACTCAGTTACCAGCTGTGATTTAGCCTATTATTTCTCATAAAATATGCATAAGTCAGAATGCAATAATCCAATGACTATGAGAGAGAAAATACATATTGAAGTAGAGCAAGCAGGGGCTAGAACACACTTCAATTCAGTTCAGTCACTCAGTCATGTCTGACTCTTTGTGATCCCATGGACTGCAGCATACCAGGCCTCCCTGTCCATCACCAACTCACGTAGTTTACCCAAACTCTTGTCCATTGAGTCAGTGATGCCATCCAACCATTTCATCCTCTGTTGTCCCCTTCTCCCACCTTCAATCTTTCCCAGCATCAGGGTCTTTTCCAGTTCTTCGCATCAGGTAGCCAACGTATTGGAGTTTCAGCTTCAACATTAGCCCTCCCAATGAACACTCACACTGATCTCCTTTGGGATGGGCTGGTGGGATCTCCTTGCAGACAAAGGGACTCTAGAGAGTCTTCTCCAACACCACAGTTCAAAAGCATCAATTCTTCAGTGCTCAGCTTTCTTTATAGTCCAACTCTCACATCCATACATGACTACTAGAAAAACCATAGCTGATACTTGGAATTTTCTTGATAGTTGATGTTTTCTTTTCAATATATCTTTGTCAAGGCAGTACATGTCAAAGAAAAGTGATTTCAATCAAATTTGAAAAATGTCACATCATCTCCTCTCCTCAGGTAAACTGCAAGCACTTGGTCAGAATTCTAAAACACAAGGTATGGAAGATGGTGGCCTTGGAGGGGAACAGCAGCTGATTCATCTCAATATTTATAGTACAGGAAGAAAAGAGGGATAGAGAATTGTTAACTCTAAAGAACGTGTAAGTCTGAGTGTTTTGAGTTTAATCAGGGAATAGAGAAACAATTTCTTCTTTGGTTAGTTGCTCAGTCGTTTCTGACTCTTTTGCGACACCTATGGACTATAGCTATGGACTATAGCTTGCCAGACTCCTCTGTCAATGGGAATTCCCAGGCAAGAACACTGGAGAGGGTTGCCATTTCCTTCTCCAGGGGATCTTCCTGACCGAAGGTTTGAACCAGTGTCGCCTGCGTGACAGGTGGATTCCTTACCCCTGAGCCCTCAGGGGACTGGTGGTTGTAAGTATCTGTATGTTTGAGCATGTGTAAGGAAACATACCTACAAATTGAGTTCCTAGAATTCTGCAAACACTCTCCTTCAAAACCTTTAAAAATTCATCTCCTTTTAAATTTCCTATGTAAAAAGTGTAAAGACTCTTTTTTGTTAAGACTGCCTTGCTTCAATTTTTAAATTGAGCTTAAAAATTATAAAGAAGTAAAAGTATCATCTTTTTACAGTTGAGTTTATTGTCTTATTTTTAAAAGGTAAAACCTCAGATAAGTAGAAAACTGCATAATCACTAGCATCCGAATTCAGATATAATGTGATTATTCTTGCATGGCATGATTACTGGTTGAAGAAAAATTTCAAATTTATTAAAATGACATAACCTGAACAACTAATTACATTACAATATGCTGCTGAGGAAATACATGAAGTACTTTCAGCTGTAATTAGAAATGTTAATTTCTTTTTTATTTGAATTATAAATGATGGAAAGAACTAAATCAAATGGCAAACATACAGGACTCTTTCTAAATTAATTTTTTAATGAAAATAATTTATTACTGTTATATTTGCTCTTGAAGGGCATTGTGACTTTCTTGGCTTCACTGTTTAAGATTTTGCGAGTCTGCACTCTTCCATAGTTTATAATCACCAATTTTTTCATCTCCAAAGAAATCAGAAAATGTGAAAATGACTTTAATCTGGTCATTAAAGTGGTACATTTTGTGTTAATCACTCAGTCATGTCTGACTCTTTGTGACCCTATGCACTGTAGCCCTCTAGGCTCCTCTGTCCATGGAATTCTCCAGGCAAACACACTGGAGTGGGTAGCCATTTCCTTCTCCAGGGGATCTTCCTGACCAAGAAATCAAACCCTGGTCTCTTACCATGCAGGCAGATTATTTACTGTCTGAGCCAGCAAGGGAGCTCTATTTCCATTAAAGTGAAGTTTATGAGTGAGTTGCTCATGTCAAGTTTCTTTTAGAGATCTTTAATGTTAGTCTCACCTCTTTGCTAGCTGGTTCTGATGTGTCAGGAAAATTAACCCAATGCAACCATGCATAATACGTTGAGATAAGGGATTCTTGCAGGCAGTAAGATCAGTTGGGAAGCCCTCTCAGAAGTTCAGCTGAGAGATAATTATGTCTAAATTGGCATTGCAAATAGAAAGGAATTCTGCTTGAGAGATATGGAAGAGGATAATACAAAAGGACATCAGGACTGTGGTGAAGAACTTTTTCTTTAAAGACAAAATTTAATAAGGTATAAAGTGAACAGAAATACTGTTAGTGGATAAAGACTCAAAAAAAATGTTTTCTCATGATTGAGAGAATAAAGAAATGTTAGTTCAATCTTGAGCTTAAGTTGAGAGTTTGAGATCCTTACTGGAATGTATTGAAAATATTCCACAAGCAAATGACAGTGGAAATATAAGGACAGAGTGTAGGAGATAAGTTAGGACAAGTGCTAAATTTAGTAATCTGCATCCGTACTTTTCAATTTTAATGTGAATATGAATCCTCTGGGATTTCAAAAATGAATTTTTTTCTCAAAGGTCTGAGATGGGCCTTGAGATTCTGTACGTCTGATAAGCTTCTAGGTGATGCTCAAGTTATTGGTCTAATGCCCGTGCTTTGCATAGTAACTACATCACTTGTAAATTAAAAAACAAACACATAAATGGACAAACAAAAACAATGCCGTGTTCTAACCCCAGGAAGTTTAATTACATTTTTGGTTTAAAGTAGCCTGGGAACTACGATTTATCTCTCAAAGGCAATTCTAATGTGCCACAAGTTTTATCTGATGTCAAAGTGATAATTTGAAAGAGATAAAACCATCATTTAAATGGGTGTATAAAAAGGAAAAGTAAGACCATGAAGAAAAAGAGCTTCTAGAATCATGAGAGGACAAAAAGACAGGTTTTATAGTAAGCTAAACCAGAAGAGGGTAAAAGTCAAGTCAGAAGAGAGAATAAAAGGTAACTAGTATTATTAAATACTCTAGATATGTTAAAAAGACATGAAGCCATAGTAAATGATTAGATTTATTCACTGAGAGGCTGATGGTGGTCTTAAAAGTTTTCATTTGGTGTTCCAGGAGAGTTATCATCTTTATTATTGAAAAAATAAAAACTCTGAATTAATTAGGAGAATGCTTATTATTTAACCCTAATTAATAATAAAGGAAAATATGAAGTAAAAAAGCATATAAAAACCCAAATTCTGTTACACATAAAATCACTAGCATCACGATTTTTTCTGTTTCATTCAGAATGTTCATTCTTTATGTTAGACAGGTGATAGACTCATCATAGCTAAGCAGATGAACTAATTTTATCAATATATGATCATAAATTTAACACTTCTACAATTCAAATATTAACATTGAATTTATCAGTAGATTAAAAAGTAAGATCTCCAATATTTTCAGATAAACATTAAAACATATTATTGCCTTCAAATGTTTATATAGAGTTAATAAGATTATAGAAATTTTAAAGTAAAAGTTGTATTTCTTGTTTGATGCATATGACATTAGGTCACATTTATTGAATCTTTGAGAAAAGAAATGAAAAACTTAGCATGCTCATTTCCTTCTACTTCACTTCCTTCCAATTTTTAATGATATATATTTTTATATATTGAGATTTATTATATTATATGCTGTTCTTTAACCATAATAAGAAAGGTTTTCATCTAAAATTTGTATTTAAAAAAATTCAATACTCACCAGTGGTTTGTTACTATTATTACTTTTTTTTCTTCTTTAATAAAAATATATATCATGATTACTTAAGTTTCACTGTACTGTTATTTATGTACTTGTTTGTTTAATTAAAAGAAGTCTTCCTGGGTGCTATTCTCTGAATCCTTGTTTGCTTACGTGTTGCTGATTATCATTATACTTGAAGGGAAGTTTAACTGGATATAAAATATATAGGCTATGTTTTTGTTTTCCCATGTAGAACTTTGTAACAAAAATAAAAATGCTATTCAATATTTGTTGAATGTTTGTCAAAAAATGTATATTTATTATCCCCTTTAATTCCTATAGTGACAGTATTGTGGTAGGCTGAATAATGGTCCCCAAAGGTACCCAGCCCCTAATCTCTGGAACCTGTGAATGTTACTTTATATGTCAAAAGAGTCTTTGCAGATTAAATTAGGGATCTTGCAATGAGATTACCCTAGATTATCTGGGTGGGCCCTACATGTACATCTAAGTATCTTTATAAAAGGGAGGCTAAAAGAGATAAGACAACACAGAAAAGAAGGCTGTATGATGGAAACAGAAGCAGAGTCAGAAAGAAAGATGCCACACTGATAACTTTAAAGATGTGATGAAGGCACCATATGCCAAGGAATGTAGCTCTAGAAATGGGCAAAGCAAGGACACAGATTCTCCCCAGAGCCTCCAGAGGAACACAGCCCTGCCAACACCTTGATTTTGGGCTTCGTGAAACCCATTTCTGACTTCCGACATCCAAACTAGAAGAGAATAAACTTGTGATATTCTAAATCCCTAAATTTGTGGTAATTTGTTAAAGTAGCCATAGGAAATGAATACATCTCTAAATTAGACATAGTTATTTTCTTAGTTTGGGCTGCTATATGGAATACCATAGATTGAATGACTTAAACAAACATATAAATGACTTAAACAAACATTTATTTCTTATAGATTTAGAAACTTAAAAGTCCAAAATCAAGGTGCCAGACTACTAGGTTCTTGGTGAGAGCCCCTTTCCTGATTTGCAGGTGGCTGAGGGTGGAGAGAAAATTTAGGCTAGCCATCTCTCTCTTACCTCTTCCTCTAAGGACATTAATTCTATCATGGGAACTCCATCCTCATGACCTAATGACCTGCTTTATTTCTAAATACCATCATCAGGGAATTGGGATTTCAACATGTGAACTTTCAGGAAGACACAAACATGAAGTCTATAACATTTATTATTCTGATTTTACAGATGAAGATTCTCACATATAGAGAAGTTAACTATCTTGCCTAAAGCCACATGACTTCCAAGTGATAAGAAGCTGGATTTGATCACTGGTGCTGACTCTGATGCCTCCACTGTTAACAGTAACTATGGCTTGAGTGTTGTGAAGGAGCCTCTTTGTGATTTTATCCTTTCAATTTTAGTCTCTTTCAGGGCATTTTAAGGGGCTACTGAGCTTTTCTTTTTAACCTAACTTTTGCTCCTGATTTGTAGCATAATAAATGATCTAAGCTTAAAGTGAGTACATTATTTCAGGCATAAGACTTCTTCATTCAGATATCATTAACATCCTGTTTGTGAAATTATCAAGCATTATATTAGAATGCTTTTGTTATTAAGAAGAGGTGGCAAGAATACACAGAGGAATTATACAAAAAAGATCTTCATGACCCAGATAACCATGATGCCAGACATCCTGGAATGTGAAATCAAGTGGGCCTTAAGAAGCATCGCTACAAAGTCAGTGGAGGTGATGGAATTCCAGTTGAGCTAATTCAAATACTAAAGATGATGCTATAAAAGTGCTACACTCATTATGCCAGCAAATTTGGAAGACTCAGCAGTGGCCACAGGACTGGAAAAGTCCTGCTTCATTCCAATCCCAAAGAAGGGCAATGCCATGAATGTTCAAACTACTGCACAATTGCACTCATCTCACACACTAGCAAAGCAATGCTCAAAATACTCTGAGCTAGGCCTCTACAGTACATGAACCTTGAACTTCCAGATGTTCAAGCTGGATTTAGAAAAGGCAGAGGAACCAGAGATCAAATTGCCAACATTCATTGGATCATTGAAAAAGCAAGAGAGTTCCAGAAAAACATCTACTTCTGCTTTACTGAATACACCAAAGGCTTTGACTGTATGGATCACAGCAAAGAGTGGAAAATTCTTTAAGAGATGGGAAGGTATTTCCACCTTACCTGTCTCCTGAGAAATCTGTATGCAGGTCAAGAAGCAACAATTAGAACTGGCCATGAAACAACAGACTGGTTCCAAATTGGGAAAGGAATAAGTCAAGGCTGTATATTGTCACCCTGCTTATTTAACTTATATGCAGAGTACATCATGTGAAATACTGGATTGGATGAAGAGAAAGCTGGAATCAAGACTGCCAGCAGAAATATCAATAATCTCAGATAAGCAGATGTGACCACCCTTTTGGCAGAAAGTGAAGAACTAAAGAGCCTCTTGATGAAAGTGAAAGAGGAGAGTGAAAAAGTTGGCTTCAAGCTTAACATTCAGAAAACTAAGATCATAGCATCTGGTCCCATCACTTCATGGCAAATAGATGGGGAAACGATGGAAACAGTGAAATACTTTGTTTTTCTGGGCTCCAATATCACTGCAGATGGTGACTGCAGCCATGAAATTAAAAGATACTTGCTCCTTGGAAGGAAAGCTCTGACCAACCTAGACAGAATATTAAAAAGAAGAGACATTACTTTGCTGACAAAGGTATGTCTAATCAAAGCTATGTTTTTTCCAGTAGTCATGTACGGATATGAGAGTTGGACTATAAAGAAAGTAATATATTTATTGATTTTTTAAAAAATCATTTTTGTGATTTGTTTTATATTCCATTAGTTTTAAGTAAAATTTAGCAATTATTTTTTGTCCATTTGTATATTTTTTGAGATTTTTTTATTCATATCTCCTTCTATGATTTTTCACTCTTTATTGCAGTTTTCTCTATATGATATTCACTTTAGGTTTGTTTTCTTACTGATTTTAAAAACTCTTGTTCAGTCACTCAGTCATGTCCGACTCTGCGACTTCATGGACTGCAGCATGCCAGGTTTCCCTGTCCTTCACCATCTCCTGGAGCTTGCTCAAACTCATGTCCATTGAGTTGGTGATGCCATCCAACTATCTAGTCTTTTGTAGTCCCCTTCTCCTACTGCCTTCAATCTTCTTCAGCATCACAGTCTTCTCCAGTGAGTCAGGTGTTCACATCAGGTGGCCAAAGTATTGGAGCTTCAGCTTCAGCATCAGTCCTTCCAATGAATATTCAGGACTGATTTCCTTTAGGATGGACTGGTTTGATCTCCTTGCAGTCTGTGAATTCAAACAATTCACAAAAAAAAACCTCTGTGTATTCAAATAATTTATACATATTTGCCTATATGTGTATTTCAGATACTTTTCTGGTAGATCACGTCCTTGGTGTTTCTTATGACATTTTAAAGAACTGTACCACTTTTATGTACTCAAATTTATCATTCATTTACTTTACCATCCATTCACTTATTTTCTTCTAAAGCTATAGTGTTTTGAACATTATTCTTGAAATGAATTGATACATTGTTTAAGCCATTGTCTAGGTTTTATAACAAGATGATAGTGAAGTCACTACTTAAATGCTCTTTTGAACACTTAGACTTGCTCTATCTATAAGCAAAGTCTATATTGTTAATCTCAGATACCATGTCCATCTTCCCTGGTCACAAGCAATACTGTGGGATTGCTATAGTTGAACTGGTTTGAATCCATTGTTACTACTACTAAAAAATAACAGTAACATCAATACCTATTAACTGTGAGCATCATGTTAGTGCTAGCCCCAGCAAAAAGAAAATACATGTACTAATGTACATTGGCAAGTACATGAGTCAGATTTCTGATTTTACTCCTCAATAACCCTCTTCTTGATTAACTGCTCATCACCATAGTATGCAAAGGCTGATATTCTAATATCCCCCTAGTGCAATCCTTTCCACTTAACACCAAATGTTTTCCTCTCAGTGAGCTATCATTCATTAAAAAGATTCAGTGTCTCAATTTAATTAAAAGTTAACTGACCAAAATATAATTAGACATTGCTTTGAATGAAACATTGAAAAGTTATTACCTTGGAATTTTAATTATTTGAATCAAATATCAAATTGTTTTGTTAATTCACTCAATTACTAATCAAAAATCAGTTGAGTGTTTGTTGGGGTTAGGAACTAATTTTGTTGGATTTAAAACTAAGTGAGATCGTGGGGCTACATTGACGAAATTAAAAATTTATTTGTGAAAGAGAAAACAAAAAGTATATTGTGAAGTGTTCTGTAAAAATATGATATAATAAATGAAAATGGGAAATTAGAACAAGTGTAACACTATCAACAAGCAGAGAAAGAACATATATACTCAAGTTAGGAAAAATTACCCAGAGAGCCTAGCTATTACTAATGTAAATAGGAGTACAAATTTATAAAATGAATTTTAAGTGTTCCTGTGGCACTCATTATATACATCTGACCATACTCCTTCACCTGGGATTATGCATCATTACAGCTAAGCTCAGTTTCAGGGATGATTTATAAAACAGTGACAGAGAAAGTAAACATCTGCTTAGCCTGTTAAATAAGTGCAAACAGTCTGGCAAACATAACAATGACAAATTTCAGACTCCCATTTAGTTAATACTGAAATTCATTCTGAAGATTTCTTAAAAGCTGCTTGGGAAAACTGAAGATACCATAGTAGTATCATAAAGAAGACTTTTTGTACCAGAAATATTAGGAAGAGATGAAGAAGGCCAATACCTTCTATAATCTATTTATGTAAACATCAGAGTAGGACCTTCCTGATGGCTCAGTGGTAAAGAATATGGCTGCCGATGCAGGAGACTCAGGTTTGATCCCTGGGTCAGGAAGATCCCCTGGAGAAGGAAATGGCCACCTACTCCAGTATTCTTGCCTAGAGAATCCTATGGACAGAGGAGTCTGATGTGCTATAGTCCATGGGGTCACAAAGAGTTGGACATGACTTAGCAACTGAACAACAAGAACAGAG
The DNA here is from genome assembly GCA_007570785.1 of Antilocapra americana. Lineage (NCBI taxonomy): Eukaryota > Metazoa > Chordata > Mammalia > Artiodactyla > Antilocapridae > Antilocapra > Antilocapra americana. Next base: position 18,240,069 of record ML661338.1, read on the forward strand.
TTGATCAGTTTGCCCCCAGACAGCAAAATAGAGCAAATTCTCTGTACTATTCAGTGTTGTATTTTAGTTGCTATAGGCAACTAGATGGTAGGCATAAAATCTCTGGAGGTTATGCTTAATTACCCTGTGATGCCCTGTAAGGCCTTAAATTGCATAAACCTATGGAACTACTTCCTTTTTCTATTGCTGTGCAATGCTTATTTAAAAGCTAACCTTGTAGATAAGTGATAAAATTCAGATTCTATATTATTGCAATTGTTTTCTTCCTGGGGAAGGACTGGTAATTTGTTCTGATACTGACATTTTATCCTAATGTCTGACTTACTCAAACTCAAATGAGTTTTTAATCTCATTTCAGAGTTAAGCTCTGACTGTATACTTTAGTGGCTTCGCTTTTCTTTCACAGGAGAATTTCTTACTTTATGAGTTCATTTACAGCAGCCCACAGACTGCTTATAAAAATAGCCATTCTCCTGAATGCCTTCTAGAAAGGTTTGTTGAGAAAATTCAGGCCCATCAGCTATAGTCATTGAGGCTTATGAACACAGTGAGACAGGAAGCCATGATTTCAGGAATTTAATAAGCAGTACTTCTGACCTTTCATTTCCCCTCTTGGAATCTTTGTCTACCGGATGATTTAATAGTTGTCACCACCTTGGACTCCCAGCAAGCCTGCCATATAACTATAGCCATGACCTTTGACTGGTACACTCATTTACTACCAGCTGAGATCTATAAAACTGGTGAGTTACAGTCCATTTCACCAAGCAACAAACTTTAGCATCAACAGTAGTGCTGAGGGGAGACTTGAAAACAGCATTGCTTTAACTCTCTAGCCATTCAACCATCCAAAGATAACCCAAATAAACAAAACAATATGAAACAACCACATGCACCTGATAGATGACTTTCCAGGATAAGTTTCCTAGCCTCCAACCTTCCATTCAGATTAATGTCTGCAGGAACTCCAAAAGAAAATTCTGGAAACATCGTTGGTTAGTACTTCAATTATTTTAATATTTTGAGTTAATTGAAGAAACTGATATTTATTAAAAGAAAAGAACTTTTCTGTTTGCCTTGTTTAGTTGCTAAGTCATGTCCGACTCTTTGTGACACCATGGACTATATCCTACCAAGCTCCTCTGTTCTAGAGTGGGTTGCCATTTGCTCCTCCAAGAGATCTTTCCAATCCAGGAACTGAACCAACATCTCTTGCATTGGCAGGTAGGTTATTTACCATTAGTGCCACATGGGAAGCCCCTGCACCCCACATTCATTGCAGCACTATTTACAATAGCCAAGATACAGAAACAATTTATTGATGTATGAAAGAATAAAGAAATTGTGGTATATACATATATATGTATATATATATACATATACACACACACATACAGTAGAACATGATTAAGCTATAAAAAAGAATAAAATTTGTTATTTGCTGCAACATAAATGGACCTTGAAGTCATCATGCTAAGTGAAATGAGTCAATCAGAAAAAAAGACTCCTATCACATCTCTTATATGATAAATCTAAAAACAAACAAGCAAAAAATCCACACAAACAAAATAAATACCAAGTTCATAGATATACAAAACAGATGGGTGGTTGCCAGAGGTGAGGGTTAAAAGGTAAGAGCTTTCAACAGGTAAAAAGAAAAAAAGGAAGTACACACACAGAAAAAGAACTGAAGTTTCTTTGCATTTAAAATATTAAGGAGACTAGTCTGTAATCTTTTAAGAAGCATGGACTGAGACTATTTTGGGTAGCAATTACAGCAGCTTCCAATCCACACTGTTTACTTGAAAACTCTTGTTAAAAAAACAAAAATTTAAACATACACTTACTCCATATGATCCTTTAGTCCCACTCCTAGGCCTTTGTCCAAAATAAATGAAAACAAGTCCACACAAAATCTGTCTGTGAATGTTTCTAACATCTTTTTGATAATTGCCAAAAAATGAACATAAACCAAGTGTCTTCTACTAAATGAAAGGAACTCTAGGCTGTGAAAGCCAATGAAAGAAGAAACACACATTTGCACACAGCTGTTGTACCAGTCCAGCTTCTGAAACACACCTGGAACTGGCCCAGCTAAACGAGCCCACTGACTGAGGCTGGAGTTCCTGGCGCAAAGCTGTGAAGGATTCTGTATTGGGTACATAATTCATTCCCTAGGCCTCTTCCTCAATAGTCTCTGGTGATCCTTATGTGACTGCAGTTTTGGGGTGAACAGGAACTCAACTGCCAGATCCTTCCGGAGATCCCTGACTCCCGTCTTATGACAAGCCCTGTGCCATGTGCTAGGCTGCAGGGCAGGATAAGAATGCTCAGGAATTGTCACAGTCGGGTGGGGATTCTGCTTCTCAAGGGGAATGCTTAAGGTCATCTCCCCCACTCTTCCCACAATCTGGTTAATTTCAAGGTGGGTGGGAGATTATACAGAGACATGAGCAATTATTTTTAAGGACTGAAGAAGAAAAGGTGTCCGTGGAGTGTACGTGCATTTGTGTGCAGCACAGGGTAGCCAGAGCAGGCATTTCCTGTGTAATATCCTGTTTGCCCATTTAATCCCATCTCAGTATCTGCTTCTTAGATGAACTAAAAAAAAAAAAAAACCCAAGCATTTGTGATACTTACATGAGCATGAAATACTCTTTAACTGCAGACTGGTCTCGTCCATGGGTTCAAGCCATCAATAGATATACGTAGACAACGAAGACGAGTTGCATTGTCAAAACTCCATTTCCGAGTTCACCAGCTTTGAATGGGTCCCAGGACGATTTAGTAATCTCGACTGAAGCAGATTCATCACAGTAGTTGGTGGATGGGGGTGAGTGAAACTCAGGTTGGAGCAGTGTAATGAATAATGTGATGTCAGCAAGTGGAGGAAAGGAATGTAGGTGATTATCTGGAGACATTTATGGAGAACTTTTGCTGGTGAGGAATATGAAGGAAAAATTTTGAAATATTTAGAGAACTACCATAATGGAACACAGAGACCCAAATGCTGTTGAAAAATGACACCAATAGACTTGCTTCTGATGCAGCATCTCCACAACTCTTCAATTCATAAAAAATGCAATATCTGTGAGACACAACAAAATTAAGTATGCCTGTAGGCTTCTTACACCTGTAGGAATATAGGTAGGGTGTTAGCCAGAGAGGAATACACTTTCTTAAAGAGAAATAGTGGTTCTTTCCGGACAAGTGGGTTAATGGGAGTGCTTTGCAAAGTTCTATGGCTGTACTAACTGTTTAGGTTCCTTTTGTCACCCACGCCTTCTACATCCAAAGACAAAGAGTTCCTAGGTCATGAATCTTATAATGGTGGATTTTTACAGGTATCACTTTCTTCCAGGTGAAGGTGATCATAGTGAGCATTTCTTATGTGCCAGGTACTTTGCTAGGCACTTTACAGGAATCAAATTATCTATTGTTCCCAATATCTTCAAGAAACAAATGTTATTCTTCATTACAGAAGAGAAAATTGAGGTCAAGAGAGATTAAACAATATATGTAAAGTTAGGTACATTGCAGAACTAGGTTTCCATCCTAAGTTCATGGTATTTACTACTAAGCTCTGCTTTTTATGATTAGAATTGTCCTATGAAACATATTCTGGGTAAGTTTTGATCTGCTTTTTAATAACGACAGTTCCAATTTCTCCACAGTGCACAGTTTCTAGAATAATTAAAAGATGAGGGGCTTTCTCTTTCAAATTTACCTCTTCTCTATTCAGAATACCCCATTATCACAAATGTTTTGCCTTGTCATCAGTGGTGTTCTGGTAAGTGTTTAATAACCAGATCTCCAGGGGAAAAAAAAATGCTGACTTATAACAGTAATCTCACCATTTCCTAGTCCAGGCTACTAACAAGATATCACTAAACGCAAAGTTGAAAGGGATGCAGTGGAATTCAGTACAACACACCATAGTATTAATATTTCCACCATTTAAATACAGTAGACATAGAACCTCAAGAGCATGGAAAATAATAAGACACACTACAACAATAGTGGAGTAATGCTTATTAGCTTTGTTTTTATTATGCTATTTAATTACCACTTCATATAATTTTTATTTTGGCTGTTTTAAACAAACAACATTAAAATTCTTGATAATTTTACAATTGTCTCTTGCCAGCTGGAATGAGCTCATTCCAGCATATTATTATTTATGACCTTTTTAAATCCTCCCTCTCTGGCTTATATGTTGTTACTCAATACTCCTTAAAAGCTGTTCCTACCTTGGATCTTCCGCTTTATGTTTTCTTGATCTTCACAGGCAACTCTCTTGCAATGTCTTTGGCCCTCCTAGTTTAAAAATTCATGGAAACCTAAATCTGGTGAATAATCAATTCTTTCAGAACCTCTGGAGAAATGGCAATTCCATCCACTCTGATTAGAAAATTTTCACCTTATGCTCACATGTCATCAGTTTCAAGAAAATAAGAAATGATCTCCAAGCCTACATGAGAAGATCCATAAGCAAGAATATCCTATGTAATAGATGTACCTGTTCAGCTGGAGAACTATTGAGCTCTCAGTTGACCAAAAGATCTTTTTTCTTCACTTTCAAGAATTTAATTTTATATATTTTAGGGATATATAATTGATGTATAACATTATATAAGTTTAAGGTGTACAATGTGTTGATCGGCTATATATTACACCGATACTGAAACGGAGCAGCATGCTATGGTCCTTGCTCCTCCATGTCCTCTGCCTGACTTTTCTGTGTGGAGAATTTTAGTCAAAGAGTAAGTTTAATCAGAGGAATGAGAAATGCAGAAACAAAGAAAAATAGTCAAAGGAGGCCAAATAATAATAATGTGCTCATTAACATAGTCAAGGACCTTTAACTCCTTCTCAAGGGCTATAGCTAATGTTCTGAGCCATATCCTGTGAGCGGTCTTTTTTTTTTTTTTATTATTAGTTTTGCCATACAATGACATGATATCACCATGGGTTTACATATGCCCCCCCTCCAGATCCCCCCTCCCTCCTCCCTCCCTCCTCCCTCCCCCCGGGAAATCTCGATGCACCAGCCCTGAGAATCAATCCTGGGCTGGCAATTGATTACACATATGATAATTAACATGTTTCAATGCCATTCTCCCATATCATCCCACCCTTGCCCTCATCCACAGAGTCCACGAGTCTGTTCTATACATCTGCGTTCCTTTTGCTGTCTCGCATGCTGGGTTCTCATTACCGTATTTCTAAATTCCATATATATACTTTAGTATACTGTATTGTTGTTTTTGCTTCTGGCTTACTTCACTCTGGATAAGGGGCTCCAGTTCCATCCACCTGAGTAGAACTGATTCAAATGAATTTTTTTTTTAATGCTGAGTAATATTCCATTGTGTATATGTACCACAGCTTTCTTATCCATTCATCAGTTGATGGGCATCTAGGTTGCTTCCATGTCCTGGCTATTGTAAACAATGCAGCGATGAACACTGGGGTACACGTGGCTCTTTCAATTCTGGTTTCCTCGGTGTATATGCCCAGCAGTGGGATTGCTGGGTCATATGGCAGGTCTATTTGCAGTTTTTTAAGGAACCTCCACACTGTTTTCCATAGTGGCTGTACTAGTTTGCATTCCCACCAACAGTGTAAGAGGGTTCCCTTTTCTCCACATCCTCTCCAGCATTTATTGCTTGTAGACTTTTGGATGGCAGCCATTCTGACTGGTGTAAAGTGGTACCTCATTGTGGTTTTGATTTGCATTTCTCTGATAATGAGTGATGTTGAGCATCTTTTCATGTGTTTGTTAGCCATTTTTATGTCTTCTTTGGAGAAATGTCTGTTAAGTTCTTTGGCCCACTTTTTGATTGGGTCATTTATTTTTCTAGAATGGAGCTTCAGGAGTTGCTTGTATATTTTTGAGATTAATTGTGAGCTGTCTTATAGATACTGATACCTCACCAGATGGAGAAGTTAGCTACATGATGGCCAAATTATAATCATGACATAAGCTTCCACAATTTCAAGAACTGGCTTTAAGGAAATGGGAACAAACCCACCCTTGAACTGAAGATTAACTGTACTTAAAACAATCAAGATGATGCTGATCAAACTACTGAGACCAATTTCAAGATGCCTGTCAGAGTTGACTGTACTGTTTCTGCATGTAGCCCCATCCCTCTATCTGTAAAACTTCCTGGGAGTAGCAGGGCGGGGAGTAGTTGGCCTTTGGACAGGCATCTGCCCTCCCCACTGATTATTGGCATGCAAAATAAAGCAAACTTTCCTTTCCACCAAGCTCGCCATCTTAATGGCTTTTGAGCAGCAAGCAGTCAGAGGTGGGCTTCGTAACAATATTCCTAAAAACTTTCGTCATATCACATACCTATCACTTATTTTTGTGTGGAGAGAACATACAAGATCTAATCTCTTGGAAACTTTGAAGTATATAACACAGTATTGTTAACCATAATTACTCTGCTGAGCATTAGATCTCCAGAACTTATTCATCTTTTACATGCCAGTTTGTACCCTTCAACAACATTGCCTCAATTTCTCCACCACCCCACCCAGCCCCTGATAACCAGTATTCTACTCTCTGTTTCTTTGAGTTCTAGTTTTTTAGATTCCACATAAGTTGTATCTGTTTCTCTGTCTGTGTTACCTCACTAATTGTAATGCCATCCATGTTGCTGCAAATGGCAGGATTTCCCTCTTTCTCACTGCTAGCTAACACTCCATTGTATCTATACTGTATATACCACATATTCTTTATCCATTCATCCCTTGGCAGGCACTTAGGTTGTTTCTATGTCTTGGCTATTGTGAACAATGCTTCAAAAAACATTGAATGTAAGATTTTATATTGGGTTTTGCCAGAAGCAGATTTCTACTACAAGGATCCAAGAGCAAGAACTTTACCTATGGAATATAAGGAACAATAGAACGAGATATAGGAAAGGGAGGCTGATCAATAAAGTGTATAGTATTAAGCCATCTACCACAGAGGAGAGCTGAGGCTTAATCCCATATGGAACTCTGGAAGCCGCTAAATACACATCTATGAATTGTTCCAGTTCCAGAGACCCAACATGAGAAATGCTGAGGAGGTGGAATCAGACAGTTAGTTTCCCATAATTTCTTATCTGCTTGGATAGTCACTTTCTGCAGTTCCTGTAAAAAGTCCCCAGAAATACGTGTACAGATACTGGAAATTGAGGGTCCACTTGAGCGTAAAGGAAGATCCAGTGGTTACAGCCAGAACTCAGCATCTGCTATACACAGTAGTGGCCTCCCACACACAGGAAAAATTTTCCTGGGAATTTAGACTGTCCTCCAAAACAGCTTTGCCCACGTATCATTGCAACTGCAACCAGTATTTTTAAAGTACCCAGTATTTGTATGCACCATTCTTAGGAAGGTATGTTTCCTTCTTTCTTTAACTGAAAGGAAACTGATGAATTTGTAAAGTACATTAAAAAGTATGGAGAAGTGGAATTAGTTTTTATATCTTTCCTGATTTTGAAGATCAGTGAAAATTTCTTTTTTTTTTACTTTTAAATTTGTTTTAATTAATTAATTTTAAATTTCCTTTACATTATTGTGTTGGTTTTGCCATACATTGACAGGAATCTGCCATGGGTATACATACATATGTTCCCCTTCCAGAACCCCCCCTCCCTCCTTCCTCCCGATTCCCTCTCTCTGGGTCATCCCGGTGCACCAGCCCCGAGCATCAAACCTGGGCTGGCGATTGATTTCACATATGATAATTAACATGTTTCAATGCCATTTTCCCATATCATCCCACCCTTGTCCTCTCCCATAGAGTCCAAAAGACTGTTCTATACATCTGTATTTCTTCTGCTCTCTCACATACAGGGTTATTGTTACCATCTTTCTAAATTCCATATATATGCATTAGTATACTGTATTTTTGTTTTTCCTTCTGGCTTACTTCACTCTGGATAATAGGCTCCAGTTCCATCCACCTGAGTAGAACTGATTCAAATGAATCCTTTTTAATGGCTGAGTAATATTCCATTGTGTATATGTACCATGGCTTTCTTATCCATTCATCTGTTGATGGACATCTAGGTTGCTTCCATGTCCTGGCTATTGTAAACAATGCGGCGATGAACATTGGGGTACATGTGTCTCTTTCAATTCTGGTTTCCTCGGTGTGTATGCCCAGCAGTGGGATTGCTGGGTCATATGGCAGGTCTATATTCAGGTTGTTAAGGAATCTCCACACTGTTCTCCATAGTGGCTGTACTAGTTTGCATTCCCACCAACAGTGTAAGAGAGTTCCCTTTTCTCCACATCCTCTCCAGCATTTATTGCTTGTAGACTTTTGGATGGCAGCCATTCTGACTGGTGTAAAGTGGTACCTCATTGTGGTTTTGATTTGCATTTCTCTGATAATGAGTGATGTTGAGCATCTTTTCATGTGTTTGTTAGCCATTTTTATATCTTCTTTGGAGAAATGTCTGTTTAGTTCTTTGGCCCCCTTTTTGATTGGGTTGTTAATTTTTCTAGAATGGAGCTGCAGGAGTTGCTTGTATATTTTTGAGATTAATTGTTTGTCTGTTGCTTCGTTTGCTATTATTTTCTCCCATTCTTTTTTTTTTAAATTTTTTAAAATTAATTAATTAAAAAATTGTACTTTACAATATTGTATTGGTTTTGCCATACATTGACATAAATCTGCCATGGGTGTACATGTGTTCCCCTTCCAGAACCCCCCTCCCACATATCTCCCCATTCCATCCCTCTGGGTCATCCCAGTGGGTGCACCAGCCCCGAGCACCCTGTTAAGATTTTATTTGAAGGGTATTATGGGTGAAATTGTGTCCCACACCAAATTCATCTGTTGAAGCCATAAACACAGAACTAAATTTAGAGACTCAGGCTTCAAAGAGTAATTAAGGTTAAATGAGGTCATGTGGGTGGGACCTAATCCAATAAGGTATGACCAATGACCTTATCCAAAGAGGGACACCAGGGAGGTGAGTGCAGAGAAAAAGCAAAATCATGTGAAGATGCATAAGAAGGTCTGCAGACCAAAGAGAATGACCTCAAGAGAAACCAGAGCTTCCAACACCTTGATCCTGGGATTCCAGCCTCCGGAAATGTGAGAAAATAATCTTTTGTTGTTTAAGCTACCCTGTCTGTGATATTTTGTTAATGCAAAAGGAGATTATCTCATCATTTCTTAATTAGATTATAACCTAATTGTTTGACAATGACTTTCTGGGACTTTGAAACAAATTAGAACCTTTCAAAGAGATTTGAATTGATTACCCATGGACACTGCACAGTCTTCTCTTACATAGGACTACAGATTTCAAAAAGATAGCCTTGAAACCAAGACTAAAAATAACAGTACTGGAAATTGTGTTATTTTCTGTCTCACTTTATTTCTGGCACAGTGGAGTTGGGAATGCTATCCTCTTGTTATGTTTAGACAAGCAAAGGTATTATAGGTCGGTCCCAATTTCCCAAAAATGATACTCAAGTCTCTACAATATCCAGGAATTCATTTTTATTTATTTGAACAAACCTATCTGTCATGAGGTATGTGACTTTTGCTGAAATTTTTGGCTCATTCTCACTGACTGTGATCATGACTAGTTATTTTAACTTTGATGCTTTGGTATGTGCTTTAATTGCTCCATTTATATAAGAACGGTTGTAAATACATGATTATTTCTGTTAAAATAAAAATAGTACCCCTGAGACAATAACATTTTCACATTAGCTCAGAGGATCTTTCCAAATATAAAAGCAGTACTTGTCCTAACTATCTTATGAGTGTATTTTCTAATGCAGTTTTAATATCTGTAGCTTCTTTTGGTTAGATCATTATGTAGTGAATACTTACATTTGACTTTAAAAGTTATTTAAATACATTAAGACAGTCTTATGAAATCTAATATCTTTGTCCAGTTAGAAGGAGGGGGCTAGCATAACCACTGATGAAATAATGGAAAATATTCACACACAGTCAAGGTGTTTGTAATATGCCTATTTGAAAACTGTGGCTCTCAAGAGGCAGTTTGAAGAGCAAAATCTGCCAAACGGAATTTGAAAGGGTAGCTATAGTTATTTGTTTGTGTGGTTGAATCTTCATTAGCATCCTTAAGGAAGTAAAATGGGTTAAGTGTTTCTTAAGAATGCTTCAGGAGACATCCCTAGTTAAAAGTCTGCCTTCCAATGCAGGGGAGGTGGGGTCAATCAGAGAACTAACGATCCCAATGGCCACGGGGCAACTAGGCCCAGCACCACATCCGGAGCTCTAGAGCCTGCCCAGTGCAGCTACTCTGTGTGCTCTAGAGCTGGTATTCCACAAGAGAAGCCCACTCACTGCAACTAGAAAGTTCTGTCCATGTACCAGAACTAAGAGCTTGTGGGCAGCAACAAAGACACATTGTGGTCAAAAATAGAAAATGAAAAAAAAAGAATGCTTCATAGGGACCTTCATAGAGGAACTTCATGGAGGTTGGAGATAAAACCAGAAAAATAGAATAAAAGTCAGTATGGGCAGTGGGCTCAGGCCCCAAAATTATAAAATAGGTACACATGGACTCCATCCCACTTCCTCTCTTGCTTCTTCAATTTGATCCCTTTCCTTCCTCCCTCACTTCTTGTTTGCAAAGAGTCTGTTGTCAGTTTCCATACAGGAGGGCACACTGGAGCAAGACTGGAGTATATACTGGACTTTAGAATGCTTCCTAAAGAATGCCTCTCATTACAAATTATCTCTATTCATTACCTGGGCTCTTCTCTCAGTGTGGTAATATTCATTTATTTTTTCAACACATTAGTGAAAAGTGGCTTCAGTTTTGGCATTATCTTCTACAAATTAGAATGCTGCCCACAAATTACATTGAAATTTGCAAAACCAATTCAATTCTTACATTTTATTGAGATTTAATTGACTTACAATGTTGTATTAGTTTCTGTTGTACAACAGTGATTCAATTATATATACAAAATTTTAAATATTATATATATATATATATATATATATATATATATATATATATATATATGAAAGTGAAGTGAAAGTCACTCAGTCATGTCTGACTCTTTGTGACCCCATGGACTATACAGTATAGTGGAATACATACTATATTCTCCAGGCCAGAATACTGGAGTGGGTAACCTTTCCCTTCTCCAGGGGATCTTCCCAACCCAGGGATCAAGCCCAGGTCTCCTACATTTCAGGCAGATTCTTGACAAGCGAGCCCCAAGGAAAGCCCAAGAATACTGGAGTGGGTAGCCTATCCCCTCTCTTCAAAATCTGTTTTTTAAATCTGGAATTTCTCAGTTCATGTACTGCTGTAGGCTTGCTTGAAAGATTGTGAACATAAACTTGCTAGCATGTGAAGTGAGCACAATTGTAACACAGTTTGAACATTATTTGGCATTGCCCTTCTTTGGGATTGAAACAAAATCTGACTTTCCAGTCCTGTGGCCACTGCTGAGTTTTCCAAATTTGCTGGTGTATTGAGTGCAGCACTTTACAGCTTTTAGGAGTTTAAATAGCTGAGCTGAGATTCTGTCACCTTCACTAGCTTTGCTCATAGTAATGCTTCTTAAGGCCCACTTGACTTCATAAGGGATTTTATTTAGGTCATATCTGAATGGCCTAATGGTTTTCCCTAGGTTTTCTTCAATTTAAGCCTGAATTTTACAATAAGGAGTTCATGATCTGAGCCACAGTCCACTCCAGGCCTTGTTTTTGCTGACTGTGCAGAGGGTCTTCATTTTAGGCTGCAAAGAACATAATCAATCTGATTTCAGCATTATCTACCTGGTGAAGTCCATGTGTAGAGTCTTCTCTTGTGCTGTTGGAAGAGGGTGTTTGCTCTGACCAATGTGCTCTTTTGACATAACTCTGTTAGTCTCTGTCCTGCTTCATTTTGTTCTCCAGGGCCAAACTTGCCTGTCATTCCCGGTATCTCTTGAATTCCTACTTTTGCATTCCAGTCCCCTATAATAAAAAGGACATCTTTTTTAATATTAGCTCTAAAACATCTTGTAGGTCTTCATAAAACCATTTGACATTAGCTTCTTCAGCAACAGTGATTGGGGCATAGACTTGGATTACTGTGATGTTGAATGGTTTGCCTTGGAAACAAGCAAACTGAAATCACTCTGTCATTTTAGAGGTTGCACCCAAGTACTGCATTTTGAACTCTTTTGTTGACTATGAGGTTTACTCCATTTCTTCTAAGGCATTCTTGCCCACAGTAGTTGATATAATGGTCATTTGAATTAAATTCTCCCATTCCCATCTATTTTAGTTCACTGATTCCTAAGATGTCGACATTTATTCTTGTCATCTCCTGCTTGACCACATCTAATTTAGCTTGACTCATGGACCTAACATTCCAGGTTCCTATGCAATGTTTTTCTTTATGGCATCAGACTTTACTTTCACTACCAGGCACATCCACCACTGAGTATCATTTCCACTTGGCCCAGTGGCTTCATTCTTTCTGGAGCTTTTGGTAATTGTCCTCTGCTCTTCCCCAGTAGTATACTGGACACCTTTTGACCCAGAGGACTCATCTTGTGCTGTCATATCTTTTTGCCTTTTCATACTGTTCATGGGATTTTCCTGGCAAGAATATTAGAGTGTTTTGCCATTTCTCTCCCTGGTAAATCACATTTTGTCACAACTCTTCACTATGACCTGTCCATCTTGGGTAGCCCTGCATGGCATGGCTCATAGCTTCATTGAGTTATCCAAGCCCCTTCACCACGTCAGTGCTGTGATCCAGTGGTAAAAATATTCGCCTGCCAATGTAGGAGATGTGGGTTTGATCCCTGGGTCAAAAGATCTCCTGGAGAAGGAAATGGCAACCCACTACAGTATTCTTGCCTGGGAAATGCCATGGAGAGAGGAGCCTGGTGGGTTACAGTCCAAGAGGTCACAAAGATTCAGACACAACTTAGCAACTAAACAACAACAATATACCACATCTTCTTTACCCATTCATCGATGGGCATGTAGATTGTTTCCATGTCTTGATTATTGTGAATAGTGCTTCTATAAATATAGGAGTGTGTGTATCTTTTGGAATTATAGTTTTGTCTAGGTATATGCCCAGGAGTGGGATTGGTTGATCATATGTCAACTCTATTTTTAGTTTTTTAAGGAACCGCCAAACTATTGTCCATTGTGGCTACCCAGATTTACATTCACATAAACAGTATGGGAGGGTGCCCTTTCCTCTATACCCTCTCCAACTTTTATTATTTGTAGACTTTTTAAGGGTGGTCATTCTGACTGAAGTGAGGTTGTACCTCACTGCAGTTTTGCTTTGCATTTCCCTAATAATTAGCAGTGATGAAAATCTTAGAAAACCAATTTCTAATTAGAAATTTTAAAGCATAATCTGACTCTACATCAATCTAATAAAATGAAGAGTTTAAAATTTTACCATTTTTTTCTATTATGGATCTTTTAAGTCTGTCTTCTACCACCTACCCATAATAATAACTAGGTTCCTTTGAATACTCACCCCAAAATTTCTGTTACCTGCCAGTGATTACCTGATAATTGGTATCTGTTAGTGAAAAAGACTGTTGTGGAAGCTGAAGCTCCAATACTTTGGCTACCTGATGCACAGAGCTGACTCACTGGAAAAGACTCTGATGCTGGGAAAGATGAAAGGCAAAAAGAGAAGGAGGTGACAGAGGATGAGATGGTTAGATAGCATCACTGACTCAGTGGGCATAACTTGGCGCGAACTCTGGGAGATAATGGAAGACTGAGGAGCCTGGCGTGCTGCAGTCCATGGGGTTGCAAAGAGCCAGACATGACTTAGCAACTGAACAACAACAACAATTTTAAATTGATGCAAATAATTTTAATGCACCTAAGTAAAGTGTTACCCATATGAAATCACTATCTAAAGCAAACATATCCAGTAATATATATCCAAATCAGTGTTGTACTCCTGTAGGAAAAAATATATAGGTTACACTTCAAGATAGTTTGGGGGAAATCCTTCTTGAAAATTATTTTCAGATTCAGTTAAGTGATGCATACCCATACATGACTTTATAACTCATTGATCAAAGATAAAATTATTCACTTAATAATTTGTCTATGCTTTAGGGTTGACTCCAATCCTTTATTTATATGCACATATATGTTATTTATTCAAAAATATGCAAAAGTACTTAATGCAGGCTCTGAGGAAAATTTAATCAAGTAAATTTCCAAAAATATGTTAACAATTTGATCATGGAATGTCTAGCTAGTTGCCTGTAATGCCTTTTTGAAGGGATAGTACATTTGAAAGTACAATGTTTGTTCCAACTTTGAATTTAGAATTTTTGTTATTTCCTTAACTTCATAACTATACTTTTTTAACATGTTAGTGCAGGGAGGTATATGGAAGATCAGTAAAACCTTAAATCCCACTTAGAACTCAGCTGTGAATAGAGATTGATAATAAGCCAAACTGATTGGCACGACATATTCTTTTATTCTGTATGGGCAACAGTTTCTCATTCTGCTGACATCTGTAGTAAAAACAAAGCTACAAGAAAAGCCAGGGATGAAATATGAGAATTTTGAAAAGCACAATCCTCATAATTCACACAAAAATATGACATGGAGGGAAACCAAATGATAATAGTTAACTACTTCGTACAATTACCAATGGAGATTTTCTAACACAGAAAGACTAGCTAAAGGTAACTTACAAGTTTGTAAAAAGACAGTAGACTGTATTCTTGGCTCACGTTACTCACAGGTAGTCTATAATTCTTATTAACCCTTACATTTTTTGCACTTCAGAATTTCCATACCCCCAATGAATTTACGAGGGCTAGTGTCACACGCTAAGTTACCAGTCTTCATCTTCGATGTCCTGATATTTTCAGTGCAGGTACCATATAGCATGTGAGGTGGGTCTAGTCCATGCTCTAGAAATCTGACTAATGCAAACATCTTCTGGGACCATGATAATATCACTGGGATTACTCCAATAGAGATTTTTTTTTCATCTTTCTGATGTTAGCTGCTCAAACGATCTTAGTCAGTTCATCAAAGATGTCCTGGAAGATCAGAATGTTGTCACTGGGAATTCTCTGTGGAATATGTCTGGTTCAGTCATTAATTCCTGGAAACCTTGAGGCATTTCAATTACACGCATTCAAATACTTAAGATGGATCAGTGCAGCACTTGAAAAACTGACTGTATTAACTATAAAGTACTTCATCAGTGAGATACTGCCAAGAAGAGAGATTTTCACAAATTTCTTTTTTCTTGTTTACTTTTCTCCAAACAAGCTTTGCCAGGCTGCTTCTGTTTTGTTAAAGCCTACGAAAGTTTACAATTTTTCTTTAGGGGTGTGATGGTCAGTGTGATGTGTCAAGTGGGCTAAGCTACAATCTCCAGTGATTCAAACAAACATAAATATAGGTGTTGCTATGAAAATATTATGTACATATGACTTTAGTAAAGGAGATTATCCTAGATAATCTTGATGGATCTGATCCAATCCATTCAGGAGGAGCTGAGGCCTCCCTGAAGAAGGAATTTCCACTGTGTGCAGTGGCTTTGCTCAGTGCCTGAATATTCCAGCCTTTCTTTCAAATTTTGAACTTGCCTGTTCGGTCCCAGGTGGCTCTAGTGGTAAAGAAGCCACCTACCAATGCAGGAGCTGCAGGAGATGTGGGTTTTGTCCCTGTGTTGGAAAGGTCCCCTGAAGAAGGAAATGGCAATGCCCCCCAGTATTCTTGCATGGAAAATCCCATGGATAGAGAAGCCTGAAAGGCTTACAGTCCGTGGGGTCACAGAAGAGTAAGACATGACTGAGCACACACGCACAGTCAGTCCCACGATGAATTTCTAAACCTCTATCTCCTATCGATTCTGTTTCTCTGGTTGAACTTCAACTGACACAAGCGGTAACATATGCAGGAAGCTCTGAGCCCATATTTGGTATACATCTTAGACTACTCAGGAAAAAGCTCACTTTAGCTACTGGGAGTGCTGCATTACTAGAAGTTTCTGCTAGTAATGGTTCACAGAACTACTGTTTATAGACTGAACATACCCATGGGAACAGGCATTAGCTTCCTCACTTCTGGCTGTGTAAGGGTGGCCCCCCAAAATAGGACAAGGACAATCTTTTTGAACCAATCTAAGGATTCTTGGAGAAGGAAATGACAACCCACTCCAATATTCTTGCCTGGGAAATCCCATGGACAGAGGAGCCTGGCAGGCTGTAGTTCATGGGGTTGCAAAGAGTTGGACAGGACTGAGCAACTAAACAACAGGGATTCTTATCTCAGCAAACATCTTCATTTAAACTGGAAAGGCAGTGTTGTTTCAGGTGTGGCATAGTTTTGCCATAGCTTTACAAATCAGAAGTATGTACTCTTCCCCAAGAGGAGAAGATGTGCCAGCTTAATTACAAAGTGAATCAAAGCATCATTAGCTTATTTTAGAGTCTGTACAACAAGAGAAATTATTTCGTTAGGTTTTTATATCCTGTTTTTAAAAGCTATTAAGATTTTAGATAGCAGTATCATGATAGAGCATGATAATTTTGATTAGGGGTGACCTAAAATATATGCAGATTGATCAACTTGAGATGCATTCTATGTGCTTCATTACCTGCCAGAATCACTGAGTTAGGACTTCAGCTTTCCTGATGGCAATACATGAAGAACATGGCTGCTACACTGCAAGGTCTCATTATAAGACCCTACTATACATATCTTATCCAAGCTTGATTTTTCTTTATATTTTTTTGAAAGAGAAAAATAAGTTTTATCACATCAATCACTATGCTTCTTTTTGTAAGACAATAGTCATTATTTGACCATCATTTCTTCTTTGAGCTTTGGCTACTAAAAAGCTTCAGAATAAAATATTGCTTCCAAATACAGTATATTAGCTCAAATTTGTTTTGTTATTTTATGGTTCCTCCATGGCTTTAAATAGGGCTTTCCCAGTAGCTCAGTTGGTAAAGAATCTGCCTGCAATGCAGGAGACCCCAGTTCGATACCTGGGGTGGGCAGTTCCCCTGGAGGAGGGCATGGCAACTCATTCCGATATTCTTGCCTGGAGAATCCCTATGGACGGCAGAGCCTGGCAGGCTACAGTCCATGGGGTCACAAAGAGTTGGACACAACTGAGCAACCAAACACACACTCAGCATAACTTTAAATGTTTCCTCTTGATTTAAGTGATCACAAAACAGAGCCTGAGTTGAGCATTTGGTCTCAGGCTGTCTTTTAGGGAAGACATTCCAGGAAGGAGCAGTGAGGGAGGAGACAAGAGAAGAGGAGGAGGAATAGAGGGCATTCACTACATCACCAGGGGTCATGGGGCTCAGTTTATTCACATCCTCGTGAGCTTACAGCATGCTCCCTGAAATACTCCCTGAAGGATGAGAATGGTTCCTTTAAAACAGTGAAACAAATCACATATAATCACTTAGATTATTCCCCTGCTTCTGTCCCACACTGATGGAGACTCCTCAGTTATTCTTGTTCTGGATGAGGAGGTTTCAGAAACCTTTGAGTGGAAAACTTTGACACAGGATGCTGAGCGCCAGATTATTCTGAGGCTTAACTCAGAGGTGGGCCAGGAGAACAGAGACAGGGCCCCAGAGACATATGACCCTCTGTCATATCGGGTGTGTGCCTTTTGCTACAACACTTCTCAGAGTCTTTTGAAAAAGTGTTTTTTCTTAACTGAGAAGAAAATTGTAGACACACACACACACAGACTCATTACTTTCATGTATACTTGGCAAGTTTCTCCTTATTTTGGGAGTACAGGATTGAGTTTGAAGCTATAATTACAAAGAAGAAGAAGGAATGAGTTGAATGAGAAGTTTTATAAACAGAAAGTGAAATACATAAATACATGAAACATGTCTGGGTAAATGTTCCTTCAGTAATTGTACTGGAATGGAATTAAGGGCTTTATATTCTCTGCAGAGGCTTTACATAAATTAATTAAAATCATTGCTTCTTATGTTATGGAAAAAATAGAAGCAACCAGAAGATTCCTTTGAAATCCTTCTTGCACCAACAATCTACCTATTTACACACGTGTGTGGCACTAGTGGCAAAGCCTACCTGCTTGCCAATGCAGGAAATGTAAGAGATGCAGGTTTGATCCTTAAATTGGGAAAATCCCCTGGAGGAGGGCATGGTAACCCACTCCAGTATTCTTGTCTAGAGAATCCCACAGACAGAGGAGCCTGGTAGGCTACAGTCCAACAGTCACAAAGAGTCAGACAGGATTGAAGCGACTTAGCATTCAAGCATACGTGTGACCACATACCCTGCCCTCCATCACTCATGTGGATAAATGGTCTCTGCTCCGGCAAAGGCCAAGCCCCACCCTTGCTGCCTGTCCCCTCCTACCTCCTCGCAGATGTGGCCGCATGATTTTCCCTCTTTCTCTTGAATCGTTACTTTACATTCAGAAAAAAAAAAAAGTAATATTTTCTCTTAAAGGGAAAATCAGAACCAAAACCTTGGCCTGATTTTCCCCCTGAATTCACTGCTCCGTTTCTCCACTTCCCCTCACTACAGAATTTCTTAGACGATTTTTAGCTGTGCTCCTTCCCTGCAGCTTTTCTTTCTTTTTCCTTAAATCCATGACAACCACGTTGCCACTGTCACTCTGTTAAAATGACCTCCTTGTTACTAAGTGAAAGACGACTTCTCAGCGATCACCTTTCACGGGCTGTGGTCCTATGAACACAGGGAATCAGTCCTGCCGCCCCCCATCTCTGAAAACACTGCTGCGCTGAGATTTCCTCCTACTTCTTAGGTCTCTCCTTTCCTGAGGGCTTTTTAAAGTGATAGAAAATCAGCACACAGAAATCCCTGGCATTCCTATACACTAACAATGAGAAATCAGAAAGAGAAATTAAGGAAACAATTCCATTCACCATCGAAACAAAAAGAATAAAATACTTAGGAGTATTTCTACCTAAAGAATCAAAAGACTTGTATATAGAAAACTATAGAACACTGATGAAAGAAATCAAGGAGGACACAAACAGATGGAGAAATGTACCGTGCTCATGGATTGGAAGAATCAATATAGTGAAAATGAGTATACTACCTAAAGCAATCTATAGATTCAATGCAATTCCTATCAAGCTACCAGAGGTCTTCTTCAAAGAATTAGAACAAATAATTTCTCAATTTGTATGGAAATACAAAAAACCTCGTATAGCCAAAGCAATCTTGAGAAAGAAGAATGGAACTGGCGGAATCAACCTACCTGACTTTAGGCTATACTACAAATCCACAGTCATTAAGACAGTATGGTACTGGCACAAAGACAGAAACATAGATCAATGGAACAGAATAGAAAGCCCAGAGATAAATCCACGCATCTATGGACACCTTATCTTTGACAAAGGAGGCAAGAATATACAATGGAGAAAAGACAACCTCTTTAACAAGTGGTGCTGGGAAAACTGGACAGCCACTTGTAAAAGAATGAAACTAGATCACTTTCTAACACCATACACAAAGATAAACTCAAAATGGATCAAAGATCTAAGCATAAGACCAGAAACTATAAAACTCCTAGAGGATAACATAGGCAAAACACTCTCTGCTATAATCCAAAGCGGGATACTCCATGACCCACCTCCCAGAATATTGGAAATAAAAACACGAATAAACAAATGGGACCTAATTAAAATTAAAAGCTTTTGCACAACAAAGGAAACTATAAGCAAGGTGAAAAGACAGCCTTCAGAATGGGAGAAAATAATAGCCAATGAAGCAACAGACAAACAATTAATCTCAAAAATTTACAAACAACTCCTGCAGCTCCATTCTAGAAAAATAAACAACCCAATTAAAAAGTGGGCCAAAGAACTTAACAGACATTTCTCCAAGGAAGATATAAAAATGGCTAACAAACACATGAAAAGATGCTCAACATCACTCATTATCAGAGAAATGCAAATCAAAACTACAATGAGGTACCACTTTACACCAGTCAGAATGGCTGCCATCCAAAAGTCTACAAGCAATAAATGCTGGAGAGGATGTGGAGAAAAGGGAAC